>JAQFVV010000258.1:0-357500 GCA_028023455.1 Epiperipatus broadwayi
CCTTCATCATCATCGGTTATCCATTAGATTGCTTTCATTTTAATCTTTCAACCTCACAGGAGATCGCTTAGGGTGCATTTGCCAAACTTAGATGTGGCATTTGCTGCCTTCAATATGTGGTATTTAAGATTATGCAGTTAGAGCATTCTTTTCTTCCTAGTAGGTGCTTTTTCCCATTCCTTGCTTTGACTTTGCGCCATCACTTGAGGTCGTTCCTTTACAACCCAAGTTGTTCTTCATACCGGTAAAATGTGCTATTTTCATCATCCATCTGGAACTTATGTTAAGCCTAAAATTCATTTTCTTTGACTATGGTACTTTGCTGATCGACTTTGGCTTAAGCTCTCTCTAAAATTATTTTTATTATCATCTTCACTCTGGCCAATAATTTGCACTCCCTCCTGTCTATTAAGTTTGTTAGCTTGGTAATCACTAGCAAAGTTGCTTTCCTTTTCTCTCTCTTCTTTCATTTCTGCTACATCTTTCAACTCTTAGGTATACGCTGTCTATGATTTTCTTCTTTAGCGACCATTTACAGTTTACTTTTCCATTAAATTTTCTCTGATTTCCATGTATTTCATTTCTCATTTCCTTTGAGTCTCTTCATAGCCTTGAAATTTGTTGCTAATTCTACATTAACTTCATAAACCTCATCTATCACATTCTTTTCTTGACATTCTACCTTCTTTACTAAGGTCTTAACTTCTTTCATTATGACCCTATCTTGATTATTTTCCACTTGTTGTCTATAAAGTTTCCTTGAATTCTCCCGTAACTTTATATTTATGCTGGCCGCTGACTGATAGCTTAATTTCTTTGATTAGGGCCTCAAACTTTGTGTCATTTTGTGATTCATTTCCTCCATTTTCTGATCCATTTCTTTCGCATCCTGTCTAAGCTGTCTCAGCAACCAATTAACATCCTGGCCTTCCTGCTTAATCTCCTCTACCGGTATCTGTTCAGATATTTAGGCAACTGAATTCTCTGGCATATCAAGTTTTTTCTGTGCTCACTCATCTCTATCCTGGCTCATACCATTTTCCCTTTCTATTTCTTCTGTGCTGCTGTTGTGCTCATTGAATCTCTCTTCTTGATCTCAACTTAACGATACCTCTACCTTTCATCTCCATTCCTACTTCTATCTCTTCCCCACTGCTCATTACTTCTGTTTCTTTGTTCATTCTGTATACTATATGATCCCTTTCAAAATTTATTTATTTATTTTACGCACCTAATAAATATTTGATTTTTTAAAACTTCTATACTTCCTTCATACGGCTGTTTGCTGCTCTCCCCCTTCAAGAACTACTCGCCCACTTCCATCCCAACTCTATGCCTAACTCACTAATATATCTATAAGCCCACACCATTTGATGCCCGTCAACATGTAATGAATTTTAAAAAAAATTTTCGTCTCCCTACTTTTTTATTTTATAAAACATATGAAATTCTTTTTTTTTAAAAAAAAATCCCTTCTTTTTTCTGGCTTTAATAAAATATCTGAAAAATTTAAAAAAAAATCTTTTTTTTTCGTCTATATATCTAAAGTATAACGCATATTTTAATAATAAAGATGACTTAATAAAAATTCAACTCACCCCCGGTCTCTTCTTCCAGCTGTTTTTTTTTTATATATATACACATATATACTTAAATAGTTTTATGACCCTAATTCCGTTTGACCCGTCTGCACCAATTTCAAACCTTTTAACTTTTAGTTAATTGGCGTTACTTATATATATATTTCTTCCCTCACTTTAAACCACTCCAACTCATAAAAATACTTTGATAAACCCATGAGACCCCCTTTTCTTTTAATCTAAATTTCTTTTCTCTGCTCCCTAATAATAAGTTTATAAGAGGATGACTTATAACTTGATCAATCATCCTCGGGCGCCAGTCACTAGTGAACAGGAAAGACACAAAATAAATTTAATAAATTTTTTTGCTATATCACACAAAGTCCATAACTCAAGTATGTAGGTGTTGCTCGAAGCCTCCTTGAGTAGTCCCAAACGCTGGAAAAAAAATCTTACATATATACATTATTCAAAAAAAATTTGACTCAAAATCATTGATTTTGACCAAAAGAATTATATATATATACTCCATAATCTCTTCAGGGGTGGAAATAAGGTTACAGTCACGATTTTGGGCGTCCCAATATTGGGAAAAAAAAAACAACTATGTGCCAGTCAAAACATGCTTATCCATCTAACCACGAGCTGGAACTCACAAAATGTACTTCAAACCCAGTCAAGCCCGAGATTTAGGTCAGGGACCAGCCTGGATTGAACCCACTCTCCAAGCACACCAGATCTAACACCCAATGGATAACATAACAATGGTAGCACACGAGATTTAATTCTTCATCCGGCCCACTAAAAATCGGAGAAAACAATAAGACTCATGGACTTAAACATATATATAAACAAATAAAATACTCCACAGATAAAAATCTAACATATTTAAATAATAGGGGCTTTACATGTATTGAATACTTATGAATGATTAGTGAATTGGATTGATTTAATAATGAGACCAAAGTGATATATGATGAATTAAAATATATTTATTGACAATTGTTGTTGGCAAATGCACACAGGCATTTCATTTTATAAAATAACATTCTCTAGACTATTTGAACAATAATTGATGTTGGCCAAATAGGTTTGTGGCTATGATTTAATGGGCCAAATACTCACTATATACAACTAATCACTACATTACCTTATTTCGTTATGTCCTTTTATAATCAGTTGATGGCTCCACTAAGTAAAATCAAACCAAGTCTAGATGAGCCCAATAATTCGTCTTAATTATAATAGCATTATACTAACTATAGACTTTTAAAGCATCCCAGATAACAAGATTGAGCAGGGTTTTCAAGAATCTTGATTCAATGCTCAGCTGCATATTAGGGAGAGAAAAGGATTGGTTATAATGATTTTACTAATGCGCTAGGCACAAGTAAAATATAATAATGAGTGGCTCTGCGGATGGAAGAAGAATAGTTTTAAGTTTTTGTGACAAATAGCAGTTTTACCCAAGAACATTAGTCATGCTGCTAATGGGGAACCTTCATTTGGTTCAGAGGCGAGGACTTACGTGCTAATCTGGCCCGTGGCTCAGACCCGCTACTGCTACCCATAAGAGAAGATGTGCATGGCATATGGCTCCATCTTATATATGTATAAAAAAAACAACTGAGGAAATCTAAATAAGTTTCACATCCGTAAACCCAGAAGGATATTATAAATTAAATATCATATATTAAATGAACACCAGTTCATCAGCTTGATCAAAGAGCCAACTCTTCTGTAGCATGAGAAATATGTATATGCTACCAGCGGGGAATATATACAAACTTTACTTTATCCGTTCAATCTCTTTAGTTATCTATAACTAATAAACTCTTAAAGGTGGAAAAGTATATTTAATAAGGGACTTAGAATACTTAACTAAAAAAATATACTTATAATTACACTCCAGGCTAGTTTAATCTTTAGTAATATTATAATTAAAGGTTGAAAAGCCACATTTGATATTTATATTAATTAATTTATTAAGTGAAAAAATATGAATTTGGGTTGAAACAGCATGCGAAACAGCTATAAATAATTTAAATTTATATGTTTTAAAACATATTCTATAATTAAATGCTGCTTGGATTTGAGAACATAGGCATAATAGCAATAATTAAATATAAGCAAAAGAAAAGCAAAATATAACTGCAGTGATTAAATTATATAATGATATTAATTATAGAAAAATTGCAAAAGTATTACATTTTCTAAAATTTAAAATATTATTCTAGGAAACCATTTGAACAGTTTACACTATTGAATTAAGAAAAAGTGTAAAAAGTATTTCATTTAAATATCATTTCAGAAACAATTTCCCGAGAAAGTTCAATGATATGGTTAGCTAACCTGTTTGAAGAAACAATGACTGTTCTTGAAATTTACAGAGCTCTGCGATTTTAAATATTAAAACGGTTCTCCTGTGAATGGGCTGGAGATATTCAAACTGGAATGAAGGTGAATTCTTGGGCGGCTTATGGCATCTTTTAATTTAGTTCAGACGATTTTTAAAATATTGTTTGTTTAGCTGGACTGGGAAATGGAACCAGAAGGCAAAATTATTTTTACGACTTATGGCATCTTCAAATTTAGTTGGTGTAAAGCTTAACGGTTGTTCCTTGGCATTTGATGGATTGAACTAGGCGTTCCATCACGGGAATTGCAGCAGCAAATTCTTGCTGACCTTAATAGACATGTTCACAGTTGAACAATTTTGACTTCTGATGTTAACTCTCTTCAAAAGCAAGATGGATTCTCCTTTCCCGCTTAAAATAAGGCCTATTTATATCCTTCTACTAAACTTTAACACCTTTCTGGAATTTCGTAAGCCTCGGGACTAATTGACTTTTAATTAAAGCAAAATAATATAATTCAATTTCTACAACAACTGATAAAATCTCCGAGGTGTTATATTTAATTTCCTTAAAAAATGTATCAAAATATATAAACTATATAATTTGATTCATTTTCATTAATTAAATTCCTTTTTCAGGTGTTATTATGGCAGAAGGAGCAGTGTTCTGATTTAGCTTGAAAGTCTTTTATTGCAAACAAAATCAATCAAGAAACGAGATTTTTACTTTTGCAGATTAGTGTCACTAATTGATATCTTGTTTACAAAAATTCTCATTTTTAATTGAGAGCAGACTAATTCAACTTATTTTATAAAACTAAATAACTTTTAACATATTTGTTTATTAAAAAAAACAAATTTAAAGAAAATACTTATTTCCAACTATATATAAAGAGCAGTAAAATCAGAAAACCGTTAAATAAATTAAAGAAACATTTACATTACTTTTATTTAAACTTAAATATATATGAATCATTTTGCGATTATTCCAAGGTATAAATTATCCATCCGCATCACAGAATATTATGGCGAATATAATTAAGAATTGACTGAAAATTAATAAAACATTTTATAATAATTTATGAGCATTTCTCAGCTATAATTGTATTAATCCTAGCTGAAACTCAAATATAGTGTAAGAATATAAACCAATACTAGAATATAGTGTTTATTTATTATATTTGACTCTAAACTAGCATTATGCAATCTTTGATTTATTCTTATGTAGTTCGAAGTGTTTTCAAAGGAAAAATTGATTATTTATTAATTGTGTTTTGTACACTGAATATGAAATATGTGTGTCTGTTAGCTTTCATGATCTTAGTTGGTTTTTTTTAAATTTGATTTTGTGTTTTGAATAGTCTTGAAGTCAATATACTTATCAACTTGCATCTTAATGGGTAAGAATTTCTTTAAGCTATGTTGCTTGATTAAGACATTGTCATTCTAAATACAGAATGCACTGTTGGAATATTCTAACATTTGTTTGTATTTATTTAATACACATACAGTGTGCATGAAAGTTTGTGATGATAATATTTTAGTTGATGATTGTATGTTGGACTATTTCCATAATCTAGAATTATTAAAAGTTTTTAAAATTTTCAAATACATTTAACATTTATACAGATTTACTCATAAGAAAAAAAATGAAGAAACCAGGAGGACACTTATAGACAATATGTAAAATTTATCATTTACTGTTGCCTTTATCAGAAGCCTAATTGGTTAGAGTGACACTTTTAAATTCAGTATTCATGAACCCAAAATGGCAGATTCAATTTCCATGACAGGATTGTTGCTGGTCAATTCAATAACATCTGAAAAAATAAAAAACTATTTCACTCTAAAACATTGTGTTATATACTAACCTGTGCACTATTACTAACAGTTGAATGTATTTTACATAAAGCTTGACTAAAGACATTTAGCAATTCATTCTAGATGATGGGAATAATCCAAAATGTAATTAACAAATATGAGAAATTGTCATTTAAATTATCAAAACACTTAATATTGATATAATCACAAATCATACAGAATGATAAAAAAAAACCCACAATCAAAGAAAAAGCAGCAATGTTAGTAGTAAGATGCGGCATTTTTTCAATAATGTTAGTTATGTGACAAACCCAGTAGATATGATTTTCATTAAACTATTACAAATAAGATTAACCAATCAACAAAGAACTGTGCAATTTATAAATAATAATAGGAATACTTTGAACCTTTATGATTGAATGCTTTAATAAATAAAAGTTATATTTTGATTAATAGCTTTACTACATCTTGTTATGAAGGTTAAATTGAGGCTCAGAAATTATTAGATAATTATTTATTTAAAATAATCTATTCCATATCTGATTCTTTGGACTCCTACATAAAATATTCACTATTATAATGATGAATTCTGAGCTAAGTTTCATTTTCAAATATGTGACTCTACATTTAATGATCTTTTTGAATGTTTCCTTCTAAGTCTAACCAAGATACTACTACAAAGGATTGAGTATTAATCACTTGTAGTCATCAATCAGCTGTGATCAAATTTTAGAGGAAAAATTGAAATGTTCAGGGGAATTTGAAAAATCAATTAATGGTATTTAAATAGAAATTAATACCCAAAGAATTAAAAATAATAATAAACAGTGAGGTTCATTAATTAAACAATCTTCAGGTAGTTTATATATATATGGAGCAAACCCTTATATATGTATATCAGTGTGTGTTAAAAGATGACTGACTCTCCCACTAAAATGCTTTATTAATGCATGGTATTACATAGCAACATAGTTTAGATATTCATTTAAAAATTCTAAAATGAAAGCATGACTGGATCTCAAGTTATGAAAAGTATCACTATGTATTGTACATTGAGTTCATCTTCAATGCTCTCCCTACCAAACCATAATGTTGCAAACCATTTGAAAACCTTGTAACACACGGCTTCACTGTTATATATAGTTTGAATCACTTCAAATATTTGATAGCAGTTTTTTTTTATATTTAAAATAAAATTTGATGTTAACAGGTTGTTCCAATGTGGGTTAAGATACAAAAAAATAATCACATGCCATGTCATAACTCACTATCCACACGTTTAAGCATTTTAATATGTTAATCAAAAATTGTGTTTCAGGCAGCTTGGAAAAGAAATCTGTTATCGGTCATCTTGTTACTGGAATATACTGCTTGGATGTATATATAATGGGAGAATGGCATTGATATACAAAAAAAACTTTTTGATGAAATATGGTCTTATAAATTTAAAACATTTTTTTTTCTTTATATCATTATATTTAAAATGCAATGGAATACCTAAATTATGAAATGCAAACTTTCTATGCATACTATATTGGGATAATCACATCACATCTTACACATATGTCTTCCAACATTTTTAATTAAATGTACATGCAAATGTGCCACTTACAGACATGTGTGAATGTAATAATAGAACACACATTTCTGTATTAATTTTAATACTTTTCTGAACTTGTAGTTTTTAAACAGAAAATGAACAACAGTGAAACTCTTGTAAATGTTGTAGAACTATATTTATGTGTTATATATATTGTAATCTAAGCAAACAATCAGTACCCTATGACCGATCAAAAACCTACACATTGGGGAAGTCAAAAACACCCTATGTAACCAAAAGGAGGACAATAAGGTTGAAAGCTAATTAACAGTGTCCATGGTTACAAACAGGCACCATATGTCATGGATTTTAAAACATCACAACAGAGTATAAGTTCTCTTATAGGCAATACCATGGCTACATGTATTTATTAAAATATATGGTTCTTTTTTTATAATTCAAAATTTTTTATCTTAATTCTTAAGATACCTTTATCTTAAATATAGATTCTTTTCAATCTTAAAACATCACATCTTATGTTATAAAATATCTTAATCTCAAATATAAGATCATTTACAAATTTAAAATATCTTAATCTCAGGTTTTAAAAAACATATTTATCTCAAAATATAGGTTCTTTTACAAGTTTAAGATATCTGGATCTCAGGGTTCCAATTCAAAATAAAATACACTCGGAACAAAATATTAATGGTAATATTTTAATTTCTTAACAAAATATGGTGATTATTATTATTAAACTACACATGGAACATTTGACATTTCTTTTAGTTTATTTTTGGAATCTTAATATTGAGAGTAGGAATGAAATTACAGAAAAATATAATATTCAAATACTGAAGTAATATATAATTCATAACTTGAAAAACATTTAAAGACTTTACAATTATTAAAATTTAATGACTTCGCTTTTACTGACTATAAAATACACAAATCTTATATTTGAATAAGCAATATCAAAATAATGTAAAATACACATAAAAGTAATCTAATATGAATGAGCTACACCTAATATATCCACTGAAAATTGCTCAGAAAAAGATCAAGACAGGAAAAGAAAGTACAAAGAGCCTTGTGCAATTGCAATGAAGCCGCATTCCATCACCAAAAGAGGATCTGTATGTTCCATTGTCTGGAAAATGGAATGTCTAATTGCCTTATGCACATATTGGGCTTCATTTACATAATACATAAGCATATCTGTACTGCATAATTTTATTACGCAGTATGATCCTGGCAGTGTTTTACCAAAAGTTAGCTCAGTTTATATTATCAATTGGTTACCTTTTCGACCAAACTTTAAGTCAATGAATGTTTTAAGAATTACAAAATCTAAATAATTAAACTGAAAACGGCCAAACTATGTAAATCAATGTCAATAAATAACAATCTAAGTGTGATTTGTAACACAGATTTGAAATAAAATTTCATTTAAATAAAAAGGAAAAAAAAAACTTAAAAATTAATAAATTATAATAAAAAATATTTTTTAAAATTAAAATAAATTTATTTAATTATTTAATTTTTAGATGACTTTACCCAATAAGATTTTTCTTTATTAATTTCTTTTTTTTTTAATTATGCTACTTCAAACATACATTCCAAAATAATTTAATATTTTAAAAAATATATGCTCAAATCGTAATTTATTAATTTTAAAAAACAGAAATCTAAACATTACAGCGATAATTTAAACTTATTAGTGAAAAAGAAAATACATTAGCTTAAATTTTTATTTTAGTTATTCAAAATCTTTATTGTTTAAACAAAAAATGCAATGAGTGTAATTGTACAATATTTAAAATAAATTGGGTAAGCAGATAAAATTGGTTATCAATTTTAATTATATGAAGAAAAAAAAATCGAGATTGGAAGAATATGTATAAACAATGAATTATATTTATGGATTTATATTAAAATAAAAGCAATTTTCTAAAAAAAAAAAAAAAAAAAGGGGGGGGGGGTAAATTGAAATTATGTTAATCGATTAAAAATCAATAATTAAATAAAAGGATAAAAAATAAATATTTCACATATACATTGTATCATTCATAAAGTCAAAATCCAATGTGAAGTCAAGAATAAAAACTTTTTTTTATATAAATACAACTCTTTTGTCTTTTCATTATATATATATAAGTAAAGTAGATTTAAATAGTCTGTTGTTCAACGTAACATTTTTGGTTTTTCTAAATCTTGACTCTTATATCATGCCAACTTTATCATTGTTTATAATCCATTGCAAATGCGTATCAATATCCTTTAAAAATAGATAACTGCTAATATAAATTCTACACAGACATATAGATTTCATGTTTATTGTCTTCTATTTGTAAATTTACTTGCCTGTCAGCAGTTAATTGCCTATTATCAGTGTAACGTAACAACAGCTCCTTAACTTATTTATTTTGTATTTCCTCTGAACCAATCTGTTTGGCATGACCAACAAATCTCGCTTGATTACTAGAAAATTCATCTGAAGAATAAAAAAAATGCTTTTGTTTCAAAAGACTTCAGCAAATCGGTCCAACTATTTGCAATGTATTTACAAAGGTATGCTGTTTCTAGTAACAAATACAATTTTAAATGATTATCAGAAATAGAAACCTTTAAATCTTCCTTTAAGTTATGATGCTGAGTGCAAGACTCGGGCTATTAACAACTCCACAATAAGTGAGTAGCGGAACGACTTTTAGATGTAAAGGCCAATTGTAATTAAAAATAAACAGAACCCACCAAGAATTCATTCTGATCTATAGTATAAGTTGTTTATTCATCAAAGACTAGATACAGTTTCTGATATCCTTCTTTTCCTTTTTTGGTCATTTGAGTCTTTTGTTTATTGGAAATTTTATACTAACTGTGAGGATGATGCAATATTTTAATCTTTTAATTACACACACAGTATTTGTGCCTCTAATTCTCTTTTCTTTTCTTAGCTTAAACTCTCAAGAATGGAAAAACAAATAACAGAACAGGCATAGTAGGTTGGCAGCTCTTAGTTGTGCATTCTGTTCACAGCAGTACAATCACTAATGAATCAATATGCAACTAAATTTGAATAAGGAGTTTCAGCTAGTAAAGATTGCAATGAGACAGCCCTATTTAGGGTCCAACTGAAAGTGAAAACACTTAGAAAATATACTCTAAAATTGACATATCTTACACAGTCTGGTTAGGTTGTTAATGCCTAGAAAATTATTAACACCAGAAATAATACTAATACTAATAATATCAGTAGCAGTGGTAAAACAGGAGGCAGCAATAGTACTAAAAATAAGTATACTTGTTTTCTAAATATAGGTATTAAGACTTCAAGATCAGAACAAAGGGTAGCACCAGTGGCTATGGACTTATCAAAATTTAAGATCAATATAAATGCTCTTAGTAAAATTCATCTCCTAATGATAATAAAAAGTAACAGAACAGATGAATGGATACAAAATTTTTTAAGATTAACAGATCAGTTGGTGAAAGAAAAAATATGGTGTTGGATTTGCTAAGTTTAATTTAGCATTTTCTATTGTTGGAATTCCTCATTGTATCAATGAAATGCTAATAATGGTGTAAAAACATATCTTGCAAAATAGCATTAGTGCTTATTTTAATATTGACTATGCTTCAAACTTAGATTAAGAGAGTTCGAAGAAGGAAAGATTCCATTCCTTATTAGATAGCCTTACTGCAACAATACTCTTAGAAAATTGAATTTGACAGCAACTTTTAGCTTGGAAGATTATCAACTTGAGAATATAAATTAATTTAAATATCTTGGTGGTTTTATTAAAAAAAAAAAGGTTGGTTAGATGTTGAGATATAATACAGACTCCAATGTGCCACTGCTCTTTACGTTCACTTCTCAAATTTCAATCAATTGCAACTTTGCATTTATCATATGCCAACAATAATTTTTTTTAAGTTTGCAAACAATTTTAGCCAGTTATTAGCAAAAATTCAAAATTTGAACTTTATAAAAAACATTGACACTAGTGGTGACTAACAGCACTCTCTGCTTTATTGAAAAATGATTTTGATATTTCAGCATTACATGTATAAAACAAAACAAAAATTAAAAGATAAAAGTATTTTATAAGAAAAATAACTACCATAATTTAATTTATTATATGGAAGTAAAACCTGGACATCTTAATAGTGCAGTATAAAAAAGTTCCAATTAAGTATGCTTTATAAAAATTTAAAAATACAATAGAGATCATAAAATGTTCTTCAACTTGATGGATGCAATCATTATACCTTCATGAAACTGGACATGCAAAACAAATGAACAATAGAACACTTCTTGAAAAAATATTTTATGATGAACTGGAGCAAGATTTTTATTGGAAAGAGAAAGCCTGTTTAAATTAAAAGAACTATCTCAAAGATATTCTAAAGAAAGTGCAATGTCAACTGTTTCTTTTGAGAAGATAAAGCAGAGAATAGAATACATTTAAGAACTACAATTAGATATGGTGTCAAAATATTTCAAAAGACAAACATTTATATAGAAGAAATCAAAAGACAATATCAAATGATAGAGATAAAACCATTTATATTAAATGCCTTTATTTACTGTGCACTAACAAGAAGGAAAAAAAAAAATGTTTCTTCAATCACAATTGGGGTTTTTAGATTTTTAATTGAAATAAAAGCATTGGGGGGGGGGGTCCAGAAATTAATTAAGTCAATCCCTTCTTATAAAAAATAAAATAATAGTGCACTATAACTTTGGTATATATATTTTAAATATCTACCAAAGTGATAGAGCTCAATTATAAACAAATTATATTGAACTCAAATGTATTAAACCTTGATTTTAAAATTTTATAACTTTAAATTGAAAGCAAAAAGCATCTCTATACCACTTTCTTGCAAGCCTTACTTAAAATATATTAAAGTTCTAAGAACAATTTTTAAACTTGATATTAAAATATTCAAAACTTTCCTGCCCTCAGTTCCATATCTAATAAACTAGATTCATCTATCTTTTTATAAATCTTTTTTATTTTTTTAATTATTATATTTTTTATTTTTTATTATTTTTTTTTTTTTTTTTTTATATATATTTTTTTTTTTTAAATTTTTAAAATTTTTTTATTTTTTTTTTGTTTATTAAAAAAAAAATATTATTTTTATTTAATTTTTTATTTTTTTTATTATAAAAAAAAATAAAATTAAAAAAAAAAATAATTTAATTTTTTTTTTGATTTTTTTTTTTTATTATTCAAAAAAATAAATTATTTAATCAATTTTTTAAATAATTTATTAAATAAAAAAAAGAAATTAATATTTTTAATATTAAAATTTATATTTATAAAATAAAATAAATAAAAAAAAAAAAACAACCAACCAAAAACCAATAAAAAAAAAAAAAGAAAAAAGAAAAAAAAAAATTTGTATATCTGTTTATTTTAAAAGATAAGATGATAAAAAGATAATATAATAAAAAAAAACAAAACACAACACAACCCAACACCTCTAACTTACAGGGGGGGGGGAAGGAGGGGGAGAGCACCACACCACACAACCGCGACAGCATCTCCAGATGTCTGGAGGCAAAGGTTTAAAAAAAAGAATTCAAAAAAAAAAAAAAAAACAAATCAATGGATGTTTTTTCGACCACGTCATAATTACCAACATTTTTAATAAATATTATTATTAAAAAAAATTATTTTAATTATTAAAAAAAAATTTTTAATTTTTTTTTTTTTAATTTAATTTTTTTTTTTTTTATTCCTTTATTATTTATTTTTTTGCACCACCCACCAACAACCCTCACACACCACCAGGGGGCGCGTTCCACAGGTTGGGAAATGCTGATCTAAAATATTAAAACCTTATATTGCTTTGTCTGATAATTGTTACTTATTTATCAAATTTGAAGCAATTCTATTGAATTTAAATCATTAAACCTCAATTTTAAAATTGTAGACTAACTTAAATAAAAGTATTTAAAAAACACAAAAATGGACCAGAAACTTTTATATGTGGACATATTTGTGGTTCATAGATTGTTTTGTACAGTCATTGCAAAACTTATTTATAGAATAAATTGTTTTTTTCTATATCATTTCTTCTTTTGAAGTTAGAATAACCATACTTGCTTATGAATGGATGTTTCCTTCTTATTATTACAGTGGTGGAGAATTGTGTAAAGAAATCGTCTTTAATTAATGTGGGGAAGAGGATAATTGTGATTTGGCATAAATCAATGATTACCAGATTGCATTGCTATCGTAAGTTCCAATTTCATTTTCTCTGTAAACAATTTTAAAGACAGCATAGTAAATATTAGTCAAGATATCCATAAAGTCCATTGACCATCATAAAATACTAACCCAAATATTGCAAAAAGCTTTAATTTGAAATCTCCATGGGCATAAACATCCAATATTATAGGCTAGTGATCTTTAATTTTAGAATATTGAAAGCATAAATTTCCAACAATTCCTATCTCTTATAAAGGAAACATTTTCTAAATAACATTTATATTTGATCAAATTTTGTAACATGGTTGAAAAAATTTCTGAATCTAAATCGTGTGAATTAATGAATTTGTCAATAAGTTCTGTTCTGTAAAAAAAAGCAATAGGAATTAAAGCAATTATCAATAACTGCTAACAAGAAATACTTCAGCAAAATTGCAGTAGTTAGTGATTCATCTTTAAATCTTATAACATCGATTTAATTTCCAAAAAAGTTTGTTATGAATAATTTTTAATTTGTCCTTAGTTCCATTTTTTTTTAGCATTGTTCTGACAAAATGTATGTTACAAGCAATTATTCATGTGAACAAGTTTTAATGTAGCATCCAATAAAGATATTATTTATTACATCATTACATTTTCTCTTCTTTGTTTAACAAGATTTATTACAATTTTAAGTTTTTCCTCAATAGTCTTTTCATATTTATTAACGCCTTGGATATTTTTTTTATAAATTCAATGGTACTCATATTTAAAATAATTTTAATAAATATTTTTAGAACAGTTAAATTGACATAGTGCAAGCTTAATATACAGACCCTTTCAGTATACATATTTCTTTCCATAAAAATATTCTAAATTCTCTCATAATATTTTTATATTGGATAATTGATAATAAAAAAAAATTTCAACAGAATTAATTCAGTTTAGGTTTTGATTAGTATAGGCCCTTAAAATTCATATAATAATTATTTTTAAAATGTATTGCAAAAGCTTTTCTATTAAAAAAAATAATCCATTCTCATTTTCAAAACAATGGCAACATGACATTTCTCAATACGTATAACACATTCTATGACTACCTGAATCTTCTCAAGGCTTTCTTTTTCTTGACTATAAGAGAGTATTGGCATTCTTGGATTATTATTCATTATTTGGATATGTATAATACATTTTTCAATATATATATAACAGAAAGAAATAGAATGTTTAGGTATGGAAAAACACATTATTTTTAAACTAAAAAACAGAAAATGAAATTATATATATTCTTTCAAAAACTAACATTCAGCTGGAAGGGTTTTTTTTTAATATTATTCTTTTGTTTACTTTATAATCATTTTAAAAAATGTGTACTATTTACATTACTTTCACTTTATTTTTTAATACTATATATAAATAAAACTGTAATTTTGAAAGTATTATTTGAAAAATATTTTTCTAAATACTCTAATGAAAATGCATCTTTTAAAAGTATTCCTTTATATTTTTCTATAATTTTATTGATTAGGTGTTAATCACTTTAAATATTAGCCACCTGAATAAAAAAAAAATTCCAAGTTTTAGGATTTTTAAGCACTTATCATAAGTGATGAATACACATAGTTAAAGTTATAATAAAGATTTTATACTTCAGTGGTCTTCAGCTTTTTCACACCTGCAGACCAGCAAAAATAAGGATAAGCTTTAGTGGACTGGCAAAAGTTTATAGATAAAATTTCTAAAAGATGTAACTAGCTTAGCCTTAGATAAGCATAATTGTTATAACTGACCAAAACAGCACACTAAATATTGTGTATTGTAATGGTGTTGCTTACCTTCACATGCAGAACACTTTCTCGATTGTGGAGTCATACTGCTATACAAAACAGTACAATAACAATCATTCTCATTAATGTGCTTGCATTTCTATGTATATTATTTCATTGTTAAAACATGCAAGAATAAAATGTTATTCACCTGAACGTAGGGAAATATCACAGTTAGTGTAATTACATGACAATAATTATGATAAATGTAATATCTGTATTTAATGTTAAATATACAAGATGAAGTTATATATATATGGAGGTTGTCTTTTGATAGTAGTAAGGGCAAAATAGAAATCGCGTAATTAAAATCACAGTACAGCCAAAAAAAGTCACCGTACTTAAAATCTGAAAAAATAAAATGAAATCTGTAAAAGGCTGAAGTTTTGATGTTATTGTAATTTTTTTGTGTGTGCGGATGTGTTGAATGGATAAAAAAATGTAATTAATAGGAAAAGTTTTTTTTAAAAAAAAAATGGCAAAATAGGCATCGCATAATAGAAATAAAGCCAAAAAAATTGAAAAAGTCAAAAGTTTTGATCTTATTTTTTAAAAAAAAAATTTTTTGAGGGAGGGGGTGGGGGAATAATGGGTTGAGAAATACTTTGTCCTTACTGAGACAAAAGATAGAGACCAAAGTTGTTTTTTGTTTATTTTTATTTTTTAAAAAAGGTAATAGAAATTGATTTTAAAAATAAAAGTTTTAGTATTTTAGCGGTATACAAATAAATCCCAAAAAAATATCACCTTAAGGGCCAAAAAAAAGTGGGCATATTTTTAAACAAAAAAAAAATGAAACTTAAAAAAGTCAAATGTTTTGATCTTATTTTAATTTGGGGGAGGGGCATGAATTGAGAAATACTTTGTAAAACTTAGAAACAAAAATTTTTTGGTTTTTCTTTTTAAAAAAAGGTAATAAAAATTGATTTCAAAAATAAAAGTTAAAGCCAAAAAAGGTCTTATTTTAATTTTTTTTTGGGGGAGTGGGTTGAGAAATACTTTGTCTTCACTGAGACAAAAGATAGAAAGTTATTTTTGGTTTGTTTTTACTTTTAAAAAAATGTAATAAAAATTGGTTTTAAAAATAAAAGTTTTAGTATATCAGTGGTATACAAATAAAGGCAAAAAAGATATCTTATAGGCTAAAAAAAAAAGTGGCCATATTTTTAAACAAAAAAAAAAAAATGAAACTTGAAAAAGTCAAAAGTTTTGATCTTACTTTATTTTGGAGTGGTGGGGGTGTATTGAGAAATACTTTGTAAAAGTTAGAGACACAACTTATTTCTTGGTTTTTATTTTTAAAAAAAGATAATAAAAATCGATTTCAAAAATAAAAGTTAAAGCCAAAAAAAAAAAATCGCCGTATAAACAAAAAAAAAAAAAACACTAAAAATGAAATATTAAAGGAGAGGAGAAAAAATTTAAGAGATCAAAAAAAGTCATGTTACATTTTATTGTTTTAACAACGCCGACAAGCAGCTGTGATTGGCTATCAAAAGACAAACACAGTTTGTAAAATAAAAAACTTTTTTCTACCTTCCCCCATAAACATTTGTGATAAATAGAAAAACAAATTAATTTATGTATAATTGATTTGATTTTGTTCTGTTTCTTTTTTTTTAATCGAGTAAAAATGCGATAAAAAAATAAATAAAAATTGTTTATATTAATTAAAAGTTTAAAATATTACTTTGTTATTACAAACTTTCTTGCCAGTCTAGCGCAGACCAGCAGAAAACTTGTGGTCCGACGCCGGTCCATGAACTGGTGGTGGTATTCCATACACAAAAGGCAGTTATAATGGATCAATGATCAAATCTGATATGTCTTAACAAATGAGTACTAACAGGGTAGAGTGTTGTACATTGATGGGAAGTCCAGCATGCATTGGCAATGATATGTGCATGTAATGGCCTGTTTATAATATATTATAAATAACTGATATGTATAAAATCCAATTTAGATTGTCTCTGAATTGTGTGACATGAAGTTAACAAAAGTTCAAGTGCAGTAAGTATTTAAAAATTGTAAATCACATTTGATGCCTTTAATCTTTACAGATTATGGGTAATGTTCAAAGGAAATGGTATTAATGTTAGATTTTTATACATTTTCTCAAGACTGTATCTTCTAATGCTTTGTAGTAATAAAATCATAGCCAGCTTATATTGGGAAAATAATATTTGAAATGAGCAGTGAATATATTGTCATATTTTTGTAACAACATTAAGGAAACAGTCAAGCAAAATCGTTAAAAAATGAATAACCTTTAATTTTTTGTCATTTGTATAAATTGGTAAATAAGCCAAGTGATAAAGTAAAAATTATTTAAACAAGGACAAATTAAAATAAAATTACTAAGAGATTTTTAACTACAAATTGCTGTTTTATGATTTGTTTTTGTTTTTAAAAAAAAAAACAACCTTTTTAATAAATTTAGTTTAACATTTTAAAAAAACCTAATGATGAGAAAAAAACAAAACACTGTATTATTTCCAATAGTATTTTAGTTTGCTTGTCTTTAATCGTATAAAAAAAACCCAATATTCTAATAACCACCTATTGAAAAACTTTTTATTATGATGAGAAAAAATTCACCTTTTCACTTATATAAATCATTATATTTCTTGATAGGCGGCAGAAAAGAATTTTCTATTAAACTGAAAAAAGGTGTTTCGATTCCTCTTCGAATCCTCAAATGAACCAAGCAGGGCAAATTCCTAAATGTCAACTTCATACATTCATGTAATTGCAGCTATTATTACTGTGTGATTACATATAGTATACAAACATGGATGGGCTTCCAATGAACATGCATTAGCCAGTGTGGTGAGTTTAAGATGAAGAAACACCATGGTTCTTGTCAGTTGTCTGGTAGCGCTTAACTGAAATGTCAGTTACGTTTTCTTGAAAGCAGAATAAAGGTGTGTGAATGTTTTTTTTCCTTCTAATAGATATTTACAATCATGACAGACAAAAATAAATTATGGCCCTTGTTCCCAGGAGGCTATAAAGTTGCCAGCCAAGGCAGCAGTTGATGGTTGAAGGTGGAGGGTGCTAAGAATCTCCTGACTATGGACTCAGGCTGCCATTTAATGATGACCTTTTATTTAGGTACATACAACAGCAGATCACTTTCAAGTGAAAAAAGATTGCAAGAATTTGGGAAAGAATTATCTAATATTAAATGTGACATCACTGGACTTTGTGAAATTAGAAGGCTAAAAAAAAACAATTGATTTTAAAATTGTGCATGTATTGTACTACAAAGAAACAAACATTGGAAGTACAAATGGAGTAGGATTCCTTGTAAATAAAAGGTGAAAGAACAACATTGTGGAGATTGATGGTGTATTTTCAGGTTTTCATTATTATGAAGAAGAATTTTTATATGGATGTACAAAAAGCTTTTGATTAGATGAAAAAACATTTCAAATTTGTCATGGGGGACTTTAATGCTATAATTGGAAAACAAGTGAAAGAAGAAAGTGTTGTAGGTAAATTTGGTTATGGTGATAGAAATGAGAGATACATAGACTTGTGGAGTTTGCAGAGAAAAAAAACTTTATATTATGAATTCTTTTTTTAAACAAATTAAATGCAAATAAACATGAAAACATTCAAATAAAGGTACAGCAGAATTGAATTATATTTTGACTAATAGAAAATATATAGTTCAAGATTGTAATGCTCTTAATAAATTTAACACAGAAGTGATCATCGATTAGTGAAATGTAAGATACGTGTTAATAGAAAATTAGAGAGACAAAATTTATTAAGAAAAACAATATTCACATTTGATATTCCTAATGTTCAGAAATATTCCAATGAATTTAAACTAGAATATGCAAATCATTTTCAAATATTAATAGATTTTAAACATGATTCAGATTTGAATGAATTCAATATAAAAATAACCGATATACTTTTAAAAACTATAACAAAGATAACAATTACAAAAAAGTAGCAATTGACCAGTAAAATTTCTTCTAAAACAAGACAATTTATGAAAAAAGAAGGAACATAAACACATATAAAAATGATGCTTTAAAAATAACTGAATCTCTCGAATTTGTAAAATCTGCAAAAAATAATTGATACTGATATAAGAAAGTATAATTGTCAACTAGCAAGGAAAGCTATAGAAAAGAATAAGAGTTTGAAAAGAGTAAAACAATATCTTGGGATTGGTAGGAAATATTTCAGCAATAGGAAAAAAAGATGAAACAATTAGTAAAGAGAAAGATGATATCATGAAATGTATAGAAGAGTTCTATCAAGAATTATATAACAATAAAAAAAAATCAGAAAGTATCCTCTACAACTACTATATCTTCTGAATTGCACACAAATTTAAATGAAGAAGTGAGACATGCAATTAAATTTAGAAAAAAAAAAAAAGCTCCAAGTAATGATGGAATTATAATCGATATGTTAAAAAAAGGAGACAAAAAAATAGAACATAAACCAAATGTTTAAATGATAAAGATGTACCAGATGATTGGAAAAATGCAGTATTAGTATTAATATCTAAAAAAGATGATAAAAAAGATATTAGAAAGTATCAGTTCTATATAAAAAAATTTATTAAAATAATTACAATTCTTCTACAGTAAACTTTGAATTTTAACCAATCAAAAGAACAAGCTGGATTTAGAAATGGTTTTAGTACAGTGGATCACATCCAAGTATTGAGAGAAGTTATAGAAAGGACCAATGAATTTGAGTTGCCATTTTGTTTTGGATTTATAGATTATTAAACGGTATTTATTATATAAGCATTTCTTCAGTGATATAGAATTCAGGATATTGTCATATTCTGAAAAAATATTTATAAAAATACAAAAACAACAATTAGATTACATAATGATATTATGAAGATTAACATTGAGATGGGTGTATGACAGCATGACTCATATCTTCAAAACTTTTTACATCATTGCTTCAAGAAATATTTTGCACATTAAAATAAGAAGCTAAAGAAATAAATGTAAATGAAAATTATTTAAGTTATCTAGATCTTACAAATGATGTAGTTGTTTTTGCAAATAATACTTTAGAATTTCAGTTTAACAGATGAAAGTAAGAATACAGGACTAAAAGAAAATGTTAAAAAGACTAAAGTAATGTTTAATGGATTTTCTCAAAAGATAAAAATAAAGATTAATAATGATGAGTTAAAAAAAATTAACAATTACAAATTGGTAAGATTATTACTATACATGAAAACATAATGGATGCAATTAATTGTAGAAATAAACTTGGTTCGAATGCTTTTGGTAGAAATAACTAAATATTAAAAAAAAACATGACAATGTGTTTGAAAAAAAAGTTTTTTAGCAAATGTGTTTTAAAAGTTCTTACTTATGGATCAGAGACTTGGACACTTAACAGAAGAGAAATACAGAGACATCAGATGACTCAACAATGACTGGAGAAATGCATGTTAGAAGTAACAAAAAGAGATCAAAAACAAAATACATGGCTGATAGAACAAACAGGTGTTCTTGGCATCAATGAAAGAATTAAGAGATTGAAATGGAGTTGGGCTAGATATATTGCTAGAAGAGATAATAATAGTAGAACAATTTAAATCTTAAACTGGATTCAAAGAGATTGTAAAAGACCTAGAAAAATCCACATGTGAGATGGATGGATGAAATAAGTAAGTGCACTGGGTTGATGTGAAGAAAAGAGGCTAGAGATTGGAGAAGATGAATTGATCTTGGAGAGACCTTCATGCTGCAGTGGATTGATAATGGTTGAAAATAATGTTGATGATTATCTTTTGATAATTTCAGACCCTTATATAATAAATGAATACAAATTTTACTTTTCTTAGAATATCATGACTAAACCTAAAAAAAATATAGACAATATACTATTGAATATTTGAATTATAACTTTATTCAATCAGCTACAAGAAATACATTGCTTATGTGCCTAATTTGAAAAAAATTTTATCAACTGAAGATATAAAGCCTTCAAGCCTACAAAAACATATGACAAGAAATCCTGTTGATAAGAAAGACCAATAAGCAAGAGAAAGAACCTTTTTTTTTTTAAACTGATATTATGAAGTCTAGACAGAATAAAGTTTAAATACTAGTTTAGATTAAAATAAGTTTAATCAGGAGACATATATATTGTGTCTATGTTTTTGAGAGGTGAATAAAAGAGTTTGAAAAAAAAACCATAAATAATTTTGATTTCAGTTGAAAAAGTAATGATAAAGTTCAATATTTTTAGAAATGCAAAGTATCTAAGGTGCTTGACAATCTTTTTTAAATAAATCCTAAAAATATTTATTAATCATTACGTTTCCCTCTGTTTTGGGCCCAAAACAATTTGGAATCATCAAACAAGATAGTTTTAAAACTCAACTCATATCCAAAGTTTATTCAACTAATTATTTATGCCATCTTTTCAAGTAAAAACGTGATAAATAGTACATTAAAAAAATAATAAAGAAAAAAAAATTTATATTCAACAACTAACAGTACAAATTCATAAAACTCTTAATATCTCTCAAATGATTAAAATGAAAAATAAATTTAAAAACTTATTTTTAAAAGAATGACTATTCCAATTAAAAAGACCCCACTATTTTTAGCAAATGTAATTTCCTTATTCTTAATTAACCAAATTAAATGACAGTTAAATTATCTTTAATTTTACTTAAGATGATTATACGAGTTCAGCCCATTTAATACTTACATTATGTATGGTTTCAATACAATCATTAGTTGTTTAAAAATTAATAATTGATCTATTTATCAATTATGCATAAATTTTAAAGATGTGGAAATGCCTAATAATTAATTTACAAAAATTAAATTACTTAAGTGTTTCTTTATTAAATATTTACAACAACCAAGAAATTATACCAGAATTTTTGACATGAAAAAATTTATTTACCTAATCAAGAACCTATAGCTTATTTCTGATATAGATATTGATAAAAAATATAAAAAAGCTAATATTATTGATTAATATTAAAAACATATCCATAAAAAATTAAGGATACGCACACACACATACATATATGTATATAATAGAAGTTTGAAATTTATATTAGAAGGGATTTGAATTTAGACTATCCAGTCCATCTTATACAACCGACAAATCCCTTCTACTTACATTAAGATCAGTATAGATAATATATTTATATTTAAAAATATTAAATATATATATTGTGACCTTTTAGCTTTTCCCAGAAGCTAAATCCCAGGGCATGTCTTATGCCAAAAGATCTAAAAAAAAAAAAAACTATATAGTTTAATTTTACAGTAAATAGATTTTTGTTAGTGCCTTATAATGCTATGATTCTGCGTATAAAAAATTACTATATCAGTATATTTGTACATTTTATAACTGTAAAATAATTATGACAACTTGACTTACAATATTTTTTTTTCTAAGTGATGAAGGTTTATTCATCAAAAAACAAATACACAACAGTTTAAAAAAAAAAGGTTTACAATAAAGTGATTACATGGTGAAATGAAATTCAGGAGTAATGTGATGAAAATGAAAGGATACATATAAAAGGGAAAAGGAATGTGGAGAGGGTGTGTGTCCAGGCCAAGAAAAGTCTTTGGTTGCAAGTCCGAAGGCACGTCTCCATTGAGCGAGTGACCGCATGGGTCGCAAACAATTAAATGGATGAGTCCTGTGAGAGAGGCTGAGAGGATGGAAATTGGAGGATTGCCCAGGTATCTATGAGGAGCAAAGGTGAGGTTAGTTTGGTGTCTGATTTTGAGAGAGTGAGTGAGGTCCAATAGTTCTTGATTGGCAATATTTTTAGTCTTAAATAGTGCTAAGTATCTAAATTTTTAATAATTGATAGTTTCAAATAATCAGTAATGCATTTTCAAAGTGTAGTGTTAATATAGTCAAAATTTAACCACTACAATGTTTTTAAAAAGCTAATACTAATGTTAAGCTTGAAGATCCACATTCAAACCCTGCATTTAGGTTTGGCAATGATTAAATTAAGTTCATAATGTTCTAATTTTATCTTAATTTTAGCATTAAACACTATAATTAAGTATTTGAATTTATTCACCCAAAAAGTTAATAAGAGCTAATAACAATAAAAGATAGGATTTAAAATAATAGTTAAAGGAATTCTTGAATAAATGGATAAATAATATTTAATTTTAGCATTTATTTATTTTTAAAGTATTATTAATGTCTAATTTTAAAAAGATGATATAAAATTATATTCTGAGCAACTTTTGTGGGTAATATTTATTTTATTTAAAGTATAATGTAAATTTATAATATTTTATTTTTGTTCTAATATCTCAATTTGTAAATAATTATTTTAACAAAAAATATTTTTAAATTTATTGTCTAGGCAGAAAAATTAATTTATTTTAAAAGTAAAATATTAATTAAATTTTTCATTAACAATTTTCCTTAGTTTTTGTAAGACATGGATTCAAACCAATAAAAAAATGGCATAGATTTAAATGTCAATAATCAGTGTTTTAAAGTGGTCACCTGACCCAAACTATAAAAATAGATATAATTAATACATACACACACATTCTGGCAATGATTTCAATTTGTTGCATCCATGTTGCTAAAGTACAGGATCTAATTAACAAGTGTAATTTTATTTAAAATTCTTAACTTTGTTAACTTCAAGTAATGTTAGACTAGAACTTATCTAGGCACAACATCTGAATGGGATTTAAGGACACAGGAATTCATTGCACCTAGTTTTATCAGTAAAATTAGTTAAACATTACAATGTTTTAAATTTTAAAATTTAAACTTCATGCATTAGGAAACATTTAAAGACATTATTATTGTCACTATGATGATGTATAGATTAATAATTTCCAAATATATTTAAATCTCTACTTCATATTTAAGTTTACTGTAAAATATTTGAAATACTTTGCAGTAATAACAGTAATGTTTTTAAAAGTATTGAATAACTTAATCCTAGTTTTCCTGAAAATATTCCTTTTATATAAAATATTATCTGAAATTAATTCACTTCATGTAAAGAACTTTAAATCTCATTTATAAAGACTTGTTGTGTTACAATGCGTAAATTTTCATTCATTTGTAGAATTATTTTTATAAAATTGGAAATGTATTAGACAATAATAATATATTGCAAAAATAGACAAGTTTTTGTGCTGTTATTTTAATAAAACATTATTAATTCTTGAAATAGTTAAAGCTTTACTTCATTAGCATATAAAATTCATAATATATTGTAACCAGTTGGATTACATAGCACACACTAATTTAGTGTGGGTGCATAAATATGTATAAAGTTGAAAGGAAAACTAGAAATAAACTTAGACAAAAATTATAGTAGATATTTCCTACATTCATTGCAAAAAAAAAAATTAAATAATAACTCTGATTTAAAATATCGCTTTATAAAGTAAACTTTAAAAAGGTCTGAATATATATATATATATTGTATTACTATTATTCTGATTGTGAAATGTAAAAGCACAATACTTGTTTTTGAATTTTTTTTTAATTAATTAAAACATGTATGTTTTTAGAGGGATTAGAAAAATAAAAATAGAAACTCTGTTTTCAATCAAGGTGTTGTTATCACCTTAGATGATTCTATAAAGGAGCTGATAACAAGATTAGCTCCAGTCTAGATAATAGTTTTTTGTAAGAAGGGTCAGCTGAAAAGTTGGTTATAATATTTTGTTGCAACTTCTTGAAGTTTGCAGCAGTTGGTTTTAGCTGACCATAAAACTGGCAGAATAGCTACCATGGACTGATATAGCTGAAGGCAGGACATTAGATTCAGGAGCTGCTAATATTTCCTTCGCAGGAGTTTGAATTCACATGGAAAAGATGACTCACTTCTTTGTGCTGAAATTCATAGCCTTAGAGAGGACAGTTGCTTGCCTGAAATCTATGAAACCAAGACAGCTTCTTGCCTGGAACAGTTCTATATAGACAGGAGACCAACTATGGACCAACATTATACATGAATTATATACTTTTACCTGATGATGACAACAAACCTGGATTACATTTTTCTGATGGACCAAAAACCAAGCTTACCAAAAGAAATCTTGAAGAAATTGGTGTACTGATGCTGCTGTTCATCTATGCATGCAGGGGACTACAGATAAACACATTGTGTGTATACAGTGAGTTATATTTTTTATATATTCCTTGTAAAAGATATTTTAACTTGGTAACTTAAAGTAAAATTTGCTTGAGTCAAATATCTAAAAGAGAGATGATTTGCTATATATATTTTGCAAAGAAATAATTTTCATATTCATTAAAAGAAGAATATATAATTTAAATGCAAGTATAATTTTGTTTGAATTAAAATTGAAAAAGCAAATCTTTTAAATTGGACTAAAAACGCTGATAATTAATCAACAAGTACTTGTCAAAAATTGACTATATATATATATATTTTTTTTTAAAAAAAAAAGAGAACTTATAAACTGAAACTAATTATATCTATATTTAGTTTATACACACATATAGGTATGAAATTTGTGCATATTTATAAAGAAATTAATTATGAAAATATAATATTATTGCTGTTAAGTTAAAATATGGTGTAAATGTCAGTGTGCACACATATGCACACACGTATATGTAAATTTTAATCATTTTTTTGTTATTATTGAATATCAATAGTAATAGATTAATTATATAATATAAATCGCATGTCTGTGCACACATATATGTAAATCATTGTAACAATTTGAATTTTAAATGGTAAATATTGTCAATTAATGTGATAACTTGAATTTTGTAGTAATATTGTAAATCAATGTAATAACTTTAGTTGTATATATAATTGTATATTATTCAAAATCAGACCTTAAATATCATTTTTTTATTGTTATTAATAAACTTATTTCATTGTTAAAAATGGTTTCCATCATCTCTTGGTCACATACAGTAATAGAGTTTATGTTCTCTGAGCTAGATTCGTGCATGGATAAATGGGGATGTGTATTTAGTGCTTTGGGGCATCCAGAGATGATCAATCATCATCCTGGTTGGTGCAAAAGAGAATACTCTTTAAAGCCCATGCACTATTATCTTTAATTTTTCTTTAGTCTTATTAAAAATTTAAGTTTAAAGTTGGCCAGTACATTAATGGTACTTAAGTGGCCAGAGCATTGATGATGATCAGCATGTTTTAATGTCCCAGCATTACTGTTTTGATTTCAGATTATTGTTATTCTAATGGATAGGCACTAAGCTGGTGCATCCAAGTTATGTTTAAATAATTTTCCAAGGCTGGCAAAGGCTCAGTTGTTAGCCTGGTCTACAGAAGATCTATTTCCAATCCAGTCACAAAGTTGACTGTTGATTTATATTTTTATGGTTCAAATCTAGTCACAAGGTTGACTGTTGTTTTATATTTTTTATTGTTCAAATCCAGTCACAAGATTGCCTGTTGATGTATTGTAGTGATTTGTTTATTCCCATTAATGATGATGAATGGTACTTTACTTACACTGATACTTACTTTATAATGCTGGTTGATGGTTAATTATGATTTAGTTGCTATTCTGAGTTGCTGGCTGATCTCTCACAGATTTTTGGATCTCATGCTCCCTTAAATATATTGATTTATAAATTCTTAAAATTATTGATTTTGTATTGACTTGGGAGTGATGATGATTTCCTATCACCCCATATTCACCCCATTCTTTTTCATTCCTATCACCCACCCCATCCCATTACAATATATATGTGTGTGTGTGTGTGTGTGTGCTTTACACACAGATAATGAAGCTGATAACAGTAAATAAAATAAATGATATTCTACAATTTCGTAAACTGAGCACTTTCAGGAGGATTCATACTCCCATTTTCATAGCTAGTAAATAAAATAAATAATATTCTACATTTTAGTGAGCTGAGTGCTTTCAGGAAAATTCATACTCCCACTTTATAGCTACCAGTAGCTATGAATATTGGAGTATCAGCTTCATTATCTGTGTGCAAAGCATAGATATTGAAACAATAACTTTCCAAGCCCTTATCGTTTCATCATCAACCTAATGATACACTCATCTGTGCTAAGTTCGAACCTATTTAATGTTAATATTTTTAAAATAGCTTGTAAAACACTCACTCATCTGTCTAAACAGTATTATTTATTCACATAAGAAAGAACACTACAATTAGATAGGATTAGTAAAATTATAGCATACAAAGTTTACTTAAGATTTATAAAAATGCTTATTATATTATTAAAGTTAGAAGTAAATTATTAATTTTGTTGTTAATATTGTAAATTTGTATGTGGATATATAATCTGTGCTTTATATAGGGAAGGCATGATTTTAAAATATTTAAAAGTTATCTAAAAATATGTCAAATGTTTCTTTAAAAATCTGTTAACAGATTTTCTTGTTTTATATATATTTCAGGAAGAAAGTTCTTGAAAATATGTTTAAAAGTTATATAAAAATATATTTAAAAGTTATCTAAAAAAAAGAAACACGTTTAAAAGTTATTTAAAAATATGTTAAAGGGTTTTCGTAAAATATATTAAAAGATTGTTTTTAATTAAAAGGGTTTCTTAGTTTATGTAAAATTTTAAAAAAGGCTATGGTCAAGAAAAAAGATTTTTGGTTGTAAACAAGAATGTCATTAATGGCCCCACCTGCATTTGATAAAAGTAAAATTAGTTAAAAATCTCACTAATTAAAATCACCTTACAAAAGATTATTTTTAAAATCTAAATTGAAAATGTTTACAACGAAAAATCTTAACTATAATAGCTTAGGGAATGGTTCTAACATTCCATGTGTTATCTCAGATTTCAAATCTGGATTATATAAATTTTATAATATTTAATTAAATTCTTGAGTTAATGAGTCCGGACGCGATAGATTCCGATAATGTAAATGCTTGAGACCAAACCTATAAATACTTTGTATTTTTAAACCAGAAAGAGTCAGCCATTTTTAGACAGCAATTGCAACCAATTTCCATATCTGTTTATTTTCTAATATGTCTAGCTAAAAACAGGCATTTCTTTGCTGTTACTCTGTGGGGAGAATGAGGTTTGTCTCATCGCAATGTTTTAACCATTATGCCACTAGTAGACTCAAGACTAACAGATCGAGAAAGAAGATGATGCCACTGGCCGCCCAGTCAAGCTCACCAAACTTACAGCCCAGCACTTGATGTCCAGATGAAGAATACCGGTACAGTTTTATTTTCAAAACTGCAGAGCTCTGTATAATTTTTATATAAGTTAGCTAACTCTCTTTAAAATAAATGAATGTATCTTAATTCCTTGTAAATCCAAGTGTAACTATAATTTAAACCTGCTTAATATTTAAAATAATGTTTAAAATTGCTATCAAAATTAATGTTGCTAAAGCTAAAATGACCTGACTATTTATAATTCGCTTTCACTTAAAACTAAATTACTAGTATCTAATTTAAATTATATCACTGTGGTTGTATCTATATTTCTTTGCTTACTTTAGTTAAATGTTTACTATATTTCATATGCCAATATTTTGAAACAGCGATTACTTAATTTAATGCTTCAAAAATATATTATTTAAAAATCTTCATGTAATTTGTTTTATAGTGTCACCTTTCTGCATGCTGCTTCAAAATCTTATTTTTATAAATAATAATGACTCGCCTTGCGCTCATTATTCTTATTAATGATGATTTAAAATGTGATAATTTGTTTTATAGCATCACCTTTCTGCATGCTGCTTCGAAATCCTATTTTTATAAATAATAATGACTCGTCTTGCACTCGTTATTATTCTTATTAATGATGATTTAAAATGTGAAACGTGGTTCGTTTTAATCAACAATTTGAAAACCTAAACTTTATAGTTTTATTAAGAATTAGATTAGCCTTGATGATAGTTATAAGTATATTTGTCATTTAAGTTATTCCTAAGTCCATAGACATATACTTTCCCTCTTTAAATTATTAATTATCTATAAAGTAACCAAATAGATTGAGTGTGTTGAAGTAAAGATGTTATTAGTATCCCCGTCAGTAGCGTAGACATTTATTACCAGGCTACACATGAGTTGGTTCCAATTGATAGAGCCAATATTCTATTGTCTTGTATTTCATAGTATGAAATATAATATCCTTTGCTTGGTGAATGTGATCCATTATTTTATTAAATTTCTTCTCATTTTGCTGCTACATATATTAAGTTGGAGCTATGGTGAAGCCAGCACATCTTCTCTTATAGGGTAGAGCAATAGCGAAGCCTGAGCCAATGTCAGGTTAGCACATAAGTCCCCCACCATTTCCAAACACAAATGTTCCTTTTTTGCAGCATGGTGATCGGTTGCAGGATACTGACATTGGTCACAAGAACCCTGGAGTTATTCATCCATCAGCAGAGCGATTTTTCCTATTGTCATTTATCTGTGCCATAGTGCATTGGTAAAATCTTATGCAGCCAACTCTCACACCTTAACATGGCACTTTCAGCATTGATCTGGAAATTTCTCTTGAAAGCCAGGTTCAATCTAATGTTACTTGAGCTGGTATTCACTCATCATTAAATAATATTGTATTTACAATAATTAATGAATTATAAGATTGATCAAGACTTAATATAATTACTTATCTAACAGCCACAAATTTAATAGGATTTGGCATAATGAGATTTATAGGCATAACATAGTGACTATTTATGTATCAGTTGTAAATCATTTTATAAGATGGGCATATGTTAAACTCATCTATGACAAAATTCAATGATTGCTTGTATATTGTCATTTTTAAATTCAATGTAAGAAGAGAATGTGTTATCTCTTATCTACCCAAAGCCTGTGTACATTCTACGCTGAAATTCTGTAGTAATATTGTCAATTTTATTTTACTTGTAAATAAATTGTAACTAATTTAGTGTATTTAATTCCCTGTCTCATTATTCATCCAATTCAGTTCAATTCTAATTATTGACCCTATTCGTTCATAAAACTATGCATTAATAGTCTAGTGATACATTTAGTCGATTTAAGAATCTTTGTTTGTTTATCAGAGGCTTATTGCATCTCCCTGACCTATGTCAGCTGTGAATGAAATTGTATACATGTAGCTTCAAGTGTGGTCATTCGTAGGGTCTTGAATCTTGGAGTTCTGGCAGATGAGTTGAAGCATGTTTGGATTCGGGTTGTTACACTCCTGGTCTGGTTGCCTTTGGTCTCTTTGCTTGGATTCTAGATTCTGCTATGCGAATGTACAAGCTTGACTGTTACAATATATATATATATATATGGATTATTAATTATTTTATGGCGGCATAAAAAAATTTCATTTATTATGTCTACTTCTACCAGGGGGAAAGAAACCAATTTCTTGGATCCAGGAAAGTAAAACAATTGACATATTACAAATAAATGTTTAACAAATATTGTTAAGTATTTTAATAAATTACCTACATTATAAAATGGCAATATAAAATATTTCTAAAAGTAATATTATATTTAAACTGATTTTCAATGAATTTTTCCTGAATTATTTTAGGAAAGCCTGTGTACTCTCTCCTTCTTTTATCGTTGATATGGAAACCAGTATAATTTTTAAATGTGATATTTGACAAGACACCTGCTGAATACTAATCTTATTATGGCTAATTAATAAAAATGTTTTAAAGGATTAAGTTTTGAATGTCTCAATTAAGTATGAAGAAATATTTTTTGGCAATTTAATATTATTTAATCCATAGAATCCTGCTCATTGAATGGCCATAGTTTGCTAGCATCAATTATTTTGAATCTTATTTAAAGATAACTGTGAAGCACTTTTATATTTCAATTGTTATATTTGTGTGGTGGATATCTTTGCTGTCCACATAACTTTAATTGCCTAATAAACTGTTTCTGTTTAATGATTAAATGGTAGAACACAAGAAGCAGAAAAACTTTATCTTTATTTTATTTATTTTGAATGGTAAAAGAGTTATTGTTTTATTTATGTTTATAATTTTGCATACAATGTTTTTATTTCATGTGCAAATGCAATAAAAAATAAAAAAAACCTAAAAAATTATCCGTATCAATATTTTGACATAATATTGGTTATTAAAAGACACTAATTTTAAACTAAAATTAATCTAATTAAAAATGTTCACAAAATAACGGTAATCTAATCAATATAAAATAGTTAAATAAAACAAATTTAGAGAGATAAAATTACTATTATTATTTTGGCAAATTGTATAAATAATTTTTTAAAAAAAGTGCGAGCTATTAACATTATCTGGTGAAAATAATTCCAGAATAAAAAGTAATATGACCAAACGTTTGAAAACTAGAAATCTTTTGTGCATTTTTTTTTTAATTTTGGAAACACTGAATATTTTATTACTTAGGGATGAAAAATAAAGTTTTACAAATGTGTATTAAGTACTATAAATTTTTAATGTTTTTTTTTTTTTTTTTTTGAGGTTATCTGCTCTTGGATTAAATAAGTTGTACAATATATGTGACTCACTGTTTTATAATGACTTATAAAAAATATTAAATTAAGTAAATAACAGTGAATCATATTATTAAAAGTTGTATTTTGTTTGATTGATTACAATATTATTTATTACTTTTAGAAACAAAAAGAAAAACTATATGTATTAATACTATTGATATTATATGAGAAATAAATATATATAAGTTCTTTTGAAATATTTTAAATCTAACTAATATTTTAATTGATTTTCATACTACTAAACCTACTGTAACGGGATCCGATACTAACGTGATAACTTGAGTTTATCTTTCACACCACATTTTTATAATTTTCATCAGTTGATGAATTGTGAAGAACCTTCATCACTTGTATCTCTATAAAGATTGTATTTCAATTTAAATAAAGATCTCATTCCTTTGGATGAAAATTTGTTTCATTCTTTTGCTTCATTTTATTCTTATGCATTTAGTGATGATTTCTTTATAAATTGAAATCAATTCTTACGAATTTAAAAATAAATTTTGTATTTGTATTCTGTTAAATTTTAACAAGCAAATTTGTTTTGTTTATTTAATATCTGGAAATGCAAAATTCTTCTTCTGCATGTATCTCTCTCTGTGTGTATATATATGTAAAATCATTGAAAGCAATCAACGATCTCATATAGACACTAAAGATTGCAACATGACTACAGAGAATAAAATTGTTGATACAAAGGAATTTAAATAAACCTTGTTAAACAGATAAGTACAACCTGTTTTGAGGTCTGTCCAGATTTGCTATCTTAATATAAACTGAACACTGATTATATATGTGTGGGAGATGATAATCTGGACCAACCAATGAGTGCTGGTTCAGCATGAAATATGTATATTGGTGATTATTTATCTTTTCTACACATGTGTGGTCATGTGTATTAGGTATGAGATAGAGTGAATAGTTGAAGGATGCTTGAAAATCTGTGTCCAAATCCCCTATATTTATTAATTAAGCTCCAGGTATATAAAGAATGCCTGTATTTCAAATATTACACATTCAAGCTGCAATTATAACTTTTAAAGTGCACTCCAACAATATATTACTTAAATAATAAAGCTAATAATGCTCAAGGCTAGATAGTTTTCTCAACATAAAGTTATTGAAAGCAATCAACACTTAGACAATATCAATAACAATCATCATATTGTAATAATATTTTAATGTCTAAATTAATAGTCACAACCATAAATTCTAAAAATCTTTATTGAGTTATTAATAAAGCAATATTAATTATTATTATTATTATTATTATTATTATTATTATTATTATTATTATTATTATTATTATTATTATTATTATTATTATTATTATTATTATTATTATTATTATTATTATTATTACTATTGCAAACAAAATGACTGAAAGTAATATTAAGATTATTGATTCTTCAACCTAGTGAAATATATTATTAATGCATATGATGTGGCATAGTATAGCAACTCCTTTATTAAAGTCAGGAATCTCTCAGCCAATATGCCCAACAAAAACTTGTTAGTCACCTTACATCATTTTGTCTACTCCATGGCTTTTGTATTTATATTTTACCTTATCTTTTTTCAACCCCAGCATAAAGACTAAGAACTCCCTTTCTGTATAATCACATGATCTATATTTATTTTCCCACAACTTCATTATTTTTACCCTTTCTGCTTGTATGCATTTATATTTCATTAGCAAAGGTCTAATATTTTCCATACCTTTCTTACATAATCTGCAGACTAAAACCCTCATATTTTTCCATTTATGTGTACCTTCCTTTGTTGCTAATGATCCTGTTCAAGCCTTAAACAATAAACGACATTCCCTGCTATTATCATAAATTAGTTCCCATCCATCACTCTGTTCTACTTCTACATATATTTAACATCTTTTTACTTTCACATTAGTTCTCCATTTCCTTATTTTTTATTAATGTACCTATTCTTCTATCCTAGTATTTGCCACTATAACACTCAACAATCATCCATCGCACCTTTTGTATAAATAAAGTGACATAAATTCTTTATCCAAATCTTCTACATAGCATACTAGCTTTCTCATCCATCTTGTTGCCTGTCATTTACTTGTATCTTGATTAAATACTATTTTGGCTATTCTCTTACTATCAATAATTTTCATTCTGTTTTTTGCACCTCTCATATAAAAATTTGACCATCCCATTTCTCCTGAAATTTCCTCCTTTGCATTCCACACATCTGCAACTAATGCATATCTTCTTACTTCTCTTTGTACTTTTTCTGAACAATCTAACACCCCTTTACTAACACATAACACATTGTTACCATAAGTTAACCCCATTACTGCCACTCCCTCCATACATTTCTTGCTAAATCATATTATATAAAAATACTGTTAGTGTCTTTATCAGTCCCTTTCTTTTATTAATTTAACTTTTTTTTTCTCACATTCATTCAAGCAATTCCTTCCTCTGATTACTTAAAACAATTTCCAAAGAGTTGTACCTATTCACCCCATTTAACTTTATATCACCCAAAAAAAAATCTTTAACTTCTCTTTCCCCAGTATTAATCATCTTGATTTTTCTTCAATAAATTTTACCACTATCTCTTTACCCACCTCTGTGCAAGTCTTCAGCACAGTGTCCATATCTTCCCTATTTTGTGTGCATAAAAAAATATCATTAGCAAATACCTCTACCCTCTTTCTAGTCTTTCTATTGTTCTCTCCATTTATCCCAAATATAATGAAAACAAAATAGGTAACATAGGGCATCCTTGCCTTAATCCTACTCCACTTTTAACTCTGATTCTATATTTCCTAATTGATATGTATAGTAATTATTTTCATAAATCTATTAATAAGATCCACTAAAGACCCATTCATTCCCAAATTTTCTAAACTTACATATAATCTATTTCTATTTACTCTATCACATGCTTTCTCTATATCGATAAAGACTATATATAACTGTCTATCTGTATTCCTACTCATATCTATAAGATGTGTGACCATATGCCTCTCCAATTTAAAACCACCTTACATTGACTCCCACTATATTATTTTCTTCCGTCCATATTGCCACTCTTCCAACCACGATATATAAAAAAACTTTATACAACACTGACACTACCACTAACGGACTACAATTATTTATCTTTCTATGGTCCTTACTCTTTCCTTTAAATAATATCCTCACTCTTGTATTATTCTGGTTATCTGGAAATTCTCTCTTCTGAGTCATCTTATTAAAACATGATAATAGATTTAACTTTGCCCTCTTTCTCAGCCATCTAAATCTTTTGCCTTTCCATTTCCAATAGTGGTTCAGTGACTCCCCCATGTGTTCTATTTTCCCAAATAGAGAATTTTGCAAATTACTGTATTTACCAGTATGTAGGATGCAGTAGCATATTTATACATAGAAAAAAATAATTTTCTACATTTTTTTCATGAATTAATGTAATAGTTTACTGTACTAATTTTATAATTATTTATGCCTATAAAAAATGTAACTAGGCAACACTGTAGTTAAGGACCTTTAAATCCTCATCTCCAACCCTGAAATTCATCTTCAGAGCTATATTTGTTTTAGTCTGCATATGTAGGTTACTTCTCTTCATGAATCTAGAATACCATGATATTGATCCTGTAAAATTAGCAATGCCTCCATTAGTAGCTATCAGTCTTGATTGTTGAATAATAATTTTTGTGGAAATTGAAAATTCTGAGCTTCTTTGGTCTAATATCCAAGTTTTTAATTCTTCTTCTAGTTCCAACCAGTTTGCAATTCCATATCGCAGATTGGGTTTACTAGACATAGATTTTTGTAAGTCTGTTTCTTGTCTTCTCCAAGATCTGATCATGTTTTCAGTTGGTAGTGACCTGAAATTCCTCTCAGCTGCCCTTTAGTAATTGTAATCACTTGTAGCATGAATGCAATAGCATAGAAAAATCTGGTGTTTTTAAACCATGTTTTCCCAAAAAATCTCAACATAAAATATCACAGAATACCAATAATGTTCTGGACAAATCTGTTGAAATGTGTTTGTGCATGTGCACATCAGATAAATCGTAATCTTGAGATGGGCCTCTTTCAGTAATGAAACATAAACTATATTGTGTAACTTATTATCTTTATAAAACAGAAAAAAAATTATGGAAATGATTTATTCAAAACCACTGTTTCACCAAAGAACAAAAGGCAATTATTTTATAATAAAAAAATTTATATTTATTTTTTAAGTGCAAATTCAATCGCTTCCAAAATATAGTCTATTTATTCAATGGACAAGTCCAGAAATGCAAAGTGATATGTTTTAATGCCTCTATCAATTTTTCTTCACCACTTCTAAGTTCACACAGAAAAAACAAAGACATTTTTCTCATTCGATAGATTAAAAAAAAAAAGTCACACAGAGCAAGATCGAGTGAATGTGGCTGATGGAAAAGCTGGGTCATGTTGAATTTAATTAAAAACTGTTCACACTCAAGATTTATGATCTAAGTGCATTGTCAAAATGAAATATGCACTCCTCACTTTGCCTGATCACTATGAATGAAATCTAAGTAAACAATTGCCATTTGCATCCAAATAAAAAAATCCGACATCGTCCTGAAATTTGATTTCAAAAGCCACACTTTTTCGAAACATTCTAAATTTAACACTTCTATTAAATCACATGTAAACTTGGTTTCTCCAGAGTAATTTGCTTGTAAACTCTTTCAGCATTACAACCAATTTCCCTGCCATTTTCCCTAAAAGAAAATAGAATTCCACATTGTCCCAACTTTTCAGCCATTACAAAAACTGATAGAGATGTGAAATGCACTTTACAAAAAAATTTGTTACTTGTGACCATGATTTCATATGATGATATCATTCAGCAAATTGATGCAAAAGGGTCCTGCAAGAGATGTTTAGAAGCAGAAGCATTTACTACAATAGACGTGGCAACCACAGAATGATTCTGGTACTTTAACATAAACCAGAAGTTTTAAACTGAATGAAATTTTAACTCATAATTTTGAATACTGGCATATTTTAGGCATATTTTGAGGGGGAAAAGTGTGTTCTATACCCCAGCAAATATAGTAATTAATTTATCAGATTTTCAAATCTCAATGAAAGAATTAAAACATTAATATTAAGCAATCATCTGAATTTTATGTCCAAACAATATTTAATATTCATAATGAGTTTCAATAATAAAATGAAAGCACCATCAAGATGATTTGATATATTATTCTTTTATAATTACATAGGGTAAGTGCAAATATAAATAGGCAAACAATATTACTTTTTTGTTGTGAATCCTGCTTCTTCATTTTCTATCCATTTATGCCACTGCCTCTTTCATATTCAAAATGTTTATAATAGAACTACACCATGTGACTATTCACAGAATTAAGATGGAATTCTAGCTATGCTTTCACAAATATGCATCACAATACTATGTACTGACAAATATATAAAAATATATTTAATTTCCAGTCTTGAACAATTTCCTAAAATTGCTTTTTATATTGTTCAATTAATAGACTCAAGTGCTTTTAATACCATTGAAGTAAAAATATAGAAATCATACTATGCTGTTATTTTCACCAAAATGGATTATTTATTTATTTTAGTTTAGTTTACTCTCTTAAATTTTCAAGACTATATTGACATAATAATATTGAAATTTTTATTCAAAGTGATCATATTATTCTAAAATTCTCTTTATTTAACCAAAGTTCTCTAATAGCATTGTAACCTGTTCAAACCCTTTACATTATATTACTTAGATATGCTTATATATATATATATACAAGCGTTAGCAAGTTTTTTAACTTGCATTTTTGTTTATCATATATATATATATAAGCAGTGTTTCCATTCTAATATATCCAAATTCATATACATATAAAACAAATTACATCTTTTCTTTTTTTTTTTCATGTTTAATAGCATCGGCCAGGATGCGAACCCACTAACCCGGGACAACTGCTTGTAAGGCAGTTGTGCTGACCTCTCGACTACATCTTTTTAAAGAATATTAAAAAAAAAACTTTAGCATTTTGAAATTTTTATTTTTGATGCAATCTTTTTTTAAAAACATCTGCATTATTTTTATATTTTATTATATCAAAGATTGAAAACCATTATTATGAAGTCTTTGGTTCTTGATTGTTTTTTGGAATGAAAAATTATGAATTTGAACAAAGTAATTCAAATAAGACAAAATTAATAATTAAAAACTTATTGCTTTATAAAAATTGTCATTATTCATTTTATTATTCTGTCAGTTAGGAAATTAACGATACAATATTTATCAAAGAACAAACTAGTCATCAGAATTCTTGTTTGAACACAAGTATAGATAAATTCACATCCACAACATTCTACTTAGAAAAACAATATACTCTAATAACATGGTAAGTTTGAAAAGAAACAAACTTAGATTTCTTGTCTACTTAGGATTAAAATTTAGCAAAAGTAGCAGTTGATTATAAAATAATGAACCAATTTTTAATAATATGTTTGGAGTAGGATCTATTTTTTAAGGCAATTATCATTTTAAATTTGAAGCTTTCTACTATATGGTCTGTTTGATCATTTACACGTATTACCGTTTCTATAATATGAATTTCTTTTGCATTTTGATTTCTAACTGTAGTATAATCATAAGATGCCATTGTCTAAGTTATTCTATAATATAATAATAAAGTGTTATTAATAGTCAAAATATGATGTTCAACAACCATTTAAATAGAGAATTGCTTTTTCATTACATAGAGAAAAAACATTTGACTCACTTCTCCGAAATATCATCACTAGTAACGGATAATATACTTTTGTTATTTTTCACAGTAGTTATAAACAAAAAAAAAAAACACTACCAGCTGTTGTTATATGATAATTTTTGTTTAATAACTGAAACACAGGCTTATTATATATACACCTGTGTCTATATATGTAATATATAGGTCTATGAGCACAGACTTTCACACAACCCATCACTCTTCAGTCTATCTAATAACACTGATACACTCAAGCACATATATGCTGAAAAGATAAATAATCACCAATATACGTATTTCATGCTAAAACAGCAATCATCAGTTGGTCCAGATTATCAACTCTCACATATATATACTATAAGTGCTCAGATATATATTAAAATAGACAATCTTCATACTTTAATGGACAGGCTCCAATCTACTACACACCCCAACTCTTCAAGCATTCCATCATCAGATTTTCAATTGGATGGATGGTTGAAGAGTTGGAGGGTGTAGTAGATTGGAGCCTGTCCATTAAAGTATAAGGATTGGCTATCTTAATATATATCTGAGTACTTATAGTATATATGTGTGAGAGATGATAATCTGGACCAACTGATGATTGCTGGTTTAGCATGAAATACGTATATTGGTGATTATTTATCTTTTCAGCATATATGTGCTTGAGAGTATCAGTGTTATTAGATAGGCTGGAGAGTGGTGGGTTGTGTCAAAGTCTGTGCTCATATACCCTATATATTAATTTTTGTTTAATAAAATGTTCAAGCTTTGAGCCCATATAGATCTTTGGAATTATAACCATTTAGAGAGGAATTATAACCGTTTAAAGAACAGATTATTATAGAGTTTAAAATGATATTCTAACCTTGGCCTCATCCTTTTCAATAAAAATGAGCTGCTTTGCAACTCAAAAATGAATACTTTATAATAAATAGCAGTACTGTTGATTAGATTTTATATACACACTAAAAAAAATGTATCTGACCATCATTGTATTATTTAATGTTTAGAATCTCATTGCATCAGAATAAATTTCTATATTAATAAGATTTATATTTAGCAAGTTTTAATTTTACACGAGTGAATAAAAAAATAAAAAAAAAATTTTGTTGCTAGAAATGGATTAATCAGCAGGTTAATATTCTGATCAGCTGATTAAAAATTTAACTAAGTTGTAATGCAATCAATGCTTTTTCAATGAACAGAAACTAATTTTCAAACTGCCACCTTTTCATTCTGTTTACTCATAAAAGTTGATGAGAAAGAGACCCTTCTGAATTTTAACTGACAACACATAAGGAGCCCAGCAAGCAATCAAGCCTGGGAACTGAAGACTAACAAGTAGCTAATTCTGAACAAACAAACTTTTTGTCTTGGACTTCCTACAACCAGAAAAACCAAGTGAAAATCAATTTTTGGCTACATTCCAAATCAAAAGATTGAAAAGGAACAAGAAAAAAGCAACAAAATATAAAAATAGATAAATGTATTATGTTATTAACTACGGATGTATTACTTTAAATTTCAAAACACTTTTTAAAAAAACTCACCGACCATTTTAATTAAGCTATTATTGTTTATAGAATGATCACTTTGTTTGAGGAGTGGAAGGATATTTTAAGAACGACAATGGCAGGTAGAATATTTGTGCTGAGGAGATGGTTATTTTTATTTTTCATACTCAATCTTTTTTACAAATTCTCTGCAAGAAAGTGATCCACAAATATTCAGTTCTTGTACTAGAGTCTACAATTAGTGGGCTAAATATTACAGGGCAACTAACTATACTGAATATTTTAAATGGATAATTCTCGAAGGGATTTAATGTAAGTTTATTTACATTAGTAATTATAAATAAACACACACATTTATAAATAAATATATACCACAATTCGAAAATTATGTAAGTAAAATATACATTATAGCACATAATCATTAGTTGTCCTGCTATATTTAGCCCATTAACAAGCTAATTGTAAATAAACACACACCGAATCAATTCGAAAATTATATGAGTAAAATAAAGTATAACATTCAATCAGTAGCTGCCTGTGGCATTTAGCCCATTAATAAGATCTTTATGGTTTAGTGCAGTGCTAGAGTGTCAGGCACTGAAATGTGAGTCATGTGATCGATTATAATACAAGTACTTCCGGCGCTCAAACTTCTTATGAACTCTCCAGTAATAAAGCCATTTATTTGATTATTTATTTTATTATTAATATATATATAAACACCTTATCATTTCATTTAAATACATATAAAGTAAGTCCATGTGGGTAATACGTGGCCACGAGAACATCAATTTGATGCAATCATTATTTTAACTATATCATATATATGCTGAGTGTTTGTTTTACTCTTAAAATTATTATTTAATAAATTAGAGAAGGGGAGAATATCAGCGAATTAAACAATTAAGCGTTAATTTAAGTTTGAAGAAATCTTTCAATGTTATTCACAAGCTTTTTAGTATTTCTATCCAGTAACACAATCCTATATTTGTGCCTTTTTTGACATTAATTTTTGTGACTTCAAAAAAAAAAAAAAAAAATATTCAGCTATCAGAAGTCCTACATTTGGACTCTTGGTAAAATGCTATTCTTTTTTTATTATTATTAACTTTAATATATACAAATTATCCTGTCTCTTGTTATTTATTAGTCGCATCATCATCATCATCATCAACCATTATCAATCCACTGCAGGATAAAGGTCTCTCCAAGTTCAATCCATCTTTTCTTATCTTTAGCTTCTTTCTCCACATCACCCCTGCAAACTTTCTTATTTCATCCATCGATCTCACATGTAATCTCTTTCTGGGTCTTTTACAATCTCTTGGAATCCAGTTCAAATTGTCAATTGTCCATCTATTATCATCTCTTCTAGCAATATGTCCAGAACAACTCCACTTCAGTCTTTTATTTTTTTCAATGAGGTCAGTAACACCCGTTTGTTCTCTTACCCATACATTGCGTTTTCGATCTCTTCTTGTTATTTCCAACATGCATCTCTAGTCTACTTATGCATATAAGAGAGTCCTTAATAAAAGCAGACATAATAAATGAGACATTAATTATTGAGGCACTTGAAAATATATCCCCTAAATATGGAATTGCTCATCCATATAAATAACAATCCTAAGTTGCAGCATTCTAAAAATTAATGGTTAAATCAAAATTAGACCTATATGGTTTAGTAATAGACCCCAGAGTTAAAGACTCTTTGAAGCTCAACTTGTCAATGGTCATGCTTTGACATCATGTGATCTCTCAAACAACAGATTATCAAATATTATTAAAACCTGAATTAACTATTACATTACCAACAATACTATTTATAAAAGAAAGGCATGGAAAATACTGAAAGTAGTATCAAACAACAATAACATCAATTATTCTTAAATATTCCGATTAATTATATCAACATTGATTTGACAAGTAAGATTTAAAAATATACACAGAAACTGAAAATAATCTAAAGAAGAAAAAAAATCCTACGATTTTAAGCCGTATTTAAAAAAGAATACAGAAGTAGCATTAAAACATTTATTTTATTATTGTTGTTTTGTAAAATAATAAAATCATATAAAAATTCATTTAAACACTAAATTATTAACTCAAAATCCTTAAAAACTATCTTTTTATTAATAGGTCAGTAGCAAGTCTCTCACATTTTACAACCTAATCCCACTTTCAATCTTTGGGCATCTGCATTTGTCAGATATTTTTCTATTAATTCTAACAGGTTAAAAGCTCAATGCTTTATGTTCATCTGACATCAGTAAGGCAAGGCTGAGAGTTAACAGCAGGGCTTCATTTCATGTGCTAAAGCAAAACTAGGCAAAAGGACTAAAACAGCTCTTGGAATTAAGCTGCTTTGATGGTGGAAAAAAAAAAGTATTTCAGATTTGCAACCATCTGTGTTTTATAGGTTACTTAAGAAGAGAAACCAAAATTGATCTTCATACACTTCTTTTAAATAAAATAAAAAAATTACAATAATAATAAGAAGAAAAAAAATATTTTTTTTAATTTCTTTCAGTCATCTTCTTTATTTTAAAAAAAAAAAAAAATAACAGAAAGGAACAAAATACAATATAAGAATTTAAAGTTATCAGTTTACAAGAAGGCAGAGTAATGAGGCAACAACCGAGTATTATGATCAAGTGATAAATTTTGATCATTTATAGTAATTACTTTTGACATTTTCATGCCCCTACTAAAATACAGCTTATTCTAACATATGAAATTCTTTAACATTACATATATGTGTATTGCATGTAAAAAAAAAAAAGAAAAGGTTTGATGACTTAAAATTTTTTTATGAGTAATTACATACATAGTATATAAAAATGCAATTTCCATTGTGGTTAAGACCTGTAGCGGTCCCTAATATCGCATTTTTACACGCATATTCTTGAGGTTACAGCCTTAGTAACTATTAAATAACATATAAATAGAATAAGTATAATACAGTAAATTCACGTCTATTTATTTAAATATATTTTATTTTTGGCTATATTTAAAAAATAAAAAGCACTGAATTAGCAGAAATGAATTTTAAAATTATTAAACTTGAATTTTATTCAAATTCTAAATTTAAAAAACAAACTTTAAAAATAAAAGTTCAGTAAAAATTCATAATATTACATTTCAAATATATTTTCATTCATAATATTAATAAACACTTGGTGGAATTTTCAGAAAATATATTGCAAATTAAGAACTTAACTCAATTTTGTTTCGTATTTCTAATCAATTAATTAATCCAATAATATTGTTCTTGATATGTTAAACATCTATAATCGCATATTAAAAACTATGTCTAATTTTATTCCAGCTGTGATAAATCCACTGCATTATGCATTTATATATATACTCTAATAATTCTAATAATCTTTTAAATAAATAAATAATGAATATGAAGTATATAGCACAGAAAATCTATAATAATATTTATAAAGTAATAAACTACAAATGTACATATTATAAAAATAATTTACAAGTCAGATTATCTAGACTCATTATAATAAGCTTTCTAATAATGCCTTTTTTTTTAGCAAATTATTTTTATGGTATGCAAATTTAGAATTTATTATATTATAAATATTATTTAGCATGATGCCAAAATTCAAAACAGAATATTGATTGTATTATAAAAATAAAATAAAAAACTGGATGCAGTATTTAATGGCAACATTTTGGAAATCATATTATGGAAATTAATTTTTGCATATACTACATAACATTTTTATTCATTATAAAACCTGTCTTTAAATGACCAGTTCAAATACTAAACATTTGTCCAAATGCACAGTTTTGAAAATATATTTTTCTTTTATTTTTATAATTAAGTTATGATTTCATCCAAGATGATTTGTTCTTTTAGTTTATTTTTTTGATCAGAAGAAAGATTGTTCAACTGAAAAATGTATTTTGTTTGTATAAAAAAAAAATAATAATGGGTTTCATTCTTTCTTCAAAAATTGTATAACAAGTTAATTTTTAATAATTATTGCATAGATCACAACAAAATCAACTAAATATGTGTATTAATATTTTTATGTTTTTAAAAGTCTTTTTCTAATCTTTCATTAATAGATCAACTTGTCATAAATTGAGCAATATAGAGACTACTAAAATAATATGTAGGAGGTGTAAAAATTACTTGAAAATTCTCAGCTACATCACAACATTTTTCAAATTTCACTTGTATATTCTGCTGAATATTTTATAATAAAAAATCTGCATATGAATCAAAAGTTTTTTTCCAAAAAAAAAAAAAATCTTATTAAAGAATAGATATAGCTTTGATATTTTTCTGTTGTTACAATTTACTTTAAAATGTTTATAAATGAATAGTCCTTAAAAAAACGATAATTTTTTATATACAAGAACTCATTGTCTTAGATTTGCAATGTGGTAATATTTTCAGACAAGAAAAACTAACTTAGCAATGTAGATAGCAATGACAAAATGATTGTCATTATTCACTCGCTAGACATGTGCTTTTATATTACTATCATCATCACTTACAGGTCTCAATAGTCATGAATCTCTCATATCATTGGGCAAATTTCTCTCTGAATTAACAGTAGCAATGTCATTGTCTATTTAAAATTCTTTAGTTATACACACAGATAAATTCTGACTCTAATAGATTTGTTTATTTGTTTTTTTAATTTTTTATTTTTTTGATCTTCTCTTTACCCCCCCCCTTCTGGAGTTACAATAACCAAAGTGCTAATGATGATGAATAGAATTATTTAATTATAAAAAAGCTGGGTTCTTATTGCTTTTACAATTGTAAATAGAAGTGATCTGATTCAGACACTTAATTACACTATGGAGAAATAGTGAGCTAATGTATATGGTGAATTTATAAAAATCAACAATAAAAAAAAATATTATTGCAATATATCTGCCATGACCAATATAAGATACAAAATTCAAATATGACAGAATATATATCCATTCAATCACAGCTTAACTTTTGCGAGGTTTTCATGTAAATATTCCATTGGCACTGCAAACTGAGCATAAATTATTTTAACTGCCAGAATCTGTTTTGATCGATTGATGGGAACAGATCAAAAGTTTTATTGATTTTCAGGGTTTGAAATTGCTAATCAGATTAAGATTTTCATTATTACAATAGTGCTAGATATAACTATTAATAAAGCAAAAGAAGATATAAAATATTCTACAGAATCTCTGCTGCAGAGAAAATACATTTCTGCAACAAACTTTTATTGACATTATAATAGCTGAAAAATAAGTTATACTTTATTAGTATTTTTTCTATAATTATTAAATATATGTGATTATTACCATTTATTAAATAGGTTTAATTTTTAATAGAAAATTAGTCAGGTGAAAATTAATGACAGCAAGCAAAATATATATTATCAGTCACTTTATTATTTTGTGTGGTCCCTCCCACCTCTCCAACCAAAGTTGATTTCTAAAATGTAAAAAAAAAAACATTTTCATTATTTAAACTTATACTTTAAAGAAATCTGTCTTAATTAAACATACAAATTTGATAGAGAACTCTTTTTTTTTCAGTGAATACGTTTTTAACCAAAAGGATTAAATGAAATCTTTTATTTTACTACTTATTTCTCTGGTATTATTATGTTTGTTTTTTTAATTTGCAAAGTTGATATTTTATTTTTGAAGATTACTTTCATTTTTTAAATTATTCCATAAACACATTCATTAAAAATGTAAATATTTTATAGAGAATACGTTTCTTTTCATTAAAAATATAAGGCCCATGACTGAGTTCAAAAACTAAGCAATCAAAGAATTAATGAATGAATGACAGCTTTTTAATGAAATCATACCCATTTTCAATAAAATGATATAATCATAAATCTTCATATTTTCAGTTTTTAAAATTGATATTGTGATTAATGGAATTTGGTGCTAAAATAAATTGTTTTATTAGAATGATGTAATTAAAAGGCCGATTACATGAAAAGTTATAAAGCACCCAAAATAATTCTAAAGTCAGGAATAAAATTTACTTGCCTAATATATTTTTTGCTAATAGTTTTTAAGTGGCATTGGCACTGGTTTGAAAGTTTAAAACCAATAAAATGCTTTATAAAAAAAAATAAAATATAAATCTAAGTTCATACCAAAATTACATTTCTGGTGATCATTTAAATATTTTTTGAAAAACTGAAAAGAACTATTATGGGCTATATAAATAAAAATGTACCAAAAATTTAATCTTTCTTGTTTTCTTAAAATTGAGCTGGGGAACACGCAGCCCATAGGCCAAGTCTGATCCTCAAAAGCTCTCCATCCAGCACCTAGACATTCACGAACGTATATAAAATGGACTTATACAAAACTTCTATTTAAACATGTATATAGTGCAGTGCAAATATACATGCAAATAATAAATTAAGAATTAAGTAAAATAAAATGTATTTATTTTCTCAATTATATTTTTTGCACTCTCCAAACTTTATAATAATTCTACTTCATTTTATTAGAAGTCCAAAATTCCAACAAATTATCTATATTGGGTTTACTATCTGACTACGAATTTCATTTACAAAACTATTTTGTTTGTTTTTATAGTGATTTTCACAGAAAATAACCATCACAAAACAGTCCACATCCTGTTGCGAGTGGGAGCAGTTTACTGCTTACTGGCTCCACAAGGATGGGAAGATTCACATATTCAATACAGAAGTTGGTAAGAAGATGCATGATAAAACATAAGTAACCAATTGTTTTAACCTTTTCAATAAACTTTAAAGCAGTTTTAAGCCAAAATAACTCAATTTATCAATCGTTTTATTCTATGCAAATGGCCACCATTAATCAAGCAAAAGCTAATATAAGTAACCACTAAAATCATTAAAACTAGATTAAAACCGAGAAAACATATTTAAAATGTAATCTAATAATTCAAAATAGGAAATAATAAAAATCCTAATTTTCATAACACAAACATATAATCAAAACTTTATAACAGAGGAGTCCACTTCCTGTTGTGAGCAGGAGCATTTCACTACTTACTGGCTCCACAAGGATGGGAGGATTCACATATTCAAGATGGGAGTTGGTAAGAAGATGAATGATAAAACATAAATGACCACTTGTTTTAACCTTTTACACCATTTCAATAAAATTTAAATCGGTTTTAAGCCAAAATAACTCAATTTACCAATCGTTTTATTCTATGCAAATGGCCACCATTAATCAAGCAAAAGCTAATATAAATAACTACTAAAATCATTAAAACCGAGAAAATGTATTTAAAATGTAATCTAATAATTCAAAAGAGGAAATAATAACAAAAATCCTAATTTTGATGATGGAGCTAATTTAGAAAGATTAGAAAATTAATACCTGTGAAAAAAGTAAAAAAAAAGGAAAAGCTCAACGATGATATTCCTGAGAGTTCAAACTTAATTCCTGATATCAAGAAATAAAACAACTTTCAACAACTACAAACCAGTCATGGAGGACGAGCAGTTGGGGAAACATACCAGATGCAAATATTAGTCTAAAGCCAGGGAAAAAATGTTTTTTTTTTAATGTTAAATTCTTCATAAAGAAAAAGCAACAATATCACAGTGTTTAACCGAAATTTTGCAGGAAAGAAAACTATTTTAAATATTAATTTGATCTCAAATTCAGAATTAAACATTATGGATTATGATTTAAGCTACTTCCCTGCATAAAAATTAGAAATTTATAATGATTAGATCAAACGTTATTGGGCCACCCCCGGTGCGATTGGTACAACACAAAAAAATAAAAATTCTTCAAAAAAGTTTCAAATTGACTCAGAATTATGACGAAGTGAATTAGAAAATAAAAAATAATGATTTAGAGATAAAAATGGATTTATTGGATGTTATGGGCCTAGACAGAAACACAAGCGGTTAATCATTCAATCCCCTTAGATTTAAATTATTAAGAAAAACCCAAAGACTAAATACAAACCGTTAGATTTTATAATTGTAACTCTAATTAAGCATCAAAATTAGAACTCAACTTGGATTAGAAAAACTCAATGGGATCAGTAAAGCAGAATCATAATTGAAATGTTGTCACAATTTAGTTCAGAACAAGGGTATATAATACGAACTGGATTGTGAACCCTGAGGACCTAGTGGGACCATGAATCTAATCATTGGTTTTGCCTGAATTCTTGGTCTCAAGGGTAGAGGTGATGCCTATGGAGGATTTTTTGATCAGCGGGATCGATCGGTGATCATCCCCACACCCAGGTTTAGAGAGATCTGGCAATGTTCTCGTGGCCCTCTCTGATTTGATTGGTGTTCCGGACATGCTGAACCTATGTCACAGTTAGATTAATTGTAACCCACTTACAGCAAAGAGCCGAAGTGGCTTAACCTTGTCCAAAGAGTGGGTCTGGGTTCTTGCTAAACTGACTTCTGTCTGATGGATCTGGGGGAGCTGCTCGAAGACTTGCCAGGTGGGCTGAGAATTACTTGTCCCACATGAACTCTCCTCAAATGGGTGTAGCATCCCCTTGATTGACTAACATTTGATCTGTGATGGTTCATATCCTTTTTTCCCCTCTTTTTGTGTTTTTTCTTGATGTTTGTACTTGGAATGTATTTTTTTATATACCTGTAAGACCTAATCTATTCTATAAGGCAGTTCTGTTGCTTTGAGCCACCACCCAGTTGCAGAATATCAATGTAACATTGTAGCCTCTATGGCCCACTGCTGCGGGTGACAGAATGTGGTCCCTGCACAGGTGGATCATACTTTAGTGACTTAATAAAGTTGCTTTGAGAAAAATAACCATCACAAATAAAACTTGAATATTAATTCATTTTACTATTATTACTTGCATATATATATATATTTTTTCAAATTAGGGTGACTCCACAGAATAAGAAAAATTGACCCAGATAATTGCACATTTAAAAATAAATGGACCAATGCATATTTTTTCAATGGAAAAAAAGTAGCAAATCGATGGGCCTAATATATCTGAGAAGTATTTCAGTTCATAAGAAACACATTATTAAGAGACAAAATTATCAAAGCATTCTAACTACAAAAAAATTATTGCTGAAGAAAAAAATATTATAATAGAAAAATTGAAAAAAAGCTTCATCAAATAGCTATGTTTATAAAAAGTACAAACAAATCAGAAATTATGTGAGAGTAAATTATTTTTTTAAAAAAAGCAAAAAATTTGAAACCATTTTCTGAAGGAGAGTTTATAAAACACTGCCGCCTAGCTATTGCAGAATTAACCTATCCAAAACATAAGAAGAAATTTGAGAGTATATGTCACGAATATACATTCAAGACAAATCAGAAAAATTATCATTAAATGTGGAACAGTCATTAATAATAATGATGCTTCTTTATTTATAATTCACACACACAAAAAAAAATTACAGTCCTCATTTAAAAGAGGAAAGTTGAAATTGGCTTTTGAAAAGGTTATCCATCATTAATGATTAGAGGTAAATTAATTAAATTCTTGATCAAATACATTAGGTTAATTTTTAAGTCAATAATTATGTGTGTTTCATGCATGGGGTTATAAATATCCAAATGGCCCTTAGCACAAAAAAAGGATCTCCACCCCTTGTCTCAAAGCATTTCAGGGTAATGGCAGTGAAAATGTAAATTGAAACAATGGATTGATTTTGTTCACAGATGTGGAATATGTTTAAAGTTAAAGTTTGATACTTTATTATGTAAATTGTTTATTCTTTTTTTGATGAATTCTGCATTATTTTGGTGTGGCTTTTCCTGTTAATTTTATCATAAACTCTATTCAAAATGAAGATTACACATATAAAATCTTATATTTTGCAATATTAGCCTTGTTTTAATTATATTTAATTTATAAGGAAATAGTTAATTAATTTGCTCAAATAAGTAGAGCAAAGAATAATATTCTTATGATTAATAACTCATGGGAGTATTCCTATACTTTTAAAGTTTTTCTTCTTATTATAGCAATAATCCTTATATATAATAGAATTGTTACGTTCTTAAAAATGAAGAATTATATGATTTATTTCTACAGTTTCCATACAATTTTCTAATTAAATGATTACATATTTAACTAATATTGGGTTGTAATAATGTATTTTTTTCACAGCTCTTAGAATATTTGGCTTGTTTTCCCATTTAGCAATCTTCAGAATCAGTAGTCTCTGTATTGGATAAAAATATCATTACTATAACTGATTAAGTTTGCCATTAAAGTTTTATGATACTTCTAAAAATAAATTTGCAAAATTTCCATTATTTTGCCATCTGATAAGAAGGAATTTATTGCATTTACAATAAGTGTTTGGAATCAAAATATAAGTTAGATAATGATTGCAAAATCAAAATGTATGTTAGATAATAATCCGAGAAGTGACTATACAGTGGTAGGAAGATTGACAATAAATGTTTTAGTTATCATCCAAACATTCCTCTCTTTGGAATTCTTTATGTCAAGCATATACTTCTTAGGATGATTAATTAATTTAAATTAACAATGCATTCCTTAGTCTTAAAAAAATCATAAAAATTACCTAAAACATTACAGTATTTCACTTTTTGTGAATTATTATTGATAGTTTTGAAATGTATTTTTCAGTTAGTATCTTTTATTTATCAGCCATATAACTGTTTTCATTTGAAATGATCAAGTTATTTTCTCCCACTAATTTTGATCAGGGTATAACATAACATACTGCAGAATAGATACGGAAAAAAAAAAAAAGCTCTACATAAAGTACAATATGAATGCTAACATAAAAACTGAACTAATATCCTGAAAAATTGTAAACAAAAAGAAATTGAAAAATCACAGGATACGCTCAAAATGCACAGAGAAATTAGCTACAGGCTTATGCTCCACATATGAAGTTAAACAATAATATAATTGTGATATTTTAATCATAAAGTATAGTACTTGACTAAAAAAAAAAAATGAATGTTTTTTTTTTTCTAAAACCAAACAAACAAGCAAAGAAAGAAATATGAATTTTATAAAACCTTCAGGGTAAAATAAGAAAGGAATGTCAAAGATTAAAAAAAGTTTTGTTTTCAGAAAATAAAAGTTGTAGATATAAAATGAAGAATTATTTAAAATGCTTTCTTTTCTTAACTTTGTGACCTAAAATTATTGATTAAGAATAATCTACTTGAAAATACTATTTCTAGAAGGATGATAAAGAGATGAAATCAAGATTTTAAATAAGTATCATTGTACATTCAGCTTTTCTATAAATAAATAAAAAAGACTCCTCTAACTTTTTCTACTTTGTGACAAAAATTAAATAATAAGAATTTAGGAATATACATAAAAAAATACTATAAAAAGCTATAATATTGATATAAAAGTGAAAAATAATATGTACATATTAACAATGATAATAACAGGTATAACCTAGAAAAAAAAATATACCCACAAACATTCAAAGACAAGGCCATGTTGAATTATTCTTTTGACAAATCTTAATGACAAAACTAATAAGCATCTGAACTACATTTTACACAGGCAGCATTGAAACTTTATATTTATAATGAGTCTAGTGAATAACAAAATGCATAGATCTACACTTTTACTTATATATAGACATCCTATATGATTGAAAATGTATACAACTATATATCAGCCTTCTTTTTAAAGTGATTGAAGCTTAACACAATTTGCAAAATTTAATAAAGTTAAAAATGCTATCTGAAAAAAAAAAAATGCACAAACAATATAAAGTAGAAATCAATCTAAGAAAAATTTTCTAAACAAATAATTATCCCCATTAGAGAATATTGTTGCCTCCTATTATAATCTTTTTTGTTTCTTTCTTAATTTATAATTAATATCCCAATATGCCTAAACTTGTTATCCCACTATTAAAAATAGGTAAATATACACTTACCAACCCATATATAATGACGTTAACTGTTTATACTTCTTCTGCAGGAATGTAATAAGTGTGATTACATGCAATTATAGAGAAACTTGTTATTTCTATAAATTAAATATGGCTTATCACTTTCAAGAACTCATCTCTCCATTATGATTGTAGTTCATCTTACTATGAATATGTGAATGCCATAAGTTCTCAGAAGCGCTAGGCCATATTTAATTTATAGATATAACAATATTCTCTATAGTTGTGTATAAGTGCTATTTTTTCATTTATTACCAACTAACACTAGATATATTTTCTAATAATTTTCTTAATTAAGATTTGTATTTTTTTCTTTTTAAATTGCTTTATTCTATTTATTTTGCTTATATTTTGTAATATTTTATTACTAATATCTATAAAAAGTTGCAACTATAAAAATATATTATTATAATAAAACAATAATTAAAACTTCATGGAAGAAAGCAATTAATCCCATATATTAATTTGAAAATCATAAATAAGTTATTCTGAAAAATATTAGATAATTGAAAAAAAGAAAAATTGATTTTATGGCTCATAATAATAATTTGATGATTATCTGACTCATTGTGGGCAGACTAGCTAAGAAATGTTTTCAAACCCACTCCAGATATAAATTCAAAGGTATTCAGCGAACAAATGCACTAGCATTATACCATGATCAAAAAAAAAAAAATAAAGAAAATTAAATAAAAATAAATTTCACTCAAATGATTACAAAATACTAACATGACTTATTGTATTTTTGCTTCACAAATTTATTAGCAATGTTATTTCTGTTTTCATAATGAAATTGAATGTGGCACTTTCACCTTCCAAAATTTACCACTTTAAACATTAAAATCTCCCATGGCAATTTTAAAATGTCCAATCAAAATCATATGTTATATTGTAAAGTTTTCCACTTTTTAGTCAGAATAAAAACTTGTTATGGAACAAACCTTGAATCATCTGCATTTAGTATCTCTTCTACTGAAAACTGATTTGCTGCTACTAATCTCCGCAATAATATTCTTTTAACATTTATTAATAATGAAACTTATTTTTTATATATTTTAAATATGTTTGCAAACATACCCAATTTTCAAATCAAATGTTTTTTTTTTCTTTTTTGTTGTTGTTCTTTTTAACTACATGGCATCCATTCATGACTATTTCAAAAAAGAATGTTATTCTAATTCATGCAATAGTATTGAAATTATACAAAAAAATAGCCAAATATATATGGCTGTAAATGTTAAAATTCAATATGAATTCTTAAAATTATAGTATAACCAAGTGATAATACTTGCTTATATTTTGCTGTTGCTTTCCACTTCCATAGTAATTTATTCTATTAATATTATCATAATCCAAAATATTTAGTGAGCTCTAAGAATAACAATTTTCACATCAAAGAAAAAAAAAGTTTGGATAAAAAAAAATATGATTTCACTAATGTGCTAAACATTTATTGACATTCTATAATGTTGTGAAAACAACTTTAATCTCATTCATTTTGAATTACTGTCATTTTTTGAAGTTCTAACAAAATAATCACATTTAATATTTTATACAAAAAAAAAATGCAACTCATTATATTTTAAAAAATATAATATGCAAAAATCTAAAAAAAAAACTATCAGTGTTATATATGTAGAATAATAACAATATAGAATAATAACAATTGACAATGATTGCAGATTGTCAAGCTAATTCCGTAACTGGTGTATATAGCATGTAATAAATCAGTGGAACCCGGATCTAACGTCTGACAGATACGGGTCACCAACTACTCCAGAAATATAAAGAAATCAAATGAGACCGACACGCGACAGGTATAAAAACAAGGGTCAAAAGACTCTTGAAGTCTTTTTCCTGCTACAGTGCTGGCGGGTGCATGTTCAAGGAGATAATATCCCAGGTACTTGGCGCCTGTAGGTAATCCAGCCGACTAGGACGGTGAACAGATCATACTGATCTTTTATTATTTTATAATGCCCAACTGGGCTCTTCGTGATTAATTAATTTATACCTGTTGCAGGTAGAGTGAATTTATTTATAAACTTTTAACTTTGGTATGCGGGGAGCTTTAGAATAGTAAGATCCCCAACTGTAACAGTTAGTTCTCCATATTATATATATATGTGTGTGTGTGTGTTAGCTATTTATGTACCTTGTCTGTTTACTAAACAAAAGTTATCATTGCTGATCTGTAGGCGAAAGCCGGGACACAGCAAATTAAGTGGCGCAGTTAGGAGTAAACCTTGTAAACAGGGGAGGGAGGATTATTAGGAAATAGCAGTTAATTGCAAAAATCGAACAGTTAGATTCGTAATAAAAAATGTATGCGTTGGGTCAAAATAGCATAGGAGAATTCAGTGTAGATAACATGTCTGAATGGCTGTTATATATAACCCAAATAGAATTTTTTTTTACTTTGAATGGGATAGACGAGAATAAAAAAAAACTCGCAGCATTCATGTGTTTCGCAGGCAAGAGGGTGATCGAAGTTACAAGTAAATATTTTGAACTGTTGCTGAGAAGGTTAAATATGAAGAAGTAATTAAAAAAAAATAGATGGCCAGATTCGAGGCCTGAATATGTTGATCCAAGTTTTTGGGCAAATAGAAATAAATTATCAACTTGTAAAGACTGTGTGCTAATGGGTGATCAGGTTGTGATTCCTATGGAGGGCAGACAACAAGTTTTAAATTTACTGATGAAGGGCACCCAGGAGTGGTACGAGCAAAAGCACTGGCTCATAGCTACATATGGTGGCCAAAAATATCAAGAGACATCGAGCAAAATATTAAAAAATGTGCACCATGTCAGAGACAGATGAATATGCCAACCAAAGAGTACAACTCATGGCCAAAGGCAACAATAGCTTGGCAAAGACTTCACATAGACCATGCTGGTCCAATAAATGGGAAGATACTGTTGGTGATTATTGATGCATATTCAAAGTGGACAGAGTGTAGAATAGTGAAAGATGTTAGTGCCAAGGAAACTGTTAAGATACTAAGTGCAATATTTGCTTGTCATGGACTGCCAGAAAATATTGTGTCTGACAATGGAACAGCATTTATGGCTACAGAAACTGAAGAATATTTCCAAAAGAATGGTATCAAACCCATATGGACACCAGCTTACCACCTGGAGTCGAATGGACTAGCGGAAAAGGCAGTACAGAATATAAAGAAAGCCTTAAGAAAATTAGATAACCAAGATCTTCAGAATGCTATCAATGATGCAATGCTACATCAACATTCAACACCATCAACAGTTACAGGAAAGTCACCAGCAGAACTACTAATGGGCAGGAAATTGCACATTAAATTATCATTACTGCTTCCAAACCCAACCGAAAAAATGGAGTGAAAATTATATAAACACTTTCGCAAAAGGTGATAGAGTTTGTGTCCGGGATATGCTATGGAAAAAATGGGTAGAAGGGATAATTACAAAACTGTTATCACAGCACATAGTAATCATCCAGTTACAAGATGGCACAACATATAGAAGACATATAAACCATCTCAGATATCGCGTTGTAGAAGAACTGCAAATGTTGACACGTATACCAAATGAAGCAGGATTACAGGACCAAGAGAAATTGGATATAGAGCAACAAGCAGAAACAGAAGAAGAGACATCACATGACATTAATGAAACAGATATGATTCCTAGGCCAAAGTCAGATGAAGGAACAAGGGATATAGGCAGATCAAAAAGGAAAACACAAAAACCGTTTAAATTGAGAGACTATGTCTAAATAATAGAGAAGCCATTTCTGGAGTAAGGAGAGGAGTGTTATATATATAGAATAATAACAATTGACAATGATTGCAGATTGTCAAGCTAATTTCGTAACTAGTGTATATAGCATGTAATAAATCAGTGGAACCCGGATCTAACGTCTGACAGATATGGGTCACCAACTACTCCAGAAATATAAAGAAATCAAACGAGACCGACATGCGACAGGTATAAAAACAAAAGTCAAAAGACTCTCGAAGTCTTTTTCCTGCTACAGTGCTGGTGGGTGCGTGTTCAAGGAGATAATATCCCAGGTACTCGGCACCTGTAGGTAATCCAGCCGACTACAACGGTGAACAGATCGTACGGATCTTTTATTATTTTATAACGCCCAACTGGGCTCTTCGTTATTTAATTAATTTATACCTGTTGCAGGTAGAGTGAACTTATTTATAAACATTTAACTTTGGTACGCGTGGAACTTTAGAATAGTAAGATCCCCAACTGTAATAGTTAGTTCTCCATATTATATATATATATGTGTGTTAGCTATTTATGTATATTAACCTATTTATTGTATATTAAACTATTATATTCAATACCTTGTCTGTTTACTAAACAAAAGTTATCATTGCTGATAGCAATTAGTAACTATCATGCAAATGAATTAAACATTTAATTCTTTTTTTTTTTTCAATATCATTCTATTATATTTAAATACTGACTACTGCTATACTAGTAATTATAAATAAAATAGAAAATCATATAACATTACAATACTATTTCAAAAAAAAAAAAAAATTACTAAAATTCTTGCAAAACCATGGTTTCATCTATTAAAAAAAAAAAAGAGGTGAGTCAAGCATTGGTGGTCGAGAAATCAGCAACGGCTGCTTTTCAAGCAGTTGTCCCGGGTTAGCGGGTTCGCTTCCCGGCTGATGCTATGACACATGAGAAAAAAAAAAGAGGTGAATTTGTTAATACATCTAATTTTAGTAAAAATTTGTTTGTTTGTTTGTTTGTTTTGGCTAGTATTGTAATGTTATATGATTTTCTATTTTATTTTTTTATGATTGTATATAAAATAAAATATTTTATTTCATGACAGACAATTCTACTTTTTAAATTAATATTTTAAAAAATTACATTTCCATTATATACTTTATTTAAAAATATAGGATAATACTAAAATACCATAAAAGATGTTTTTATTCCTATTTGGAGAAAGTGAGAGTTATAACTTGAAAAATGTGCTTTCTATTTATTTTATTCAGGTTTCAAATAAATAGTCATTACGTTGAGTGATAGTTTCTAAACTTTTATAATAAATACTTCTGCTATTTCTTAATACATTTTCTTCACGTAAAAAAAAGGCAGCAATAATTATTACCATTCCTCTATTATAAGCACACATGAAATCAATTATTTTGATTGATGACAAGCGCCATGATCAGTTATATTAATATTTAAAAATTAGACTTCAATTACTGTCTAATTACAGATTCTAGCATATGAAAAAATCTCAAGTTTTTATTTTGCTTTACTTGAAAAGTTATAATTTTATTACTAATTATTTGTAAAATTAAATATTTGCATCAGATTCACAGGCAAAAAATTGTCATAAGAAATGCAAATATTAATTACATTTCTATTGTTTCATCAGCGCCACTATGTGAGTAAAAAGTGACATTGTTCAAGGTAAATTTTAGTGCCATTTTCTCCATTCTATGAATTAAACTTTATAAATTAAAAGACATTTCTCCCCAGTCCTTTTGCAAGAAAAACTAGAAAATATCGCTTTAATGTTTAAAAACATAATTTTTGAAACAAAAAGTAAATAATACCTTAAAATATTTATTTAGTAAATTTGATATTAATTTTTTCTTTCAAAAGTTTTTGAATTATTTTTTGGACAATTATGCAAAATATGAAATATCTACAAATAAGATGTTTAAAATATCTAAATGAGTTAAAATATTTAAAAGAACCACCATCACCACACATACCCAAAAAAATGCACTGCTTCCCTAATCTTCTTGGGTCAGGTCTGATATTCTATAAGTAATTCTAATTAACTTAACCTAGTTAAAAATATTATCTACCGACAGAATATGATTTTTTGGAATGATTTGCCTCTGGAAAAAAAAAAGAGAATCCGGGTTGTCTCTAATATTCTTTATGAACTAATATTTAGATCAACTTTAACTGGCAGGTCAATAATTCATTAAAAATAGTTATTGCTTATTTGAAACCCCATACAAAACCTTTCATGCATAAACATTCACGTTTTCTATTAATAAAGTTATATTCCTTCAATAATAAAATAATTTATCTTATTATTTATTTATTTTATGTGTTATTGCTCTATTAATAACTATAATTTATTATATATATAATATGATATTTTAAAGTTTCATACTCACACTGTTTATTGACATAACTTTTATATTTTTTCTCATGTGTCATAGCATCAGCCGGGAAGCAAACCCACTATCCCGGGACAACTGCTTGCAAAGCAGCTGTCACTGACCTCTCGACCACCAATGCTTGACAACTTTTATATTTTAAAACTATATCAATTTTAAATAACACAGCTGATATAACTCTTTGATTCCATTATCACAAACTTGTTAAAAATTGTTTTTTGTTTTAAAAATCCATAAGTTACTTTTAATTCAGAATTTATCACACACGTTTGCATTTTCTATTAAAAATATGTTCACTTGTTTTCGTTCAATAATAGAATATTTGCACTAATGCTCATTAATAACAAAGTTCTCATATATATTATACTTTATTATACAGTTTGAGAATTAATGATTTAGCCAAGATTTACCATATTATTACATCGAATATAGGACACACTTTTTTTCCAAATTTTGGATTTAGATTCAAGGTGAAAATTTTTAGTATCTTATTTCTGTAGATCGTTCCTTTACACAATACATGCACATAGTATTACAATAGTTTCCGATGTAGAATAACATGTTAATTCTTTTTTAATCAATATTTTTGGATTAATTTCATAAATAGCTTTAATTCCCTGTCAAACCACTACTTTTAATGTTATTTTGCTGATTTTATTGAGAAAAGTTTACAGAATAGCCTTTAGAATAGTTTTATAACTAAGAAATCAGTATAAAAATGAAATAAGAACCTGCCTTTCAAGGCACTGATTGGTTGATTGTTGTTTTCTACATAAAGAAGTGACTGTCAAAATATTGACAGTTCCAATAACATTCTTTTGATTTTTAAAGTGAAAATGAATGTTTAAGAATCTTTTAATATTATTTTGCCGATATTTACAATTCTGATATTTTTGTTTTCATTTTTAAAGTGAAAATTTTACTGAATAACCTTTAAAATAGTTTTACAAGTAACAATGAAATAAAAGTTTGCCTTCCAAGGTGCTGATTGGTTGAATGTTGTACTCTGCACGAGAGTACCTGTTAAAATTTCAACAGTTCTGAAAGTTTCATTTTATTTTTAAAGTGAAAATGGATGTTTTAGAATCTTTTAACATTATTTTGCTGATGTTGACAATTCCAATGTTTTCATTTTGAATTTCAAAGTGAAAACAAATGTTTTAGAATCTTTTAATATTATTTTTCTGATTTTTACCAAGTAACCATTAGAATAGTTTTACAACTAACAAATCAATATAACAAGAAGATAAGAGCCTCTTTTCCAAGGCACTGTTTGTTTGATTGTTGCTCTCAACACAAGGAAACACATATCAAAATTTTGACAGGTCCAATAGTTTCCTTTTGATTTTTAAAATGAAAATGAATATTTTAAAATCTTTTAACATTATTTTACCAATGCTGACAATTTTGATGTTTTTATTTTGAATTTCAATGTGAAAACGAATATTTTAGAATCTTTTTTGTCACATTTTACATTTTCTGAAAATATTTGTAAAAATATAAATTATTTTAGAAGAATGATTCAGATTTTAATAGAAATATGTATTTTTACAGGAAAACAAATTGACAAAGAAATTATAATGTTCAGCTGCAATTAAAATGGCCTGAAGATGATGTACCTGGTGGAATAATGAAATTGAGAATTCAAGTTCTGAAAGTGAAGATGTAGAAACTGAAAGTACCATATATCTGAAGATTTGCAATAAATTATATGAGTTTATTGTATTTATATTAGTTTCTTATTTAAGTACATATTTGTGGCTTAAATTTGGAAGATAATTTTTTTCCAATTTTTGAGGCTTAAAAATTTGAGAGTGGCTTATATTCCAAGGAATACGGTATTTTAGGGAAGAAATTAAAGCTTTCATAGATTGTTTATTCTATACATTTTAGAAGTCATTAAAATGCCTTACACTTTATTTTGTTTGTTTATAGATATGTTGGATAACTATATAAATAAAATCAAACACTTGGTTTGTTCTATTAGATATATTTTTTACACTTCTTTAATAGTATAATCATGTAGGAGTTTGATTATAATCAAGAGAATTGCATTAAGTAACATCATTATCATGAAACATATTAAGAATTAAATATTTTGTCATGCAATAATATCTTTTAAAAATTGAGTTCTTTAGTTATTCCATTATCATTAAATTTGAACTAGAAGTGTGAATTATGGGATCAATTACAAGTTTTTAGCTAGAGAACAAACCCGAGTGCACATCCAAACAAAAAAGATATATAGTAAAATGTGTAAAAAGATAATATGGATAAAAAATAATATCATTATTAAAAATAATAAAATCAATTTAATAAAATGTGTAAAAAGATAATACGACATAATAATAATAAAAAAGAGAAATAATATTTTTTTTTCCCCACAACAATGTATCAGAATCAATTCTAGGACCTAGCATTCCAAAGTTGGCCAGTGTACCACTACTCTAAACGACATAAAACATATAAACACTCTAAAACTTCCTGGTAAATATAATTTTATCACATGTCAAATTATTGTAATTATGAGGCAATATTTTTAAAATAAGTTTTATTTTTAAATAAATTATTTCTAGTAATGTATTACTTTTTATATAAATTAGCATATTTAAACAAAAGTGATTGAAAAATCTAAACATTTTCATTCACATATAAATTGTATTAATTATAAAATGGCATCAGCCTGTTCGATTTAGTGCAATGGTAGAATATATATGCAGTATAATTCAAGGATCAGGCAATTGTCATAATATTTAAATAAATGTTGTTGGTTTTTTTTTGCTTTTACATCAATATATTTAATTTTTCCCATTTCAAAATTGTTTTCTTCATATTACTTTTCATTCTTTCAAACGGTTTAAAGATAGCCACTGCCCCTAGTGGAAAAAATGTGCAGAGACCTAAACTACATGAACTAAAACCTCCAAAAGTATTCAAATTTCAAACAAAACTTAACTAAAAGCATCATCACCAAAGAACTTATTTCAAAGACTCCACCTCCTTGCCCTCTGAATTTTCCTCCCTTTCAGGCTGTGGTTTGCTCTATCAAAGGTAAAAAGCAAGCCAAAAAGAACAACATAACCAATCATAATGCCACTCCAAATACAATGGGAAAAACTAAAATTACTCATCTACAAAAGACAAAAATCAGCCTGTTGCATCTAAGCATTACTCAGAAATCCCCCCATCCATCCCTGAAACCTCTAAAGACTTAACATATAGCAATTCCTCCAAAGTTAATGTCACATACGAAACCTCCTATCAATCCACCAGGGCAACCAAGCCTATCAACATTGCTCCTTACTAAAAACTCTTCTTTGCCTGGACTACACACCCTTTCCATATCCCCTTCCCATTTTATATGCATTCCCTTCCCCTTCACCATTTTGTGCTTGAATTTCATTTTGCCATGTAATGATCTCTTTGTAAACCTTTTTTAACTGTTGTGTATTTTGTCTTTTTGATGAATAAAAGCTTTCATCACTGAGAAAAAAAAAATTACAATCAGAAAGTGTTTCTAACAATGAAGTAATTCAAAAATTAAATGTTTACATACAAATGTTATTAATCATTGTGACAAAATGGTGTTGGCCTGTTTACTTTAGTACAATAATAAAAGTATATATGTAATGTATTTTATGCTCGAGTTTCAAATTTCAAAGCTTACACAATTGTTGCAATAAGTTTAAATAAAGAAGTATTTCTCTCATATTTACACTCAGAACATATTTCTAACAATGAAGTGACTCAAAAATCTAAACATTTACATATAAATTTTATTAATTATCTCGGTACTCCCATGATGATGCACCTTTGTGCCCTGCACAACATGCACCCTCACATGCAGTGGCCCTGGTTTTCATGATATTACAATAAGTTTTCATAAAATTAAATAGATTCTATATTCTAATAATAGGCATGTGACTAACTACCATACATAAATTTAGCCTTAATTACATTATTGTTATTTGATTTCTGAATAAAAATTTCCATCAACATTACAGTTTATGCAAAATATTAATTATTTCAAAGAATCACTAACAGTAATCGAGATAAAAGCAAAATACTATACTTTAACTGTAAATAAATGTCAATTATTTTATATAGCGCAAAGCTTTACAAACTGTAATATTTTAAACAACATTAAACTGTTGCACATGCGCTTTGGATTTTAACTATAAAATGAATGAATACAAACACTTCAAACACATGATAAAGTCTTTGGAAAAGACAGAATGACCAAGTCCAATATGGTGTTTTTTTCAGTTGGACAGGTTAAAATAATGTTAAAAACTTATTAGTGAATACTAATTTCATAAATAAATAAATTTAAATTCATTGATTATATTTACCTCATTACACAAAAATTTTGAAATGTTAAATAATAAAAATTCAAATATCTGTAATGAACTTTAAATTGCATCATTTTTAATACATTGGAAGCTAACAGTAAAAAAAAAAAAAGCTTTACAAACTTTTTTATTAATAAATATCTACATTGATTTGGAAAATTAATTAACTCTCCTGTACTCTGACAGATTTCTTTGTTCTTACTAGATTTAAGCTTACAACTTTCACCTTAATATCAAACCATTATTATCTATCAGAATATAATAAATTTGATCCAATTTGATAAATATTTTAGTTTAAAAATTAAATAAATTTTAAAAAATCACATTTGATTTTTGAAATTATTTTAAAAATTAGATTTTAATCAAAACAAAGCAAGGTCGAACCATCAAATTTCAGGTAGAGCAGATTGAATTTGCAAAATGAATGAAACCTTCTTTGTTTGATGTTTATTTTAAAAATCTAAATGAAATATTTTTAATATCTAGTAAATTTATCAATTTATGCTTTAAAAGTTTAATTTTTTTTTGTAATTTTTACAATATCACTAAATGTTATAACAGACTGTTTATTGACAACATTTCTAGACAGTTGTATTTCCTGTGACTGTAATCTTTATGGTAACATTACATAGATTATATTGTTTTACATTTAAAAATAAAACACTTCTGTAAAAAATAAATATGTAATAATTTATATTTTAATTTCTAATAATTATTACACAATTATGATACAAAAACAATCATAAACTTTTCCCAAAATAAATTTTTAGACCATTGTAATATTTTCTCAAAGTAATCTTGCAAAGTTCAAGATGGCCAAATATACAATGGGCATCAATCACCATGGAGTTTAAAAAACTTTGAAATTACCATTTATTCGATTATCCTGACAGCTTTTAAATTTTTTTGAAATTAAAATATTAATAAAAAATATATGTGAATTTTAACATGGTAAAAAAAAATATTAGCAAAATTTCTCAGAGAGGGAGAAAAATGCAAATTAAATTTCTAGATTTCTTGTGCATGGGTCCATCATCTGAAATAATGGAATGGTTAAGTAAAAATAAAAAATAAAATCTTTAAATCCCTTACCTACTTATATTTACTTGAAATTTTACATTACTAAATGGAAAAAAAAAATCATTATAAAAATTTAAGCTCCTTTAAATGCTTTTTAAAAATTGATCTAATTTATAAATGATTACTTCACAAAATTCGTTTGTTAACATGAAGGTAAACAGCACAGAATTGCAAACTTTTTACTAAAAAAAAAAATTTCCACAGAGTTAAGAATTATGAATAAACTGACATGATCTTTTAACAATCCAATTTCATCAGAAAAACACTGTAATGAATTAGTTGTATAACTTTGTGTTACATTAAAACTGTCACCAATTCTTTTATTTTTCTTTCCAAAAATGAGCTTTTAGCATTAAATTGCAATTAGTCTATCATATAGAATGGCAAATATATATATATATATATCTCATACAGCTTTTAGTGAATTAACTTTTCTCATATAAAATTGTGTATAATCAAATAACATACACTATCCTGCTTAGATATTTAAATTGTCACAATTCCAATGTTTTTTTTTTAAAAAAACTAACTTTTAGCAAAGAACACAAATGCTTTTAATTGTAGTTATCAAAAAAATTGTGTTATGTATATGATACTGATTTACCATGTCAGGATACAGTTAAGTGTCTAAAACAAAGTGCTTAAATATTAAATCTGTCAATGTTTTATTTCTGATTTTATTTTTATTTGAAAAAAAAAAAGTTTCATCATAAAATTGTAAATGTTTTGATGTCTGCTATAAAATAGAATAGAAAATAACTACATATTTATATAATTTAGAGATAAATTAAACTTCATTAAAAAGTTGTTGTATATGTGATATTGATGCATTACATTGTTACATCAAGTACTTAGTGCAACTATGCTAGGGTGTGAACACTGCTATTTCTTCTTTTATTGCATATTTTGCTTTCAGTTGTCACACAGGCTTACAAATAAATTAAACAGCATCATAAAAAATGTGTTATTGATAATATATGTATGTTTTTGATCTTTTCTAGCCCGATATCATAGTTTTCTGATATTAGAGATTGCTACTATATACTTTTTCTAATGTCTTTTGTTCTGAAACAAAATTTTTAATATAAATTTGCAATTTTTTTGATTTTATATATTGTATATAGTTGAAATTTTATATGTATTACAAATAATCATATTTATACAGTTAAACATATTTTGATTATTCTACTTCTTAATTAAAGTTTAGGACTTTGTAAATATTTTTGTGATGTGATGTCATCTGATCTAAAACTGCTCAAAAAATTAGAAGGCCTCAAATTCATGCAGTTTGGAATAGCAATTGTCTACGAGTATATATTTATTTAAATGATTTCTTATGAATAAAAATTTTTTATTATTAAGTGCTATCAAGACAATATCAATTCCGATCAATTAAATGAGTAATACCTTTCCAGAATGACTTATTATATGTTCCATTTTTCAGCCAACTCAAAAGTACATTCGTTATAAAGTCCATCCAACTCATGGTCATCTTGATTTACAAATCACATTTCCAAGCATTATATACTTTTCCAATGAATTTGATCGTTAATTATTTTTTTTAAAAAAATAGCACTATGAACAAGCAGTTAAAAACAATAACAAAGAATTTAGTAAAAAAAAAAGCAGCCGAAGTGTATTAAAAATATTTAAAAAAATATTTCATCACTATAATAAGATATTGCCTACTTTAGAAGTTATCTGGAGGAGTTACAAATACATTTCTTCTATGGTGAAAAAAAAAAAGTTTTATATAAATGCTTACAGAAGAAAAATAAAGCAGATGTTAAAAAAAAAATTATACTAAAAATATACAAGTTGTTTAAATTTTTTTAAAAAAGGATTTTGTTTAAACTATATATTATAATAATTTATATAAAAAAGTCTATCGTCGTAGTTATTATTTCTAAATGATAGTCTAAAAAAAAAATAATAATCTCAGCATGCATCAATACAACTAATATATGTTAACAAGTGAGTCATACTCTCTCCCTCTCTCTATTGATAATGAGGCCTGGGTTAATGGAGTGGAATTTTTTGTCCCAATTTTTTTAACAAACACAATCAAATAACTCAAGGATTGCGAGAACTTCATAAATTTTTCAGACTAATGCTATAAATATCTATCTACATTATGCTTAAAAAAATTCCAATATAATTAAAGAATAAATAAATAAAGATCTTGAAAAAAGTTCTGAGGATTAATTTTTAATCTAAAAAAAGATTAGAAGCAATTAAAAAGATTCATTTTATTTATTAATGAAAAATAAGTTAGCAGTTTTAAAAATGCCATTACCTAACACTTCATTGTACATCATTATCATATGTAGGGTATATCATATGAAAAATATAATTGTTTGTGCATAATGAATTCATTATATATAAACACTCATATGCAATTAAACATTATAATTGCTTTGTGAGTACATTTAACAGGTATTTATTAAATAAAAATCAGAGAGTTGGGCACGTAAAAGATCGTGTGATATTATAAAGCACTATAAGTGAAAAGTGGGGCTTTGATCCAAGAACTTTTTAACTATCAAGTCCATTGTTTTATTACTACACTAAACATTCAGATTAATGGTTTAAAGCAATTAAAAAATATATATTAAAGTGACAAAAAAAAAGTTTTTTAAATATTTATTTTATTAGAAAACCATTTTATGTGCATTTATTGTATTAATGCACTAAACATCAAATGAGCACGAACAATACATTGATTTTGCAACTAAAAGAAACGAAATTTTAGGTGCAGTCTAGGAAAAATTATAAAAAGCATGTGAGGTTTTACTATATGGAGTAATATGTGTGTATGTGCCAATAAATAATTTGCCAAGGTTACGAACAAATGGCTAATGACTTGGATTTAATAAATAACAATATAATCATTTTAAGGATAATGCAATGCTTATTATTTTGTGTTGGATAAATTCTTAAACCTCATAACTTGCCAAGGATTATTTATCTAAATAAACTTCAAATATTTAAAAGAAAAAGAAATAAACTCTTGGGATTATTCTACTTTTGAAAAATATCATTTCATGAATTTCCTATGCGTGAATTTAGCAAAAAAGCTAGGATAATTAAACCCTATGGGTATGGACTTTAATATTTGTTACTCAATTGATAGGTTTTGTGTCTTATTTATTTCATAATTATTTATATTATTGTTTTTAATGTCATTTAATGTATATATAATTCTAAAAGGTACTTGGGGAAATACTGTCCTGCCACTGCTAAACTTTTACTTAATGGTTTGTTTTCATTCTTTAATAAATGATTGTAAGTATAATAATTAAATATATATACGATAAAGAAATGATTATTATTTAGGATAGGAAACGTTGTTCATAAAATAACAATTATAATAAATTGATTATCTTATTTAGAATATAAATGATCAGTAAGCAAACTAAAACAGATTCACATTTTATTTTGCGTATTTAAAATATATATTGTTTATTGAAGACAACAAATCAATATTTTTTTGTGGTAAATATGTGCAAGGTCTTAGCATCATATTATAGTTAAAACAATTAGAACATTTTAGAATAAACTATTTCAAAACTCTTAAATACATTGTCTTATTATTTATTTTGTAAATAAAATTGTTTTATTTATTAAATTCAATTTAATAGACTTATTTCATTTGGTAGGTATATGATATAACTATAATAATTCAGTCTCTATACAATTATAAAAATTTAAAATTTAATTAGTAAAATAATATACTGTACCATTTATATATATATATATATGGTACAAGAGTATTGGCATTGAAAAATCCCAAATATTAAAAGAGAGAGAGAGAAAATCGTTTATATAATGTTTTGTTGTTATATGTAACTTTTTTTTTGGGTTGGATGAAGTTATTTCTTTTTATATACAATGAAGATTATATTAAAAAAAAAAAAAAGAATAATAACACACAGATTACTAATGAAGGTAAAATTAGAAGGTATGACATTTTAATTATAGGAAAATGCTAATTTCCTTTAATTAAAACATAGCCACTGAGGGAGTTATCAGAAATGAATTTTGCAAATCAAAATTCCAAAGAAATGTTAAAAAGTAATTCTGTACAAAAGAAAAGAGAAAGGTGAGAATAGAATCTGCATGGTAAGATGAAAATTGGTTGGGATATACAAAAAAAGAAAGGAGATTGTTGGAAAGGGACTTGTCTTGTGGTTTTTTTTTTTTTATTATGGAGAGAGTCAACACTTGAGTTAAATGAAACTTGTATTGTCCCAAATGAAGATGTAATAGAAATGTTTCACCAGAGATTTATTTGTGTGTTGAACTGTCACACAATGTCTGAGTAGAAACAGAGTGTCCGCTGATGTGTTCTTTCCATATTAAATCTAAACCAATGTCCTAATTAGAACTGTTGCCTTTCTTAAACCAGAAAGTGAACAACTTTGCAAGAACAAAACCCATATTTTAAACCATAGATTTCTTTGGACACAAAGCCATGCATAACCTTAGAATGAACTGTTAAAAATAAAGACAGTAAACAAAAAAAGAAAAGTTTGAGAAGTGAATGGATCTTCGATAAAGAGACTGATTAAGTAACATTAATAGTGTATATAAAATATTAATTACTTGCTTATTATATATCCTATCTGTTTAATGTGTGTGTTTCTGTTAATACTCACTTATTCAATAAATCGCTTTTCATGATATAATTTGTTCATTGTATATCTATTTTTTTTTTTTTTTGTAATTATTCAGTGTTGCCAACAAACTAATTTGAGATTATCTGGGTTTTTTTTATAATGCCAATACTTCTTTATAGGTTATAACCTCAGGAAATTGCTATTAAGAAAAGGAGAAACTAAGTCCTAAAATTAATTGAAACAATTACATTTATTAATCGCCCCGGATCCGTGGGTTATATAACACTGGCACCAACTAAATAAATTAATAACTTGTGTGGTGAGCAATTATATAATAAAAAAACAATAATGAATTAAGTGGGTTGACCTAGAAATGTAGTTCCATTCTGTGAAAATCTCTAATATGAAGAATGAATAAATGCAGATATAGCTTGACTAACAAATATATTAGTAATTTACGATATATAAAGCCTAAATTGACTTGAAAATGGTATAATGCATTTTATTATTTTATTGGAGTTCAACAATTATCAAAAATGAAACTAATATTTTCATACACAGCAATTGGTATTATTCAAACATAAAGAGTTAGTCGATAAATTTTTGATACAAACTTTATATGTAATCCCCAAGCTTAAATAATTTTATTAATCCATTAACATTTATTTTAGTATATAGTAATAAAAGGATTATTTGGTTAATTAATACTGATATAAACCATTACCTAATATAGCCATTATAAATTTTCAAATGAGTTATTTTTATTTAATGTATTACAATTTGACATCCAGTTGAATTATTCGTTTAATAAATAAATCTTACTAATAGCTTTTAAACTTTATTCTAATACATATTTTTTGAATTACTTTATTAGTAGGGCTTAAATAAAATTATTGCTTAAATTTATTTTGTTATAGATTTGGCTTGTCCAATTTGTGTGGTTCTTAATGTGAGTTGGCCCATTTATACTGTTACAGATTTCATATCCCAAAAGACTTGGGATATGAAGGACTTGTCAATTCCAGGCACACTAATACCCAACACCGGAGTGTGATTAGACCTATAGTCTAAAAAATGAGTTTACTAGTGAGGATATCAAGTTAAATAAAGTTAAAAATATTATTAAAAATGTTTGCAAAAGCTGGCCATAATAAATAACTCAGCTATAAATATTTAAAAGAATGTTTAAAAAGTTCAATTTTAATAGTTTTAAACTTATAGTTAATGTTATATTTAAATTTATAATCATATTTAACAGTCATAATCAATATCATATATTTTTAAAAAAGTAAGTTTTATGGTAGTGAAAGTTGTATTTGATTCTATATTTCTTAAATTATTTTTCCAATTTTTTTTATAATTGTATTATTTTATCCAATACATTAAGGGTAGCAATTTATTTATTCCCAGAAAAAGAAAAATCGGATAGTCTGTCTTGATTATTAATCATGTGACTTATATAATATAGAGTTACACACTTGCTTGCTAGAATTTATTAGTAAAGTTTAAAATATTGTAGAATTGCATTATAGAGTTAAATGTAATTATTACCTATCATAAAGCAAATAATAAATATTAAGTTAATTATCGTATAAAATGTTTTAAATAATGTAATATAGACGAATGCAGTTAATAAAAAAGTTAAATATTTTATTAAAATAAAAATAGATAAATTAAATATTAAAAGTGGGATAAACTCATTAAATATTGTTTTAAAAGTTATTTTAAAGGTATTTGATTAATTTAGTAAGATAATAATTGATCTAAAAGTAATATTTTTAAATATTTTTTAAAGTTTTAATATGTCATAATTCTTATTTTGAAATTTAATTGTGTAAAACTGAAACATATGCAAATTTGGTATCGAACTAAAAGTAAGAATCAACCAATAGGATAAGGTATTCTTACAGGGTATAAATACCATTGCAGTTGATTTATCAGTCAGTGATTAATAATGTTTTAAAGGTAGCTGAATCATATCAGAAGCTATCAAGGTGATTGTAATTTTAATTTTATTATTTTAGTCAATTTTAGTGCTCTCTTATAATTTTATTTGAAAAAATTAATAGGTATTATTTTAAAAAAGCATTTTGCAAAAAGAGAGTGTAAACTAAAATGTTTTAATAACTTCATTTAATATGTGCTAGTTTTTTAAGTTTTCTTACCAAGAGTATTTTGTCAAAAATCTAATATATAACTTCGCGATAATAAAATGAATATACCAAGAAGTAAAATATATTCAATTTATAATATTTTAAAAATGTATATAATATTAGTTGATACTACAGTTTCATTGGTGCTGAACAAGAGGACTGTTCTAATGAATAAAATAGCAGTATGGACATTATACAAGAAACTTAAATGGAAAAACTGTTTGCCGTCTAAAAGTAAAGATGTATTATTTTATATAGTAAGATAAGCTTGTCCAAAGTTAAGAAACAATATGACAAGTATACTTTATGATAATTTTATAGAAATATCATATTAAAAGTAAATGTTATATCATTTGTGAAGGAAACATTAAATAATTCTACAAGAAATTATTTTAAGATAAAAAAACTCATGTAGAATATTTACTAAGGAGTATATAGTATAAAAAAACCTAAAGTCTAAAAGGGTTAATACGCACTTATAAAAGTTTGTTTGGAAAACCTGAAAATTAAGATAATAATTAAACGCTGAAAATAAGTACTAAATGGAAATAAATTTACTAAGGAAGAAACCTATAAAGAAAGTAAATATATGATTAAATAAAAAGATGGAACCATGGAAATATATTTATATTGCGCAAAAGTTTATCGGATAGAATAAGTTAAGCCAAACGGAATATAGTACGCCGATATGGGAAATTGAAGAAGCTTCATGGGATTATTATAGTATTATAATTTCAATAATTATCTTCTGGACTATGGAATCCATAAACTATTAATCTATAAACTCTTATAGGACAGATTGATAATTATTTTGTTTAATTTTCAAGATTTAAAAAGACATCATATTTTTTTTTTTACTACTATGTATTTTTTTAAAAATTGCTCACTGCCGCCCGTCCAACAAATTGTCTTGTTCATCGCCATAGCAATGGGGGAAGGTGAAGGCTCTTGAAAAAATAAAGCGCTCTTGAAGAGAACATTTAAAAAAAAAAAAACTCTCGAGAAAATAATGAACTTTTTTTTTTAACTTTATCAAGGACCTTCATCAATTGAAGAGTTAATTGAAGATATACATAATTATAGTCTTGATTTTTTTTTATTTATTAACTTATTTTAAAATGAAAATTTTTGATTAATAAGGATAGGAACATGAATATTAATTATTTATGGTATTAGAATCCTATAGTATAATATTTAATAATTTAAATTGGAACATTTAAATAGAAGCATGGATGTTTTTTTTTTTATGTATGCGATGTTATATCTAGTTGGAGAAAAGAAGACTGCAAAAAGTGATAATGATGAGCTAATGTCACTTGGTAACAACTAATGAATATTGATAATTTTATAATGTATCTTTTGTTTCTTTTTAGACTGCCTATGAATAATAATGAATGAAGTATAAATGTTTTAATTATATGTAAATGCATTTTATACAACATTTTAAAACATTGTGAGATCAGGATTTATTTGGAATATGCATACTATGATTTTCTAATAGTAATATAACCCAACATGATAATAAATATTTGTGTGATTCTTTGTAAAAAACTTTCATATTATTGGATGTTCAAGTATTATCTGATTAGTTTGTATATGGTTTAGAATATAGAATAAGAAAGTAAAGAAAACTTTTCTTATGGATTAGTAAGATTGCTCTAATTATAGTTGAATTTTATTATTTGAATATGCAAGCTAGTAATTTGTCGATGTAAGACCTGATAAATCTTTAGAAAATAAGAATAGGATAGTGACCTGGTATTAGTAATATGGTGAGCATGGATCCAGGAGATTATTAAGTTAGGATATTTAGGGAATAGAAAACAGTATTTTATAATATTTGTAGATGTGCAATGCAGTTAACAAAGCCCTGCAATTATTTACTTATTTTGGACAGAGTTTTATTTTCTTGGAGTATTGATGTTCAATAAAGTTGAAGGAATAGCTTGACATCATTTATAGTATTTGAGGACATTAGATAGAATAGGTCATGCCTCTAGTTTTATAAATACACTGTGCCATGATATTTCGATATGAGTTATGAGTTATACTCTAGTTTTTCTTCCCTATCCTTCAAATCTATTCGCTATCTAGATTTCCAAAAAGTAGCTACATCATACAGTATGTTATATTTAAAAGAAAATAATAGATGATTTAGAGTTTAAGATATGCAATTGTTTGGAATGAGATGAGTTCATTTACTTGTATGAAGAAATAGAATTTGTATGAATTGGAATTGAAAATCCAATGGACTTCAAATGAAAGAATCATAAAATATATTATAGATTTATTTTATTTTGGAAATAAATATAAGATCTTAAGAATAAAATATGTAAAGCAAAGTTGCTTTTGAAATATTAAATAATATTAAAATATTTATTTCAATTTTTTAAAAATGAGTACTGCGTATTTTTAATATAATGCTATAAAGTAAAAACGATCTACACAATAAGTTTAGGTACAATTTATATTTATTCAATAATAGAGAATGTATCAGTAGTTATAATTATATAGTATTCTAATATTGTTAAAATGGAATGTATTATAGTTAATAAATACAGTGTTGTGAACAATAGTATCCATGATTTAGAAATAAATTATCAATAGATATTTTACATGATATCGTTAATATTGCTAAAGTGAAATTGTCTAGTAAAAAAAGATATCCATGTTCTCGATTAGTATTATTTTATGTTTATCCATACTACATTTCTATGGATTTTTAATAAATAAAAAAAGATGCATACTTGAATAATAGCTAACGGATGTAAAAAATATTTTGAGTAAGCATTAAATAAATGTAATTTTTTTTATATAAGATTGATCAAACAGGGATTAATAATATTGTATTATTTTATCACTTTTTTTTTTATTTAAGTCAGAGTAAAGACTTAACGAGGTTCGAATATAAAGAATGTATAATGGTACAAATCTTTAAGATGTTTTAAATGTACATATTGTAAATAAGTTGTTATGTTGTTAATGTAATAATAAACTTTGTTAAATTTGTTTATTCAAAATTTGTGTGTTTGATTATTTGTTTTTCCCATCATCATCATCATGCATCAAAAACACAGTGTCACTAGAAATAAACATATAATTTTGCACAAAAGATAAATAAAGAATTATTTTAAGAATTTGAATATTTTATTGGTATTCATTTAATTAAGTAATCATAATTTTACATGATCTTATGGTCATAAATTAGTAATCATAATAATACATTGAATTATATGCTATCCATTGCCACACACTTTTGTTTGTCAGATTATCAAATGCTACCACGTATTTATTATATTATTACATGAAGATAAAAGATTATATTATATTATTTATTATTTTATTATAGTAATAAAAATATAGTGAAAAGAAAAGATATGCAGAATTACTTCATACAATGAAGAATATTATTAATATTTATTATTATTAGTTTAAGTGTAGTAGATTATGACATAAAATCCTTTCTCATATTTTACTACCATAATTTTATTAACTTAGAATAAATTTATGAACCTGAGATTTTATTGAGCTAAATTATAGTAGATAAAGATTAGGATTTAATTATTAGTTTAATCTTAGTGAGTAGGATTTATTAAAGTCGTAAGAATACTATAAGTTATTATTTGAAATAGTAATAAAGGGGGATAGTGTTCTTATGCCATTGAGGTAGTATCCTGTAGGATATTGGCTCAATGTAATCTATCTTGTCACCTGTATTTTCACTTCCAAGTCTCATGAAAATATTAAATATTTATTTAATTTATTTTTATAAACTGAACCTTATTTGTATTTTAAACTTGAGCTAGTAAAACATTTAATTTTAATGCTGAATATTTTATTTATTAATTATTAACTGAGCGAGAACCCGTTTTATTTAATATAAGATACTGCCCGGAAGTGAGGATGCAAATGGACCAGGTTAGAATATATAATGCATTGAGTTAGATAAGGTATTATATAATATAAATATTAAAAGTAGTTTAATATAACAAGTAAATATATAACAATGAGAATTGTGTAACTTAAATTATAACTCTCACTAGCTTATTGATAACATGAGTTTAAATGTTTTATAAAATAGTTCATAAATAAAAGGTTACTTTTAAGTCAAAGGAAAAATAGAAGAGAGTAGAGTAGCTATAATGTTCCTAGAAAAGTGAAATTCTATATCTATGTATGTTGGTGAAATAGACCTCTTTAGTGATTTATGATTGAAGTCTTTTCATTTATAGGTTTCCAATCTTAGTCATAACTGGGTTATGTTTCAGGTAGAGTTTTCACAAATTTTTGCTTTAATGTTGAGAAGTGCATCTGTTGAACTGTATATGTGAAGGTAGGTGGTATAGTAATGGAACCAATTTAAGCAAGCAAAGTTGGGCAATTTGTGTTATGACTTCACGCTGAAGAAGTAAAGTTCATTTCTAGGTGCTAGCTGGTTATGGTTATTAACTCAACTCCTGGTAAAGGTTCAAGATACATCATACTAAGCTGACAAAAGCTATGACCAAAAACAGACTCAATCATGAACAGAAGCAGAATAAAATTAGGGCTTGTTATTGTTATATTCTTCACTTTTGTAAAACATCTTTCTTTTCTAATTAACAAATCCATTTATTTACTAAATTTGTTAATTAAACAAGCCAGTAATTACCTGTTTACACAATTCACTAATTAAATAAGCCAGTAAATATTTGAATTCCTATCTGTTTATAGTAATACTTAAAATAATAATAGAAATTCACCATTTTTAAAACCAGCAACAAACCTTTAAAAGATTGATTTTACTAGAAACTTAATTAATAATAATAAAAAAATGAAATAATTGAGAAAAAGTTTTATAGATTATTAATTAAATAAGTGTTGTCCCTATAATATAAATTTTAAATGGATTGATTTGAAATAACTTTAGCTACAATTTCTTCATCTTTTTAAAACTACAATAAAATTACATATAAATGCAGACCTTTATCAATGTGTGTATATAAAAGCAACATATATATATACTTAGTGTATCTGAAATATGCTTCACAACTGTCAATGCTACATTTATAAAACAAATTAAAGGTTGAGATAAGCCATTATCTATCTTAACACCCCTTCCCTAAAAGCAAAAAAAATTATTGTTAAGTTATTGCTGTAAGGATTTTTCATTGATAAAAAATTAAAATGAGTCAAATTATTTATCATTGTTACCTGCTGACTGGATGCACTCTTAAAAATTGAATTTACTATTTAGTTTCTCTAGTTTTAAGTCATACATTAGTTTTTTCAACAGTTAGAATCTTATCTGTGGTTCTTTCTTTCATTCTGCATTTTCAATATCGTTGCATACTTTTGTTCCTGAGCTTAAGATAATCTCTTTTTTTAGAACAGCCATCATAATATTATTACAAAATATATATTCTTTAAGCCACTGGGCAAAGCACATCTTATAATTAATGTGAGCAGTTATTGTACTGTGGGACATTTTTTTACTAGTATTGTTTTGGTCAAATGTTTTCCAGAAAATTTTGTTTCTAAGCTTGCATTTAATCTAAATATGGGTAAAAATTCAAAAAATAACTTTGTTGTTTATTCTGAAGTCTTTGAGCTATCCATTTAATGTTATTTAATTTTTCTCCTCCAACATGAATAAGTTTATACATCAATTGCTTCTCCCGATGTATTTAGTTGGGCATGTGGCACATGGGATTTCATAGACTCCTTGGGCTTCTAGAGGGATTACATCCTTAGATTAGATTAGAATATTATTTAATCTTTTGCTCAGTAGAGAATGTTGTTTTCAAATCATAGCATTTTAGTACCTTTCCAATTTCATCTGTGGTTCCTTTTATATAAGGAATGCATATTTTATATAAACAAAAAATCTTGCAATTTTAAAATTATCTTTAATTCAGATCACACAAAAATATTAAATGAAAAAAGACACCATAAAACGAGAAAAATTGAAAAAGCAATATTTATAAACCAATTTAAAGATTATGTATTAAATAGATAATCTGCTAATATAGATATACAAACTTCTTGGAAAATCATGCAATATCTGCCTTTTTTTTTTTTTTTTTATGGATTTGCCTATGTGACTTCGGCTGATAATTACTACAACATAATCAAAATATTTCTGCTTAATTTATATATTATTTATCATTTACTGTTATTATAATTATATATATATATATATATTATTATAATAGATATATATATATATATATTAGATATCTATAGAAAAGTGTAAATTTAGTCATTCCTAGATTCACTGCTCCTATATGGGAGAAACTGTTTAAAAAAGCCATAAATTTGCAATGGCTTTTCAATGGATGTTTAAGTTTTAATCACATATAATTCAGATTAACAGAATTTAAAAAAATATTATTCATTAGCAGAATACTTATCATATATCTACATCATATTATTCAAATCATTAAAAATTATCTTCAGTTGTATATATATAAAAAAAAAAAAGAGATGTGTTTGTCATTAGATAGCATTCATTCTTAACTTGACATTTCATCATAATCTTTAAACTTGAATTATAATTCACCTTATTAGAATTAAAAAAACAGGGGGGATATCTAATTTTCAAACATTTCAAAGGAATGGTTCAGAAGTAATAGAAGAGGCATTAATAATAATTAGTGAAACAGATAATGAATATTGAAATGTAGAGAATGGATGAATAATGGGATGTTCTATAAGTGGGATTGTATCATCAATTATAGTAGATTGGATTGAGCAGGGAGTAGTTAATAAATATATTGAGAATGGGGAAATTATAAAATCCTACAGATATATAGATGGCATAATAGTGGTAGGAAATGGAAAAAATATAATAAAAGCATTCAATGAACTAAATAAAAATAGATTTAATATTAAATTTACAATAGAAAACAATAAAAAAGGAGTAAATATTTAGATTTAGTTGTGAAAAAGGATGAGAATGAAGGGATTAAGGTAAAGCATTGTACAAAAGATAAAAATGTTAGGGGTATAGTACATCCATGATCTTATCAACATTGGTATCAAAAATGGGGGTAGAGAAAAGAATAAAAGAGAAAAATGATAGGCTTACCTTGAATAAAAAGGAGGCAAAGGACCAAAAGTTGCAGATTCAAAAGGATTATACTGAATGTAGATATAATAGCAGGTTGTAAGAAATATATTGAGAGATAGGAGTGGATATAAGAAAATTAATAATAGAAATGAAAGCAAGAACAAAAAAAGGATTTCTAGTCCGTATTCAAAAGAGATATATAAAATTCTGACTGGTAGTCAAGAAGAAAATGAATAAGAATATAGATATTGAATGAAAAAATAGTAAGTCTTTAAAAAAGTTATCAAGTAATAGAAAAATGAAGAATGATAAAAGTAGTAAGATAGGAATAGTTTATAAAGTTACATGTAAGGGGCATATGATGACATATATAAGTCAGTCAGTGAAAAATAAGACAAAAAGAAGGAATATGACAGAGCAATAAAAAGGAGAGATATTAAGTCAGGACCATTTTTTTTAGAAACAGAGCATGTTATGAAATGTGAGGAAAATATTGAGGTGATAAAATATTGTAAAAATTATAAAGAAAGTAAAGTGTATGATATAATGTACATACAGAAAAATAAAGACAAATGTATGAATTTAGTGAAGGCTCAATAAAATTAAGAGGAAAATGGTCATTAAATAAAAGTTGGAAGTTATAAAAAAAAAATTAGGGTTGGGTTGGGTTGGTCAATAGGGGAATAAATAGTATGAAGATATGCAAATCATATGACATATAGAATTAATGTAACATCTTGGCAAGGTTCAATTTTGAACGAAAATTGATTTGAAAAAAAAAAGCATAATTATAATATATAGTTGTCTATTAAGTTGCCTATGTTTGCATAATTCAATTCAGTAAGAATGTATATAAAAAAAATAACATAATGGTTGAAAACAGAATAACCATAAAGTGAAAATATATATATATACTTTTATAAAAACCTTTTCAATATGCTCTTTGAAGAAAATGATAACAATAAAAAATCCATTTTTACTCTCAACTTATGGTTAAATTACTTCATGCAAAAAATTGAAAATCAAACAACTTATATAAATTAGAAAGAGCCAGTTACTGTCTAAAAATAAAATATATTTTTATAAATAGCATATCTATAAATAATAAGTTACTGATAGTGAGATTGAAGTTATTCGAAAGGATTTAGTTAATAATAACAAATATAAGGATGAAAAAATAGAGATCATGTATAAAAAAAAAAAAAAGTAAACCAAGATGGCAGTTCATATTTTTGATAAATGTAGAGTTTCAAGGGCCTATAATCTACTGAAGATGTGTTAGTTGTTAAATTAAAGTAAAATTAATAAATTGATTCTTTAATTTCAAAAATGGAATAAATTTTATTAAGAGGCTTTATTTCAACTTTTTTTTTATTTATAATGTGGCAAGCAACAAGACATTTGTACTTATTCAATTCAGTACTTTAGTTCAATTCAGCTTGTTTTTTTTTTTGTCAGCAATTTTTTGGGGGAAATTGGGCTAAAGGTAAAAAATTTAAAACCTTTCTGACACAGAATGTGATGCAGTGGACTATTTACAAATGTTATGAGATCCTATCTTACTGAAAAATGTGTTTTAACCCTTTTCCCGCCTCTTACGAGGCTCCTCGTAGACATCTGACATCACTCTAATTCTGCGAGTTTTTATACGAAAATATTCGTTCAATATGTTTTTAAATAGGTTTTTAAAAGCTCTATAAGATGGTGCCCTCTTCTGAATTCTTTTACAAGTAAAAAATAAAAAAAACTGCATTTAAAGCTAAACAAAGAAAGAAGCTTATTGGTGATTGGCTCTCAGCCAGTTCTCAGCCGACAAAGACATTCTGATTGGCTGGAAAAAACAAAGAAACCGCCTGATCAAAGAAAATAAAGATAAACGCTGAGATTTTCATTTCGAATGTGATTTAAGTATTAAAAAAAGGATAATTTGACAAATTAAAAATAATTTTTAAAAAATAAACTAAAAAAACAAAATTATTTTCGAAAAATAGCGAAGATTTTTGTAAAAATATTGAAGCTGTAGTAAAAAGAAATATTTACTTTTCTATAACGTAAAAGTCGATCTTTTTGTTTATATTATAGCTTTTATGTTGCCAAAATTGAATATTTTAGAATAAATAAATATCAATTTATTTTTGAAAAAACTTTCGTTCTCTTCATAACCTGAAAAATTAATAATATACTTTTTATAAATGTATCTGAGTTGAATTTAATATTATAGGCGAATATGTTTTAACAATAGGCTTTGTCTTCAGTTTGTGAGTTGGCCAATTAAAAGATTTGATTTTTACCTCAAACAACCAATAATATAATTAGCGGTTAAAAGGTTAATGGTCATGATGTGATTGCATGCTGCCAACATGATTAAACTGTGAATATTATATCCTATCCCCCCCCCCATTTTTCTGTTAATAAGTCAGTGTAAAAAATAAATAAATAAAGTATAAATATTGTAAATAATTGTTCCACAACAATAACAGTAATGAAAAATAAAATGTAAATATGAAATATATCATTCCTAGCAGTCATCTTTTTGCAAACATTAGGGGAGGGGGCTGTAAATTTATCGAAAATAAAGGGCAGCCATCTTGGTTTACTTGAAAACTCACAAGTACCTAATAAAATATAAAAATTGCATAAAAATTAATGATAATGAAAAACTAAAATGTTTTTGTAAGGCAGAAAGAAAAGATAACGGGGATTAAACTGTTAAAATTTTATAAAGAAATCAGCATGCAAAAAAACTAAGATATAATTTAAATGTCTGCTTTCACATTGATACACTCAGATTTGTGATGATTGTTATTTTCTGTACTACTTTCTATATTGCTTATTATTTGAATTTATCCGTAAAAGCAAATAATATATTTAAAAGTAAAGCAAAGATACAATAAAAACTGCTTATGTTTCATTTTTGATAAAATAATAATTGTAAAAATATTATTACAGATCTAAAAATTAAAAAAAAATGAAACATAAGCAGTTCTTATGCTTTTTTTTTAAAAAAAAAGTAAATGTCATCTGCAAGTTATAGTGAAATATTTCATTACTGTTATATATATAAAATACTTAAAATCAAAGCTTTTTTCTATAAAAATTACATACAGAATATTAAGATTAGTAACGTATAATTAATATTTAGAGAGAACTTTAATTGTACCCATAACACATATATTGAATTAAGTTCAGTCAAAAAAAAAAAATTTCAATAACAAAAAGTATATTAATTTGCCATTTGGGAAAGTACTAAAAATTATTATAATGTTAAAGAGAGAACGGGAAAAAAAATATTTATCTTGTTATCAAAACACATTCCGAATGTGAATAATAATAATATAAAAAAAAAAGATAATTATGATTTCATTCCCTATGATTATTTGCTCAATATAATATGCCATTCAAAGAAAAAAAAATTAACTTCATGACAACAGGTTTGTGAAATTTTACAATATTATGCATCAAATCCAAATGAAAAGCTCATAAAGTAAAAAATCATACATTATTATTCACAAGTCTCATTTTAATTAAAGTTGGATTATAATGATATTACTTTGATATAAATATTTTAACTTGGGCAAAAAATTAATATATTCCAGGCAAATTAAAATATAAATCTCTTCTCATTAGAAATGTAGAGGCGGTTTGTAAAAACTAAAATTAAGAGATAGGAAGGCTTTTATTATATTATTATTTTATATCGTAACACAACTCTATATATGTATAAAATAATAAACACACAGCATAGTAATATAAAACATCATAATAAGAATTAATACAAACAATCTCAAATTTTGTTTTAAATATAGGTACTTCCATGAATTAAAATCACTAATTCAAAAACTTCTATTATCTGACAAAATTGTAAACTATTGTTTTAATTTATTCTTTTAATTACTGCTATGTAAAAGTTCTATGCTGATATAAATATAATAAATCTGTGCAGTTTACAACATGTATTTAAATATATAATCACACTACGTAAAATTAATGTTTATTTATATTTCTGCAATGAACAGGGAAAACGTTTATTGCTGAAATAAATAAAAAAAATGTATAACCAAAAAAGCCCTGAAACCAGAAATTTTGGATTAATGATTGTCTATCTGTAAACAAAATGAAATTATTCGAAATTTAGAATCATCAACAAACCTAAGAAGGTCTAATAATGAAATTAAAAAATAAAGCAGGTGATTTTTTCATTCAGAAGTGGTCAAATGACATGCTTACAAAAGAAATAAAAGTAATAAATATTTACTTTGCAGAAATGAACTTAAATTTACAAATACTATTAAATTAACTTCCTAAAATTCTGCAATAATTATGCTGTGTGCTCTATCAATGAATAGGCAAAATAAGAATATATGGACAAATATTTTAATATTGTTTTTCCACCATATGTTAAATTAAAAAGATTAATAAGTAACTCAGACAATGCCAATGTTATGAAAAAAAGCGTGGTTTATGCCACTGAATGAAGTAATGTCATCTGATAAACATGTAGAAATCTTCAACATACTTATTATTAAAAAAAAAAGAAAAGAACTTGATCCATACATATCATGTGAATTGGAATTGATATCGCAAAAACAACTATTTAAATGTTTTGTATAAATAATGACTAATTACTTCTAATATAATTTAAATACTACACAAACACATAAAAAAAAAAAAAAAAAACTTACATGTAATCCAAAATATATATTCAAAAAAATGTTTTTACCTGAAACGAAAACAAAAGATCATAGAATTATAAAAATATAGATATAATGTATTTGCATATATCTACAAGTACATATATGTAGCAATGAATTTATGTAGTATATACACAAGTGATTAAATTTAATATTTTTAAAGGTTAATATAGATGTAAATTAATTAGTAAATGGGATCACCATTATACATATGAAGTTAAATCAACAACGGAGGTGTATTGATTAGTAATAGCTTGGATAGATTTGCCACTATTTTCATTCAGTTTGCAGAATTGGTTATGATTGTTGTAAATCAATATACCTCGGCTGTGATTTAACTTCATACATGCAATGGGGATCCCATTTAATAAATAATTCACAAGTATACATGTGTGCATCCATATATACCCACACATACTACAATATACACACCACATATAAACTTCTAATAAAATTTGATATATCATATTAATAATATGATAAATTAAACACAATATCTAAAATATAAACGTTTGCAAATGATGATTCTAAACGGATTACTAAAATTCCACATAATACTGTAGACATAATTAATTCTAGAGTACAACTTTTTATCAAATAACGAAGTTTTTTAAAAAACAAATGCAATATTTCTTTATATTCAGATACCTTCATTACTTTGTTTTTCGATATTAAATATAAATGAAAAACAACATTGTCAGAACATATGCTGCCATTTATAAATGTGTATATTTTTTATGGTAGAATTATTTTAAGCTTGGCATTTGATATATCACTTTTCATTGACACTGAATAAAATAATTAAATAATATAACTCTGTTGTAAACACAAATATCATTAATTAAAAACTATTTTATTATTTTGAAAACTTTCCTAAAGCAAAATCAAACACTTAAAAAAATAATATATATGCATATATGTAATATAATGAGTGTGCTAATAGCTCTAAACAAGTTTTTCGATAAATGCTACAAGAGAAAGCATTTAAAATCCCTACCTAGAATTATCCCTATCCCCGAACCGGTTTCAAGCTATTAGTTCTCATCAGTGATATGCTAGGACATTCAGACACTAGATCTAAATTGCAAATTCAAGCCCAGCATTTATCGAATAATTAACTATTAAGTATCTGACATGTTCAGGTATATATATATATATATATATATATATATATATATATATATATATATATATATATATATATATATATAGTCAAATCCAGCTATCTAACTTAAATAGCCATATGGGACTAAACTAAATTCAGATACATCATATATTAATAGTATTAGCAATATAACATCACCAAAGCTTTAGAAGACAAACTCTAATAGTAAGAAAACCGAGTCTCATTGAAGAGAAACATGACTTGGTTTCCTTACTAATATATATATAAGTAGCTATCTTTAATCATGAATTCTCACAATGCTTATTTCAGATGATCATTCAGAACATTCTCACCGATCAAAAGCCAACATGTTAGGCAAGTCAAATTGTAACCTATATAATTGCAAAAATGGCATAAGCTAAGCTCAGTGGTTTCAAAATAAATGCCAGATGCCACAATAATAATAAAAGAAATACAGTGGTAAGTAGTTGTAACAAATTATCATTAAGATCAAAGCAATATAAATAACTTAAATGGAAAACTCTTAACTTATACTTATAAAATGAAAGACTTAATTTAACAGTATAAGTCAATAAGGTTATATTAAAATCCTTCTTTTCACAACCTCTATTACCACCATATTAATTATCAATCCTTAAAGCATCTTATTGCCATGATTCAAGAAAACACAATTTGGAGGTGCTTTCTTCAATATTTACTACCATGATATTTTATCGAACAATTCTTCTTTAGCAAAATTATCTCTATAATAATATTAATTATAAAATAAATTTGATATATCAGAATAAATATGATTAACCTTAATGATGATAAAATAAATTCTCTTGTAAATTTTGAAGGTTTGATTAACAAAGAATGAAATCCTAATAAGTATAAAATAAGACATATATTTACACCTAAGATGTCTACCACAATTATGATAACAATAATAGTATCATTAAAGTTTAAAACACACATCATAAATTATTAATTTGGAATGACAGAAAAATAATTTACTAGGATGACATTCGGATATTAAGAATGAATAAAAGATTTTATGGAATAACAGCATAATCTTATAAGCATGGAAAATAATTTAAGAATAAATGAAATGATCTTAAACAAATAAAATTGACTGAAGTGATCTTAAATGATGCATATACAATTATAATTATTTATTCAACATATTCAACACTTTCTTAGATGTAATTCTAATATTTTAGCTATAATTTTAATAAAGTGCCTCTTATGTCAAATTTCAATACCCATGTATTCTTAATGCATAACATTTAAATTAATTCACAATACTCTTATACTTTATTAGATTTCTTATTAATGAGTGGATGATGTGAAAAACTCTAAGATATTTATTAACAATATTATTTCATATAAAATAAATAACAATTAATGACATTATCATATCTTTCAATAGCATCAAAGCCAAAAACTTCTTCAGATATATCTTTCTGTATTAAATATCATTTTACAAATGTATTATGAAAAATAAAATTAATTAAGTTAATATAATATGGATGGTCAATAAAACTTTCAATGAATTTTAATTTTAATAAGTTCTCACATTTATTTAAAATTCATACCATGATAGTGTCCCTTATAAATATTTACTACAATTAAATATATAAGCTTATCAATTCTGTGATGAAATGGATGACAAAGAAGATGTATATTGTCTATTTTATGCCCAAATATAATTTAAAATTTTGAATTTTAATTATTTATCAAATTTACATCCTAAGTACTAGCAAAGCATAAATACAGTATCTACACATCAACAACATAATTTACACTCAGAGAGAACAAAAGGAAATGTTGGTATTCCTCAATACCTGATGAAAAACCAATCAATTTCCAGAATAAAGTCTTATTAAAATAGTACACCCAGCTTTATACAAAATACCATATCAACAATAAACTAAATCCATATTGGATAACAAAGGTAAAATAAAAGTTTTCTGGCATGAACTCATAAATAAATGTGCCTGCTTTTGGGGGCAATAAAGAAATAAACTAGGACTTAATATCTAGTCATTAGATAATCAAAATGAACTATTAGGGACAAGAATAATAACTGAGTTTGCCTTAATAAAGCACCATATGCTTAAGATATAATAAAAGCGATAAAATAAATCTGAAGATATTACAACAAAATAAAGACACCTATGCTACAATCTCCAAACAATACTGAAAAAATAAACATTCTAAAAAAATAAGAGACAGACTAATGCTACTATCTCTTAATCAAATACAATAACTATCAGATGTGCAAAAATGATATACAATAATTAATGCTAATATAGTTTAGCAAAATTAGCCAATAAAACAAGCAATAAGATAAACAATAGAAATATATATTCACTTATAATTCATTCAACATAATTATATGCCTTTAATACATAAATAATTCACAAGAAAGGGCATACATAACCTTTTCAAAATATGTAATTATCAAATGATGATATTCTGAGAACTTTGACAAAACTTTATAAAATAGCATATGAAATTATATTCAAAAATATGCATATAAAATAATAACATTATACGTAAAAATCATAAACATTACATGATCACTATTCCTTATGCTTGCACTAGAGTTTTTACCATTAAAAATAAAAGTAATGTCAAAATCCTTCATCTTTTGTTTCCAAACATTAAATGGGATATAAATTATCAAACAAATAAAGTTCTGCAGACAATGAAGATATCCAATATACAAAAATATAACATAACTGACTTCACAATTATTCTTAAATGAAACATTTAGAATTAATGGTGCTAACAAAATATGTAGATATGACCATTCATTTAGGTATTTTTTTATGGATTAAGCATTAAGAATTTATATTTCACATTTAAAACAGAAATTCAATACTTCATTCTACAAAATATTTCACTAAATAATAATAATAATAATAATAATAATAATAATAATAATAATAATAATAATAATAATAATAATATCACATGATCACATTTCCATTGATTACTCTGTTTAGCACAGGTGGTAATACTGTATGGAGAGTTTTGCTCTGTTTATCAATAATAATAATAATAATAATAATAATAATAATAATAATAATAATAATAATAATAATAATAATAATAATAATAATAATAATAATAATAATAATAATAATAATAATAATAATAATAAGAAGAAGAAGAAGAAGAAGAAGAAGAAGAAGAAGAAGAAGAGGAAGAAGAAGAAAAAGAAGAAGCAATATTAAGCAAGAGAGAGTTCTTTCTTGAAATATCAGTTGAATTATTAGGTGTCTCTAAAATGACAATGGACAAAAGAGATTGTGCAGGCCTTCATAACCAATGCAAGAAAAATGAACATAAACTTGACTAAAGATAATATGATTTCAAGAATATTCTTTTTCCATTTATAATACATAAGCAATTTTCAAAAAATACTTCAAAAGCATTTATTATAATTTTTTTCAAATAACAGTCAATTTCTTGAAATAACAACATAAACAATCCAAATAATACCTTTTTAATTATGTCAAAGTGTTTTTTTTTCTTATTGAAAGAAATAATTTTATATATGACTTCAAATAATACATTCATAATAACAGACAATTCTTTATTATAAAGAGTTTAAAGTTCTTCACACAAAGTGAATTAATTAGAAATAATATTATTTTATATAAGGTGAGTATTTTTAAGAATAACTTAAAGTTAACAAATAATTTTAAAAATATTATTGTTGCAGAAAATTTAGAATATATTATAGCAAACTTGAATAAACTTTAAAACAAGTCTTGAAATCAACAAATGTTTTTATGTAAACAAAGCAATGATAGCACTTTTTTTATATTCATATTTCAGAACAATGGCTTTCAAAGCTCCTTAAAGTGTAAAATTTAAACAGCATAAATTTAAACATTATAATAACTAGTTAATTTTACCATTAATGTTGACTGGGATGTAAATTCCTTGTACTTGAAGTTCTAATTTAGAAGTTCTGTCTTGATAAATTAGCTTTTAGCCAACCATAACTTTTAAAACTAATAAAATTAAATTGTCTAATAAAATTAAATTTATTAAATTAAATAACTGCAACTTAAAACATTATTGCACCAAATTATTGCCATATATTTTTATTCCCAAGTGTGTATGCAGGTAGCAATTTCTCTTATTACCTAAGTCCTGTAATTCCTTTATGATTTCTAATAGTGACATTTTAATTTCCAACCACTTTATATCATTGATTTGAATCCAATGTCTTACAAACTCTAAGGAGATATTTTAAAAATAATCTCATTATATATATATATTAATCAATTATTTTAAATCTAGACAGATAAATTAATAATTACATTTCCTATTAAAATTCTGTAATTCAATGCTAGTGCTATAAACTTAAACGCATCAACACAAAGTTAAGTTAATAATTAAGTTCGTATTTCCTGTTAAAATAAATTATTTATAAAATAAAATATTATAGTGAAATAAAATACATTATAAAGTTAAAACTATATTATTCCAAATAAAAATACTATCTTATATAATATTTATTTAACATATTTTAATTTAATTAAGTCCTCAGAACACTTAATATTATCTTTATTTTTTAAAAAGAAAAGATATTTAAGAAACATTTAAACAACAGTGTTAAAGAAATTCATTACTTTGCATACATTCATCCAGATATTCATGTATTTATTATGTTTAATTCCTAATTTCAAAATTATTAGTACTATTATGACTTCTTTTAACTAACTACATCTAAAATGTTTAATTGTAATATTTTATATTACAATTATAGTATATTAAAGCATTTTAATATTTAAATTGAATTAAACCACTAAACATTACATGATCACTGTTTCCTATGCTTGCTCATAACTGATATTAAACAGGTAAAACTTTCCATACAATAGTGCCATACAGTAGTGGGGTCATGTTTATTAAATAACCAAAGACACCAAAATATATGGGTACTGAACTGAATTCAGACTTATATGACTATATAAGCTAATGAGCTTGGATTGAAAATATTAATGTGTTTTCAATTTTATTCTCTTAGTTTTGTAGTTAAGTAGAGATAAAATGTAACTGCTGGAGGGTTGCATTAAATCCTAAGATCTAGGTGCAGTACTCTCAGATCTAAAGCTCCTCACTGATGAAGGCCACAAGCCAGAAACTAGTCTGGGAATATTGGATGAGTAGGCACTAGATGGGGATTTAATGCACAAGCCTTCTGGCAGTCATTGATTGCTCTGGCTTGCACTGAGTGGCACTACTGTATGGAGTTTTGCCTGTTTAAATTGAACATTAATAAATGCAAATATAGTGGCTTGAATTTGGTTTCAAATTTAAGACAAATACTAAATCTTTCAAATACTTTAATAGCTAAATTGTGATATAAATTAACTTATTATCATTCCTTTTGCAATTCATTGTTTTCTTTGTTCTCACATTCAACTTAGAATTTAAGATTAAACCATTATTACTTATCAAAAAATAACAAATTTGAGTTCATTTGATAGATATTTTTGTTTACTACTGAAATAAATTTTAAATGTTCACATTTTCTTTCTATAAATATTAAAAAAAATGAGATTGTAATCAAAACTAAAAGATTATACATCATCATTTCTCAAAAAATTATTTTCATTTTACAAAATCAATGAAATTTTCATTATTTGTCATTTTTAAAAAAAATCTGAATGAATATTTATTTCTCTTATATCTAACAAAATATGCTTTAAAAGTTTAAAAATTTTCAATATTTATTGCAAAATTACAATAATTTTATACTTGTTATTGTAATTAGATTGCTTAAGCAGAAAACTAAGCTTCTAAATAGCTTTAAGGCAGATTTGTATTGCCCACTAATATAATACTCTATTTTTGAAAATAAAGTATTTCCATTCAAAATAAATGATTAATAATTTATACTATTGATTTCTAATAAATATTGTATAAATTATTGTATAAAAAATATCTAGAATTGTAATAAATTCACAAATAAAAATGTTTTTTGATTATTCAAACCATTTTCTTTAAACAATGTCATAAAAATTATGACATCAAAAACCTGTCACAATACAATAGAAGCACTTCTCAGGGTGGAGTTAAATTCTACTGATTTGAGGAATTTTTTGATTTTCTTGCCATCTATGGAATTTTTTTTAAACTACAATTTTATTATAATGTATATAGGAAAATACACATATTACAGTATAAAGCTTGCAAAAATTTTCACCAGGGGACAATTAATGAAAAAAACAAAGTAATTCATATGAAACTAAGATGGTTAACATTACAATAGCTCATGCTTTAAATTAACAAGTACTTAAAATTTAAGTATTTGAACATTATAAATAGCTATTTATAAAACAAAAATGGTACTTGTGTATAATTCAACCGATGACGTATTACCCTGAAGGCATATCACTCTAATCTTGCGATTTTTAAGATAACGTCTCCAAGTGATCTGCGGACACATGTAATCGCTAAAATGTGTCCGCAGATCACGTGAACATGGTACGTTAAAAATCGCAAGATTAGAGTGATATGCCTTCAGGGTAATTCGTCATCGGTTGAATTATCCAGGTCACATGCTAAAAAATATTCAAAAATGAAAAATATCTGATACAGGTCAGGCAAATACTAAAAAAAAAAAATGTACATGCATGCGTCAAAATATTATTCTCAATTTTAAAATACAGCAGCGCATAGCGCTGAAATTGGCGGGGGGGCCTCCGGATGTTTTTGTCAGGCCGCAGGCCCAGCATACACGTATATCAGACATTGTATTACTCTCATAGCTGTATGATATAATTCAGAAATTAAAAATAAAATTAAAACGTAATTCAATGTAAGTTTGAGAATTGTAGAAATATTAACAAATATTTTTTGTAAATAAGTTTGAGAATTGTAGAAATATTAACAAAAACTTTTTGTAAATTTTAAAAACACCTAAATAAAAAAGACGCGATCTAATGCAAATCTGGTATTAATGGCGCTGCACTTTTACATGCATTTGGTAATTTTAAAAACGTACTGCATATTGCAAAATTGATTTAAAAAATTATTTCAAATTATTTACACATTAAAAACGTAATGTAGAAATATTAACAAAAAGTACTTTACCCGAATTAATGCGAATCTGTCATTAATGGCATCCTTGTTATCACATGCATTTCGTAATATATATTCCAAATTTGTTTTTAAAAATTATTGAAAATTATTTACACATTAAACATAATTCAGTGTAAGTTTGAGAATTGTAGAAATATTAACAAATATTTTTTGTAAATAAGTTTGAGAATTGTAGAAATATTAACAAAAACTTTTTGTAAATTTTAAAAACACCTAAATAAAAAAGACGCGATCTAATGCAAATCTGGTATTAATGGCATCCAGAAAACGCCGCACTTTTATATGCATTTGGTAATTTTTAAAACGTACTGCATATTGCACAAAATTGATTTAAAAAATTATTTCAAATTATTTACACATTAAAAACGTAATGTAGAAATATTAACAAAAAGTTTTTGTAAATTTGAAATAAATAAAACACTTTACCCAAATTAATGCGAATCTGGCATTAATGGCGTCCTTGTTATCACATGCATTATTTGGTAATGTATATTCCAAATTTGTTTTAAAAAATTATTGAAAATTATTTACACATTAAACGTAAGTTTCAGAATTGTAAAAATATTAACTAAAAATTTTTGTAAATTTAAAATAAACAGATAAATAAAACACTTTACCCGAATTAACAGCTCAAAAAAATAACTGTGATGCCGTGGATAGCAAAATCGCAATAGACAGAAAAATCAAAAAATTTCCCAAACCTCTCTACGAATTTTAAATCTCGCGGGTGAAAAAAAAAAAATTGACTCTCTGATGGATTAATCATGCCAGTCACTACGTCGATGTCTACCGGAAGGGAATTCGGTAAGTCAAAAACGTCATCGGTTGAATTATACACAAGTACCACAAAAATATTATAACCATAGGTTGTAAACTTATTTCACAGTTATAAACGATTACAAAAATATTTATATAATGACTTTTCATATACATAACCTAGCATTATTTGGCAATAACAAAATTTATCCATTATAAAACTAAATTATTTAAAAGAAATATTTAAGGCTAAAATATACCTTGACGTTTAGCTTCAAGCAAAAACTAAAGGTCACTATATATATATATATCATTGACATAGCATGCAAATGATTACTTAATATCTTTTATTCTGCACGCAATTGAAATTATTTTGAACCTCACACAATTCCAACCCCAACCTCGATGGTTGCATAATATAATATGTATATAAAAAAGAGATGAGTGGAGGAAGAGGTAGACTGCATGAATCAATTTTTTATGCTAAATTTTGGAATATTCTTAGAAAAATGTGTTACCAAAATACTACAATATTTTTATGAAGAATTTCTATATAAACTAGAAGCTAAATTTAAAAAAAATATAGAGAAACAGATTGTTTTAATATTCAATTTGAATATTCAATATGAAATGCGAGAAAACAGATTAGATAAAAACAAATATAAATTCAAAATGGAAAGAAAAACATCATCAATTCATCAATACGATATTATTAAATTTATTGCTAAAAATAGAAAAAAAAATCCTCAAGATTTATTTCTTTAAAATATTTAAAAAATAGAAAAGTTGGATTACAGTAAAATTTTGATCCTTATTTACAAGAAATTAGAGTGTGTGGGGGGGGGGGTAAAAATGATCATGCTAAGAATTCACTAACAATTACAGATAAAAATAATTAACTTCTCTTAGAGACATCATTTACACCAGATATGTCAATGACATTTTCATCTGCTCTCTCTATTTGATTATTGAAATGTATAAAAATGTCAAACAGTTCCCTGAAATCAAGTGGACACATGAGGATGAAGATCACCAACAGAGCTTTAAATACCTTTACTTGAAATTAATCAGCCAATCTCACTGCATTTACTATTGAATGGTGGTTAAGCCTGTCAATGTTAGAGGCTAATTACATCCACAATCAAAAATTCCATTCTAATACAAGATGGCCAGCTTCAAAGCTTTCTTTGTCATTTAAAAACTTTAAACTATGAAAATTTATAGAGATGCCATGGACAACTTAAAAGCTTACAAGAGTGATCTAATTCAGGCAGGTTATTTGGCTCCTATGCTCAACAACCAAATTAGGGCATTCTACAATAGACAAAAACGTTAGACTACCCAATCCAAAACACTGGATCAATGTGCTATTTATTAGCAACATCCACTTGAAATGAAAGTCCATTCTTTTTAAAGACTTCAATGTTGGCTTCAGATGCTCTCACCCCTCAACACCATCAATAATTTGAAGAATAAAGTTTGCAGTGATGACAAAACACAATTAGTATATGTTATAGACTGCCTATCCTGCAACAGCAAATACTATGGTGAGACTTGAGCCAACTTAAAATCAAGAATTTCTCAAAATGCCTATTTATGTAATAGAGCAAAACTGAATCCATCATACATTTTGTTTTAGAGAGAATTGTCAGGCATCCTTTTAAACCCGCATCTGCCAGGATTATACTTTAAGATTAACCACAAAAAAATAAGATTAAAGATACTTGGCATATAATTAATTCTATACACATAATAAATATCCAAGCGAATAATGTTCTCCTTGATAGACACTGATTGTTTAATCTCACAATGTAAGTAGTGCTTCGTAATTACCTATTATACATACAATCATGCAAATCTTTCAAACATTTCCAAATTTAATCTTTTATAATTGGAATTATTATCACACTCTGCAATTATCTACCAGTTATGTTTTGAAACAGACACTTTGTGTTGACAGTTAATTCAGCAGATTAATAAATGAATTTATTTTAACCTCACTTCGGTTGTACATATTACTTATTCCACTAATATGCATATAAATGCAGCTCAAATTTTATAATTCAAAACATTCATATTCGTTTTATTCGTTAAATATGTATATATAATTTTAATGTTATAGCAATTACATATTATTTAAAAAACCACAAATAATATAGTAGTGAAATATAGGTAGAATTTTTATAGTTACATTCCAAGACAATCTTAATTTTATTTTCACAAATATCAAAGCATGTAAAAAACCTTCAAAATCACGATTCAAAATATTTTAAATTTTAAAAAAAAATTTCAGATACTATTTACTGAAAAATATATTTGACATTTGCTTTGTACAACCTTGAGTGCAAAGTAATATTCTTTCTAAAATTAAAAAAAAAAACTCACTTCCATGATTACATATTTTATGTCTATAGTTATTTTTTTTAACGATTTTTTCAAAATTATCAGTAAAATTTAATATAAGTTCACCATCTTCTTTTATTTAATAAAATAAATTTTGCTTTATAACAAGAATATATATAAAATAAAGAAAGTAAAGAAAGACATGCACCCATTATGTGCAAAAGTGTTTACAAAAAATTAAAAATTAAAAGTAAGCATTTGTAACTAATTTTGATAAAACCTTATTTCCTTCAATAGTATTTGAGAATTTTCACTTAATTCAAAAAGTAAAAAAGGAAAAGGTTATGATTGCCATTTGATTTAAATATATATATGAAAATCCAGGAAAAAGTTATATTTATCTGGAACAATTCCAAGAATAAAATAAAGTGGGAAAACAAAATATGTCAAAACAATGAAATGTGCTTTCACTGTTTAATTAAATTTAAAGAAAATAATGATGACAGGTCATTAAAAATTAATAATGAAAATATAGAAATGACTAGCAGTTTATAATTTGCTGACTTATTCATTAACAACAAAATATATAATAGTCAAGAGATTCATTAGTATCTCGCATATGTTCATGCATTCGATATTTTAGAGAAATATTATCCTTTTTATGGATATTTGCATTACAATCTTGATATTTTATTTACATATGTTTGTAGGTGATTTGAAGTAGAGAAAAGAGTTTACAGCCTCTCATGTTATGTTAAATCACTACAGCAAATGTTTTAAGAGTAATGAGGTAGAGAAATCAATCCTGAAGTATAGAAGGTTCATGCTACAAGATAAAAAAGCATTAGTATCTTCAAAATAAGTAAAAATGACTTTCTCTAGGCAATATTATCTTTATGTTTATTACAGATGAATAAGAATGATTATTGCAAGAGAAGTATAATCAGCTCATCATAATTACATCACTGAAATTAAATTTTGAGAAATCACATTATCTATATAAATGATAATAGGTACTTCTAGGAATACAAACTGACAAATATTGCACTGGAGAAATAAAATGTGTTTGTGAGAAATTTGGAACACTGATTCTTTAGTTTACGGTTAGTCATCTAATATATAATAACTGGCTAAAATAAGGCATAATGATTAGATCAATTTCATCATCATTGTTGCTATATTCATTATACAACTTTTTCTGCTTTAAATATTATTTGGTATTATTGTGTGTAAGCATAAAAATAGAACACAAACATAAACATAAATTAAAACCCAATTTTCATTCATGATTTTGTTACTAAATTTATTGCTAGGCATCTATTATAAGTTTGAGTAGTCAATGAATACCTGATACTATTGTGATATTCAAATCCTCAGACTAGTTTCATGGCCTAGGACCTTGATCAGAGAAGAATTTTCTCTACATACATCTTATCAAGCAGATGCCTTTTATTTCTTTTATACTATAAAACTTCTATCCTGAAATTCAAAATATCTTAAGATTTTTAGATTTTGATGCTTGTATAAATAATTGTGTTGTTTTTTAATTATTATTTTAAGTAAAACAATTTTAACAAAAAACAAGATATATATACATTTTTACAATAATTATTTACAAATTTTCATACCCATTTATATATATATATTATAACTTTCTTCTTTATTCTTCTTTCATCAAATAATACTTTTTTCACTTTTTAAATTATTTGCATAATTCATGTAGAGACATATTTGTTTAATTATATAATCTGACACTACAACAGTAATTATGTATATATCTGAGTTTAGTTTTATGCTAACTGGAGGTAACTTTCACTCTTTGACTAGAGATATTTTACATTTAAGGCTATTACACACTATAAAAGACAAGTAAGATGACTGTTTGACATGATATATATTAAATCCAAATACCTTACAATGGTCATAAGCTAAAAACTGATTGGAAATATAAAATATGAATAAAATAGCATTATCATCCATCAACTATTAATTATTGAAGTTTACAATAGATGGGTCTAAAGCAGTGTTTCCCAATGTGGGGCCTATGTCCCACACGGGGACAATTTGATTGTTAAGGGGGGCAATTCAAAAATATACTCATCCAGAATTTAAGTTAACCATATGGTGACTCTCAGTTGCTACTAGAGCTGGGTAAATGTCCAGTATAAATAACTTCTATCCATCATGTTCATTGCCATGATTTCATTGTTAGATGCTAAATTGACCTACTGGTTATGCTGGGATCACACTGTAACAGTGTTTCACAGTAATGTTCAGCATTTACCATTGGTGGTAATTTAAAATAAGCACAAGTTAACTTGTTGTAAAAGTCTCATTGTTTTAATATATATATATATACATTGTATAAATATAAGTGATATATAAATGGTATGTAAATTTAATTGGTAATTTTTATTAATTTCAGTTTTAGAAGCATCATTTTCCAGAAAAATTTGTCAAATGAAAAAGTATGTTTTTTGCTGCAAAGTAAATGGGTCATACATATTTAAATATGCAATTTTAGTCTACATTTGGCTAGTGCCAACTGCGAACATCTCTATAAGTTATTTTGTGAAAAACAAAATGAAGATCATGTGAAACTTATACTTTACACTGAAGTAAGATGGCTCTCGAAAGGGAACTGCTTAAAAAAATTTATGGAACTATTTAATACTCTTAGTGATTTTTTAAGTGACAAACCTGAAATGAAAAATCTATTAATGATCTATGGTAAGGCATTTGTGAGTTATTTAGCAGATATCTTTAAAAAACTAAATACATTAAATAAATAATTTCAAGAAACAAATAAAACTCTTGTTGATGCAAAAACGAAGACATTTGGTTTTATTTCCTTTATTGAATTATGTCAAACATATATTTATAACAAAAATTTTGAAAAGTCTCATTGGCTCCAAAAATGTGAAGTGACTGATACCACTATACATGTTATTGTCGATCATCTGAACATTTTATGAGCTGATTTAAAAAAAAAGATTTTCAGATTTGAAACAAATTGATTTTCCAATTTGGATGATGCAGCCAATGTTAGTGGATGTGTCTGACATTTCAAATATGCATTATCAAGAAGAACTCGGAGAAATGCAAAATGATGAGTCATTTAAAACTTTATTTGATATAAAAGGAGTGATGGCATGGCTTTGTGAGGAAACTGAAATCAAATATCCAAATGCAATCAAATGTGCAAGAGAACTATTGCTGCCACTTCCATCTTCTTGCTTAGCTAAATGTGGATTTAGTTCATAAATGATTTGCAGTTAAAAAAAAGAACTAGGCTGGAAATAAAAAAACAGGGAGAATTGAGACTGAAGTTAACTAAATTGGAACCTGACACAAAATCTCTTTGCATCAAGCATCAAGTGCAAGGATCTCACTAAATTTAAATAATAAATAATTACTAATAATTAAAATAATATAGAAAAATCTTTTATTAAAATTATTTTGCACTTGAATTTCAGTTCTCCATTATATATTTTGAAAATGTACTCACTGGGTTTGCTCAATAATTTCATAGTTATTTCGTTCTAAAACTTATCATTCAAGTTTTTTTAGTGAACATTTCAATTTTTGAAAGACTTTGGTGGGGCACAAACACTGGTCTAGAGTATAAATTTAAACGCAGATAATTGGATTGTATAGATTTAATAGCATTACCATCTAATATCCATTAATTAGTCCAGAACTGCTCTTAAATATTTATTAAATGTAAGACCAAAGAGTCATGTGATATTTGTTGATACATTTCTTTTCACATGAGTGCATATTTAAATGAAACCATATATAAAACAATATAATCATTTTTTTCCCTTCGATTATTTTTTAATACGTTGCAATAATACGTCTCAACTTGGGATGCACATACAGTTAGAAGTATGAACCAAGATATTTAAGAGTATATGAAAAAATTGAATAATGGTGGGAAAATGAATATATATATCAATTAATAAATTTAGTTTTCTAAATATAATTTGTGATGTATTTGTTTGAATTCATTATATATTTTGAGTTTTAAATGAAAATACGGAATATATACGCATTGTTTGTACATCTTTTAATTCCACTGCTTTTAAATTCCATTATTAAGTTATTTATGCAGTTCCAACATATAAATTTGAAATAATAGCATTTACACTAATTACAAACATTTTTCTAATACTAAAAGCAAAATTAATGGAAATGGGTTGCCAAGGAGTATGTAAATAAATCCAAAGATGAGAAATCACTGGTTTAGAGTGAGTATATTAATTAAACAATTAACATATACGTATATCAAGACAATTAAAAATAATAATAATTATAATACTCTCAAATATATATATATACTAAAGCAAAAAACAATCTCCAGCATATATATATTAAATAAAGAGTGTGCTAATAGCTCTAAACAAGCTTTTTATTTTAATGATAAATGCTACAAGAGAATGCAATCAAATCATCTTTATCTAGCATTGTCCCCATCCCCAGACCAGTTTTGAGCTATAGCTCTCTTCAGTGAGGAGCTGGGACACCAGATTTAAAAATGCTTAACTTGAGTTAGTGTTTTAAATCTGGTGTTCTAGCTCCTCACTAAAGAGAGCCATAGCTCAAAACCAGTCTGAAGATGGGGACAATCCTAAATAAAAACGATTTGAATGCATTCTCTTGCAGCATTTATCATAAAAAAGCTTCTTTAGAGCTAGCTATTAGCATGCTCTTTATTTTACATATTTGTAATTGCAAAGCTATATAAGTCATGTGATATATGACTTGATTTTATTATATATAGTCTTACTATATTTTACATCATTAATTGCACATATAAATTAATCATTATTTTTTGGAAATGTGTGATAATTTAAACCTCACATTTATATACATTAAAGGTATTATTTTTTGTACTTATATGCCAGACTATTTCCACAATCTAACATTAATCATGAATGTCTCTACAAAAATATATGAAACTTCTACTGACTGTAACCTTTGACAGAATGGGTCAGTTGGATACAGTATTTCTTTAAAAATTCAATATTCAACAATCTAAAGATCCAGATTCAACTTCTGGGTGTACTGTCACAGGTCACATCAGCAATGACTGAAGAAGACAAGGAAATAATACCACTCAAAATGTTGTGTAGATACTAATCTATGAGCTATTACAAACAGTTAAATGTAATTGAAAAATTTTCTAAAGGTATTCATGATTTAATGTTAGATGCAGGAAATAGTCCAACTTATAAGTACAACTAAATTCCCATCATCACAAATCTTCATGTAAACAATGATAGCATTCTTTTTTTCCATATGTCAAACATGGGCCGGGAAGTGAACCCGCAACAACTATCTGCAAGCAATGGCAGCTGTGCTGACCTCTCGGCTACCAACACTTGACAATGATAGCATTCTTTTTTATAAAAAAGACTTTTGTTGAATAATGGATATATTGCAGTTTGGTGCAAAGATAGAGTGGTGGATTTTGAATTAAAAATATTAGCATTAATTTTCAATGGAATTGTTTTGTTCCACCTATCATTTATATGTTCAAATATCAAATATTTGGAGCAACTAATTATAAGGTTATTTTTATGTAAAAAAAAAAAATCACAAAATGCAACAGAATTTGATTTATAATGGCACAATGCCAAACTTTTTGTACAAATGGATCATTTTAGTTAGTGATGTGTATACACACAATAAATGGACTTATCATATAAAAAAATTAAAATGAGTGAAATGACAAGTTCAGTAACAATCAAGTATGTGCTAAAGCTAATTGAAAAATTATTTGCAATAGCATAGATACATAGTGCATTAAAGTGAAAGGAAATGCACAGTGAAAGAAATAGTTATTCAATAATGAAAAGAGAGATTGGAAAGATTAAGATAAAGAGTTTAAAGTTGCAGCTTTGATGAAATTCAAGTTAATTTGTTAACAGTAATAAAAAAAAATTACTTTCACAATAGTATTTAATATATTTAAATATATGTATGTCATCTATACTAAAGTTCAAATCTCTTAGTATTTAATATATAAAGTACAAAAATGACCATCACCTGTAAAAACAACATATTATGTTTATTCATTTTCAATACGCTTTTTCTTTTGAATGATAGAACTTCCATTGAAAAAAAAAAAAAGGGTGAGTGCATACAGTGGTAATATCCAAATACAGAAAAGTGTGAAAATTTTAGAACAAAAAATGTTATCATCTATCATGGAGCTAAGAAAATAAGATTTTTGAACAAAAGTATATCTAATTAGTTGGATGCTTTATTTAAGAAATAATTTATGTTTAGAAAATATAAGTATTATTAGAGATATTTAAAAAAGAATAAGATATTAATATTTATTTCCTTAATTTTTCTTTATGAGTATTCATTTACTTTCTTTGTTTTCAAGAAAATTGTGATAAAATAAGTGATTCAAGATGAAGAAAAAGCTAATTTGAAAGAAAATAGTCCTAATATAGAATTTATATAGATAATTAACATTAAAAAAAAGACTAAATAAATGGACTGATTATTGAATAAAAAAAGAGATGTAGATTAAAGTTTTGTTAGTGGCAGTTCAAGTTAATATATTTATAAACAAAAAAAAAAATGGGATTAGAACAAAATGGAAAATTTAGATTTGTAACAAATTTGCAATGAAAATATATCAAACTAATATTAAAATTAATAAAATAATAAGCAATAAAAAAAAAAACACAAGAAAAAAAAAAGAAAGAATATGTTTTGAAATATTTAGGGAGAAAGAAAAAATCTCAAAATCAGAATCATTATAATTAAACAGACATCTGTGACTAAAGAAGTATCATTCTGAAGAGCAAAAAATTTGTAATCCATATCTAGAAGAAAATATAAATCTTGAATAGAAGTTAAAAATAAAAATAATTATAAAATTTGAATAAAGAAAGTCATATGATGTTGTCATTATTAACGAAATGGAAAAAAAGAAGACGATATGCTTTTAAGAAATGAGAGGTGTAAATAGTAAAAAAAAATCACAAACATTAAGTATAATTTTTTTTTCATATGTCAAATGCGTTGACCGGGAAGTGAACCCGGGCTAACCGCTAGGCCACCAACGCTTGACGACATTAAGTATAATTATTATGTGTAAAATAAAGCAAAAGACACCATTTTTTTAAAAATGTATAGTGATATGTGAGATATATCATTATGCTAATAATTGATGAAGATAATTAAATAGACCTTCATCTAAGACTAATTCAATTAATCAGACAATCATTCAAATTGTGAAAATATTAATTAAAACGTTTTATGCCTCAACAGTCTCCTCCTTCCAATAGTAATGAATCATGGAAACAAACAGAAAATAGTACATTTTGATACGTTTACAGTAATTTTTAATATCGATGAATTCATACTTATATAGAATAGAGAATGCTAAATTCGATTTGTCTCCTTCGGATAGTAATACCGTCATAAAAACAAACACAAATTAATACATTTTGATAGATTTACAGATAATTTTTAAAATCAATGACCTCATATTAATTTTAAACTTTGAAATTAGCTGCTGTGGTGATGATATTAATTAAAATGATTTGAGGAAAAGATGATTAAAAACATTTTTGTATTTCTCCATTTCAAAATATCACGTGAATGTCAACACATAATTTCAGTTTATATAATGCTGTTTTAACAATAAACTTATTCACCACTAGGTTTTAATAAGTAATAATAGATGTCAGATAATAGTGTTTAATAAAATCCTACCCTGTGCTATCCTGGATACATGATAGTCATATAATGTTTTATTAGTTAATACCAAATCCCGGCCAGAAGCTAAAGATCTCCATAGTTCTTAAAAAATAAAACTAAAGGCACCACAATATATAGATACTGAACTGGTTTCAGACCTATATGATTACATAATCAAGATGGCTTAGATTGAAAATATTTATATGTTTTTGAGTTAGGGCTAATAGCTTGATAATATAACAGAGAGGTGAAGTATGGTGGCTACTATAAAAAAAAAAAAGTGCATTAGATCCTAAAGATCCAGATGTTATATTCCCAACTTGAAAATAGCCTGGGGATATTGGATGGGACAGCACAAAATAGGGATTATATGGCACCTATTATTACTTACTAAAGCTTAAAATAAATGGCAAGGGTGCATGGGAAAAATTATGCTGCTTTCTTATATCATTATAAATAAAAGTTTAATAGCATTCCTGACTACTATAGATATAGCAACAATTCTCTAATGTGGATAATAATTTACTTTTATAAACAATACATTATAATTCTAATATATATATATATATCATCCAAATTTCTTGAATTACGCCATACAGATAGCCTTATGCAAAAATATTTCACAGAGTGCTACTACATTAATTTTATCTGGTAAAAATAGATGTGAATCTATGTGCTTTGGTGGAGTGGTGAAGTGACAGGCTCTGAGTTTTAAGATAGATGGATTATGATCCACTTCAGTCACTTCAGGTATTTGAACTTCTTATGAACTCCTAAGCAATAAACCACTCAATAATTTTAAACAACTAGAATTTAAATCTCTCTTTTTTTTTCTTTCCAAATATATTTAACTAATTAAATATCCTAAAAACAAGTTCTTACATTTTAAAAAAAGCCAGATGAAAATTCAAATTTTAGAAATTAAGGAATAAAAGATGCCAACGTAAATTCAAAATAAATAACACTTCCCCCACCCACAAACACTACCCATGAAAGAAAAAAAACTAAGTACATATTTGAATTATTACAAGAAGACCTTTGTTTCAGAGAGATAATTTTAAATTATATAATATTTTTAGATAGATAAGTATACGAATTTCGATATAGAGCTAGAAGTTACAATTACAACAGGCTACGATAAATCAAACTATCATAATAGTGAGAAAAGGGTTCGTATTCATTATATAGTATTCTACTTTTTTTTTTAAAAAAAGGATATTAACAATCATAGATGTGGTAATAATACCACACATATAGCAACTCAATATATCTACAGTACTGGAAAAAAAAAGATAAAATGGATGGGATAAAAGTAAATATAAATATATATGAAGATATTGATAGAGACAGTAGTTTAATTTAAAATTGATAATGAAGATATAGAAACCATTGGCAATTTTTTTTTTTTTTCTATTCGGATCACTAATCAGTAACAAAAAAATTCAGGAATCACAATTCATTGGAGGTATATTGATGAGAATGAAAGCCTGGAAAATATATTTTATTATGATATTCATCAATTATAACATAAAATTTTCTTATGATCAGACTTTTTGCAACCCATTTTTAACTTATTCTGATTTTTAATCTGTTGGGAAAAATATTTTCAGTCACTTCTCAAGTTCCTATGTAATTAAAAGTTTGCATACATATCTACTTCCGATTTCAACATAATTTTTTAGACTTTACAAATAATTTTAACGGAAAAAAATTAATTTTTAATTTTATAAGGGATTTAATATTCTTTAGAATTACTGCCATCTAGCAGTATTATTATAGAAAGAAAAAATTAATAACAAATAATGTTCAAAAAGATACTATTCACCATTCTATATAGCAAAGTTACAGTTTGCTAAATAAAATGATCATAAGTTTCTAAGAAACAAGATAACTATAATATTAACAAAGGCAGATCAATATAAAAAAATACTTTGCAAAAATATAATATTCTACATTATTTCTAAAATTTTAAACATTGTTGAGACTGCATAATCTTTCAATGTCATTTTAATACTATTAAATATGGAATATGATTTAGAAAGTGACTGCTAACCCAGTTCAAAAAAAAGCCATCATAAGTTTATGAATTATAGAAAGAATTTTTAACCCTTTAAAGTAATTTTTATTAATCTTACTTAAATAAATACAGGCTTATGTTTATTAAAAAATTTTACTTTGACATGAAAAAATAACTTTAAATTTTTCAATAAAACTAAAAAGTAGAACATAAAATATATATTTTAAAGAAATACTTTTTATATGTAAATGCACTAAAAAAGTAAAAGCAATACAAAATAAAAAATAAATTTTCTCCAGTTTTAACAATATTCTTGATATTATGTGACCAAAATAAAAAGGTGTAATATTCATGTTAACAGTTTAAGAATATTTCTAAAGACAAGCATTGCATACTTTTATTTTGGTCACATAATACCAAGAATATTGTGAAAAATGAAAAAAAAAATACTTTTTTTTATTTTTTAGTGCATTTATGTGGATAAAAGCAATTCTTTAAAAAAACAATATTTATTTATTTTGGCAAATATTGTTTCATAATGTCGAAAAATATATTTTTCTCATGTCTGATTAAATTTTAGCTAATACTATTTTTACTATGATCCATACCTGTCGTCATATACACAACACAAAGTTTATATCTAAGAAGTATTTTATTAAAATAACCCTAAAACTGATTTTCTACCTCATAACTGGTGGATAATCTTGAAAAAAAATATCTAGATATTAAAGAATAAAAAAACATCAAAACATATATATATATATTAACTATTGTCTACAGCTATAATAGTAATGATAAATAAAATACAAAATCATATAACATTACAATAATAGTTAATATTGTAATGTTATATGATTTTCTATTATATACTGTATATTAACATTAAATTAGACATATCTCAGTATATATAAAGAGAATAAATCTCTCTCTCTCTCTCTCTCTCATCTCTCTCTATATATATATATATATATATATATATTCATATTTTAAGTATTATATATATGTATATATATATATATATGAACTTAAAATGTTCTAAATGTTGAACACTTAATATAAAAATAGATAGATAAAAGGAATGCTTTTAATTCATAAACTGAGAGAGTGATTTACTACCTTTATTTTCCAATATATTTATATATATTTATAATTTAATGTTTACATTTGTAATTAAAAACAGGCAAAACTCACTATACATATTGCCACACACAGCAAGCTAGAGTAATCAATGGATGCCAGAAGGCTTGTGCATAAAATCCCCATCTAGTGCCTACTCATACAATATCCCCAGACTAGTTTCTGGCCCTTACTTTTTTTGTTGTCCTCTACCACTGATTACTTTGAGAAAATATTCATTTTGAAAACTTTTTAATAATTAATCACTTTTTTCAATAGAATATTTCAAGTTCTTAAAAATTAGATGCACACACACACACACACATATATATATATATATATAGTTTCGATACTTATATGAGTGTGTCTGGCTTTAATGATGACCCACTTTTGCTCTTCATTTTAGGAATTCTACTGTATAAAAACCAAGCCCTTAGAAAATTAATTTTTCTTAACATTTAAGCAATATTGCACTCATTTAATACCAGCCAATTGATGAAAAAAAAAATTTTACAAAAAAAAAAAACCTTGTACTTTCAATATGGTTTCACATTTAGTAAACTTTAGTAATTATTAGCATTTATAATAATCAGAAGTTGATAGATTTAGCTTTGACTTTCTTAAAATAAATATTATATCAAATATTTTGGAAATATTTTCCTTTTCAAAAAGATTTTATTGTCAACAATTTTCAGGAATTTTGCAACAGCAACAACAAAACAGTATAAAATAAGTTCTAAATTACTTGACTAAAAGATATTTCTCAGGTAGCACTGCTATGAGAAACACAGCAAAAAAAAAGATGTATTACCTGAAAGTTTACAAAAAAAATAACAGCTGAATACATGATTCATGAACTTGATTTCCAAAGCCCACATCTCTACCAATTCACTAAAACACATGACAATACACCACTTACTTCTCATCTATGATCATACTTAGTAAATCTTCCCCTGATAGATTAATTTTTCCAATTGGTGGCGACTGAAAATCGATTTACCCTTCTAATTTACTTACACATACTTCTAAGTACATCAAGATTTCTTATCTTTACAATCCAGGAAATATTTTAAAGATTTCGTTCAATTCTGAAAATGTAGCTAATTGTTGACAGATAATAATCCATATTGTGATATAAATGTTTTAAAACTTGTAGTTTCAAACAATAACAAATACATAATAAAAGATATGACACAGTTCACTATCATTCCAATTTATTTTTCTATGTCTGTTAAATTTAACCAAGATTAATTTTTGTAATCCCAAATATTATGTTAAATGATCCTTATGTTATAAAAAAAGTGATAACATGCTCACGATATCATTACATATAATATTCTTTACCATTATTAGAAATTTATGAATAAAAGAATATATAAGACATACATATTGAACAGATCAACTTATTATACAATATATATATATATATATAAATGAATCATCATCATCAACCATTATCAATCCATTGCAGGATAAAGGTCTCTCCAAGTTCAATCTACCTTCTCTCATCTTTAGCTTCTCTTCAACACATCATCCCTGCACACTTTCTTATTTCATCCATAATCTCACATGTGGGCTCTTTCTGGGTCTTTTACAATCTCTTGGAATTTGGTTTAAGATTTCAATTGTCCATCTATTATCATCTCTTCTAGTAATATATCCAGCCCAACTCCATTTCTGTCTTTTAATTTTTTCAATGAGGTCAGTAACACCTGTTGTTCTTTTACCCATAATTGCATTTTTAATCTCTTCTTGTTATTCCCAACATGCATCTCTCCATACTTCTTTGAGTATCTGAAGTCTCTGTGTTGCTCTTCTATTGAGTGTCCAAGTCTCAGATCCATAAGTAAGAACTGGTAAAACATATTTATTAAATATCTTCCCTTTTAAACACACAGGCATATTCCCTTTTAGTATCAAGTTATTTCTATCAAAAGCACTCCAACCAAGTTTAATTCTATTATTAATTTCATCCGTTATGTTTCCACCTGTATAAATAGTCTGACCAAGGTATTTCTAAGTATTAACTTCTTCTAACTCATCATAATCAATCATTATTTTCATATTTTGAGAAAATCCATTGAACATTACTTTAGTTATTTTAACATTTATATTTAGTCCTACTATCCTACTTTCATCTGATAACTCTTGCAACATTTCCTGCAGCTCTAAAGCATTATTTGCAAAAACAATTACATCATCTACAAAATCTAAATGACTTAAATAATCTCCATTTACTTTCACTCCTTTAGATTCCCATTTTAATCCACAAAACACTTCTCGCTGCATTGCTGTAAAAAAGTTTTGGAGATATGGAGTCACCCAGTTTTACACCCTTCTTAATGTTAACTTTCCTAGTATCATTAAGTCATCTAATTACTGCTGTTATATTTTTATAAATATTCTTTAAAATATGACAATATCATGGATCTATACTTTGATGATCCAATGCTTTAATCATTGAAAAAATGTTTATAGAATCAAATATCTTTTCATAATCTACAAATCCAAAACATATGGTAACTCATATTCATTTGTCCTTTCTATAACTTCTCTCAATACCTGGATATAATCTACTGTACTAAAACCACTTTTAAATCCAGCTTGTTTTCTTGGTTGGTGGAAATCCAATGTTCTTTGTAGACGAGTTGTAATTATCTTGGTAAAAATTTTGTATAAAACTGATAAAAGGCTGATTTCTAATATCTTCTTTATCACCTTTTTTAAATATTAATATTGCATTCTTTTAATCATCTCGTACATCTTTACCAATTAGACACTTGGTATATATGTTTTCTAAAAAAAATATATATTTCTTCACCTGTTTCTTTTAAAATATCAATTATAATTCCATCATTACCTGGAGCCTTTCCTTTCTTCATAAATTTAATTGCATGTCTCACTTCTTCATTTAAAATTCTGGGCAATTCAGAAGATATAATAGATATAGGTGGTACTTATTCTTTATTACAATATAATTCAAAATAGAAGTCTTCTACCCATTTCATAATGTCATCTTTATTTTTAGTAATAATTCCATCTTTTTTCCTTATTGCAAATATAAATTTCCTACCAATACCAAAATGTTGTTTTACACTCTTGAGACTTTTTATTCTCTTCTACAGCTATTCTTTCTAGTTCACAGTTATACTTTCTTATATCATTTTCAACTCTTTTCCACATTTTACAGAATTTGAGATATTCAATCCTTTTTAATGCATCATTTTCGTATATCTTCATATTCCTTTTTTTCTTCATAAATTCTCTAGTCTCAGTAGAAATTTTATTTGCTGCTTTTTTTTCCTACCAGCTATCTTTGTTGCAGTTTTTAAAAGTGTATCAGCTATTTTCATATTAATTTCATTCAAATCTGAATCATGTTCAAAATCTCCTAACACTTGAAACCTATTTGTAAGTTCTAATTTAAATTCATTAGAGTGTTTCTGAAGATTAGAGATATCAACTGTAAATTTTGTTTTCCTTAATTTCTGCCTCTCTAGTTTTGCATTAACACATATCTTACATCTTACTAATCGATGATCACATCCTGTGTTAAATTTATTAAGAACATTACAATCTTGAAATATGTATTTTCTGTTAGTCAAAATATAATCCAATTCTGCTGTACCTTCATTTGGATGCTTCCATGTCCATTTCCTTTTAACTTTCTTCGCAAAAAAAGAATTTATAATATAAAGTTTTTCTTTTTTGCAAACTCCACAAGTCTATGACCACTCTCATTTATATACCCAAGTAAATATTTATTTAAATAAATTATTTAACTGAATAACATAAAATCAAAAAACAGAACAGATCACCTTCAAGTTGTAATAAATAAATAAATATTTACATTTGCAAAATTATACATACATGTTTTTTTTAAAAAAAATTATTTATTGATCATTAAATATAATGAACTGAAAAACAGAAGTGTAAATAATTAGATACTATGACATATGGAAAAGAAAAAAAAATAGAAATAACACCCTTAAAAAGATTTATTAAAAAAATCTTAATAAGAAGAAAAAAACATTATTCCCTTATCCTTCACTTTCAGATTATCAAAAAGCTAAATCAAAATGAAAATGATTCTTAAAATGACTTGTTAACCGCACTTAGATTCTTCCTAATTATTTTTTGGTATATATATATATTTATGTTAGATGCTTCTCTCCCAAAGTTTTTTTTTTTTTTAAGTTAAAACTTTAATTACAATGCAATTAAAAAAAATTAGAACTGCAAACTTATCTTATATTATTATTGGATTATTTTGTTATAAAAAAAAAACTGGAAGTACAAAATTGAGATAATTTTTTCTTAATAAGTGAGAATATGAAGAATCAATTCAAAAGTAGGACATCTTCTAAAATCGCAAAATGAGCAAATTTGTTTAATTTACATATATGCATCTTACAAAGACTCGTTTATCAAAATCATACATCAAACTAATATTAAATTAACTACATTCTGGGAATAAAACAAACTTCAGTAAATAATAAATCCAATTTTAAAATATTTCATTCTCCACTGATTCAATTCACAACTAATTCTCTTCCCAGTAAATCTCTCGCAATCTGTCATTTTCTTTAGATTTTATATATATAAAAAGTCTTTCCTAACTTTGATGAATAAAATTTAATTAAGAAATGAATTTAAATTGTTGAAGGCATCGCTAATTTATCAATCTGTAATTATAAATGATCATTGCAATAAATTATTTTATTATCCCACTCATGCAAATTAATTTCTAGAATTTGATTTATCTACATCACAAAGTAACAATCTGTTTCCAAGCAATTACTGTAATTATTCAAATAAGAAGATTTTTTTAACACCGCACATGGCTATGCACTGGGAACAATCAAAATATTCAGGTTAATCGAAAACAAAAACGAACAAACATTAAATAAAATTAACACCAATAATAACAATGATGATAATAATAGTATACTGAAATTTAATTATGTATTATTCAAAAATAATAATCGACTAGGATTTGTTCGTGAATTCATATCAGTTCGAATCTAGAAATACCAGAACTGAAAACAAGACTACAGAAGAAAACTTATTTGTTCAATAAGCCGAAATACTTTCAAAGTACTTCATACTTTTTTAATGCTAATAAATGAAGTAATGTTTCCATAACAATTAAAATTAAAAATCCTTAATATATTCAATTAATTCATAGATTCATGTGTGTGTATATATATATTGTATCTCGACTAAGTGATTCTGCATAATATAAGATCTTTTCTTTATTTGTATAAAATAATATTTTATATATATTTACCTTTTTACAGAAGAGTGTTTAACTGTCCAGATTCAATTATTTACCCAACAATCCTACATATTATTTTACGTGTTCAAGTGCATCAGTGATATGAGATGGTGTGGAGAGTGGTGGGTCGTGTGAAAGTCTGTGCTCATATACCCTATATATTACATATGTAGATATAGGTATATAATAAGCCTGTGTGTTTCGTTGTGACATATATATATAATAAATAATCCAGTTTCGTCATACATTCATTTCATCTGACATAATTATTCCTTCTAAAGACCTTTTCTATTTACAATGGCAATCTTACACACAGAATTACTGATAACAACAATGGAATTCAGTCAAACATTGGTGGCCAAGAGGTCAGCGACAGCTGCTTTACAAGCAGTTGTCCCGGGTTAGCAGATTCGCTTCCAGGCTGATGCTATGACATATGGGAAAGAAAAAATAATGGAATTCATATTGCAAAAACTATTAATTGTGGCAAAACTATTTTTATCCTCTTAAAAATAACATAACAAAAAAAAGTTGGGATAGTTTACCTATTCTTTTATACATATATCAATAATTTTCAACGTTTGAAAAATACAAAAAAAATAAATAAAAATAAAAATATAAATAGGCATGTTTAAAAATGATTAGATAAGTGAGAGGCTAAAATAAAAGTGTGCAATCTTGAGAATGTTGAGCTCGAGCACAAAAATGGAGTAATTCAATAAAAATGTTAATTTCAAATGAATTTGCAAATAACTTTTTACTAATAATTATAAAAACTATCATATTTATAAATAATGTTTAATACCATTTTAAAAATCAATGTTGTTGTATTATTAATATAAGATTTCAAATAATAAAAAATTATTATTTTAATAAATAAGACTTTATATATTAAGATTACTTTAAAAATGTATTAATTAGTTTAATATTCCAAACTGGCTGATTATAAATTTGTCTTCTTTTGTCTGAAAATTAAATCTAATATGCTGAAGTTCAAAAACAAAATTCTTTCATTTTCATAGATTGATTTATCCCTCCCCCCTTCCTTACAATAAAAGTCTAGTGAGTAATAGTAGCACATTTACCTAATATCTATATGTCTTAGATATAAATCAAGACTAGATAAACCTTGAAATTTTTTAGTTTCTAAGCTTATTTAGATTTTTCTTTCAAGTAACAGAACCATAGATAACAAATATGATTAACTAGTCAATATTGATCAATTATGAGGATAGTGATTGAGTTAAGATTAAAAAAATCACGAAGTATCTTGTTTTTAAATTCATATAAAATTTTTAATATATGCCACAATCTCTCACTTGCAGTTTAGGGGGTACAAATAAATCTAGGATAAATTTATTTCTCTTTTCCTATAATTTCCTGATTGCAAACAATCTCACTACAATCGCAAAAATGCAATTATATAAAATCTAAAAATATCAAATATTTTACATTTTATTCAAACTGCAGGTTACTGAATCTAAGGATTTTTAATTTTCCAAAATGATGGCAAACTGTAAATATTTATAGCATTTAAAAAAAAAAAACAGTTGGGAGGTATCAATATTTTAAAAATATATGATCAGTAAAAACTTCATCATATACATGCATATTTTAAAAACAATTATATTTGCTTCTTGGCATTTAACAAACATTACTATCAATTACAATCTCTGTAATTGTTTTGATGTTTTTAAATGGGTACCAATTATTAATATATTCTAAAATTTTGTAAAACTTTTAGCCTTAAGTCCAAAAAAATATTTTATTATGCAAAATACATTAAATTCAAAAAGGATAATAAAGACAGAACAAAATATGCTTGATGTCAATATAAACTGAAGAAATTTTACTAATAAACATTATCATGTATAGTGTTCCCAGATGGAAAAATGGTTATCGGTGTATTGTAAAATTCATTTATAAATTTTTCTACTATTTTTTTTAATGCCAATGTATACAGCGAAAAAGAAAAAATGTTCTACACAAATATTGTAAATATTGTGAATTTTAATGGGGGGGGGTATATAGATTTTTGTTTGTTATTAATATTTTTCTTTGGACAATATAAAATTAAAGTGGTGTATACAATGTAGTTTGTGGCTACACAGTATACATATATTTATATGAATAGATAGTGTAAAAATAGATCACCTTCTTGAGAAGAGTTCTGATAATAATGAATCATCTACTACTTTGTAGTTCAAATGTTAGTTGATCTTATATCAGCAATAGCAAGATAACATATAAAAATGTTATTCTGTAATGTGTATGCAGGGCACATATAACAATTCAATGAAGCATTTTTAAAATGATAAAAATAAATATTGTAGTATATATATATATATATATATATATATATATATATATATATATATATATATATATATATATATATATATATATATATATATAGAATGAGAGAGAGGGAATTAAATAGTAAAACCATCATCTTTATATTGATATTATATCAACTTCTATTTTACATTTAAGAAATTTGATGTTTACTAAGGCACTAAACCTCAAGAGTGTGCGCTTGAAAATGTGAAGGTAGGACCTCTACAGGGCTTAACCACAAGCTTATGTTTTGGAAGAAAAAAGGGAAACCCTTCTAATTTGTTTACTTAAATTTGAAAATTTGATTTTTTTAATAATTTGGTTTCAAGCCTTACAAAAGGGTACCTCTGCTTATCTTAATTTAGTAATCTTAGTTGATTTAACATTTAATGTAATATGTTTATAAATATTTGTATAAAGAAAAGTAACATCTAAAAAAAATATTGATAGCTAAATCAACATATGAGTTTTGTTTGATAATAAAAGCAGCCAGCAATCATCATGCAGTAACATAATGCAAAAAAAAAATGCTACTAAAATGATGCCTGGATAAAAACTTTTTGGAATTAACATTGGCATTCTTATTTCTCAAATCTACTATCTCCACTTAATTACTCACCTCTGACTTTAAATTGGGAGTTTCCATAGGTTAAAAAAAAGATTATTGAACAAAAAGTGTCCTCTCTTTAAAAAAATGCAACTTTTTCCATCCAATATTACTATCTAGTGCAAGTCATAGTAATCAAGTGATGCTAGAAGATTACTGCTCCATAATCTCTATTTAGTACTACTAAGGGGCAATAATGTATGGAGAAAGTTGCTACAATGATAACAGATTATGTAGACCTAAGACATGATAATCATGTGATGTTTTAATGGCTCTAACTATTTATTGATAAACTCTAAAATATCCTGAACATATCAATTGCTAGCCATCCATAATTAATTACATTATACCCAGAAGAAACAAATATATATATATATATATATATATATATATATATATATATATATATATATATATATATATATATATATATATATATATATAGAGAGAGAGAGAGAGAGAGAGAGAGAGAGAGGTCAGAATAATTTGAGCTTAAATGAAAGGATAAAGGTACATAAAAGAAGACTTAAAAATAAACATTTCAGTTCTGCCTTACATATCCATAAAAAAATACAGATCACAATATTAATTCTGATGAGGCTATGGTTGTCTTTTTTAAAAAATTATATATAAAAAAATAATTAAAAAATCTTAATTATTAAAAATTTATGATTCTGAGGCAATGAACTTATTTAAAAATTAAAATAGACAAAACTCTCCATACAGAAGTGCTACTCAGTGCCAGCCTGAATAAACAATGGATGACAGAAGGCTTGTGCATAAAATCCCTATCTAGTGCCTACTCATCCAATATCTCCAGACTAGTTTCTGGCTTGTAGTAAAGTAGAGATAAAAGATAGCTGCTGGAGGGTTGCATTACATCCTAAGATCTAGGTGCAGTACTCTCAGATCCAAAATTCCTCACTGACGAAGGCCACAAGCCAGAAACTAGTCTGAGGATATTGGATGAGTAGGCATTAGATAAATATTTTATGTACAAGCCTTCTGGCATCCATTGATTACTCTGGTTGGCACTGAGTGTCACTACTGTGTGGATAGTTTTGCCTGTTTTAATAACAGTAATGTGATAGCATAAGAAATTGGGATCATGTGATGTTCAGTGGTTTAACACCAATCCTGCATAATAGAATAATGGTGGCTATGGTTGTTAAAAAGCCAAAGACACAAAAATATATGGGTACTGAACTAGGTTCAGACCCATATGATTATATAAGCTATAGTTTTGTAGTTATATAGAGATAAAAGATGGATGCAGGATGGTTGCATTACATCCTAAAATCTAGGTGCAGTGCTATCAGATCCAAAGCTCCTCACTGGCAAAGGAACAAGCCAGAAACTAGTCTGGGGATAGTGAATGTAGGCACTAGATAGGGATTTTATGCACAAGCCTTCTGACATCCATTGATTACTCTGGTTGGCACTGAGTGGCAGTACTGTATGGAGAGTTTTACCTGTTTTAATAACAGTAATGTGCTAGCATAAGAAATAGTGATCATGTGATTATTTAAAAGTTCCTTTTAATATTAAGGACGTTTGGTGTCTAAAAAAAATTGTGGATAATATTTAGTATAAATTTGTCATCTTGTAGTTCTTTAAACATGAGAATTGTGCATGCAGCAGTGAAACCATTGATTGTGTTTTAGAGTTTATTTTCTTTAGCTAGCCTGGTTGATTTGAGAATCTGTTGTTTTGATCTTATATATAAAATATGTATTTTCTCAGTTTCCTGATTGGGAATTGAATGTTTGTCCGATGATATCACAACCACTACATTTATATAAAAGAAGTAATTCCATGATTAATAAAAAATGCTGGAAAAAAAATCAGTACGAGTACTATTAATTTCAGAGATATAATATATATTTCGTAGTAAAGGTTCCCATATAGTGGCAGAAACAACCGCAAATGCAGATTTGTAATTCGTCATTAAGGTGCTCATGCTTTTATGGTTGGTCAATCTCCCAATATAGTTCATATTAATGACATACTTAGCAATGTTAACAAACTTTTATAAATTAGCAATGTTTAATAAAAAACATATTTACGTTAAATCTTTAAATATTAATTTTTAATAAGCACAATGTCAGCATGTAATACTTAAATAAGACTAAAACCTCAGTATATGTGCCTTGGGTGCTTAAATTTATTACAACAGAGACCTCTACAAATCTAAATGCAAGATTTGACTTTATACAGATAAGAGTGAGTGGCTCACTCTTATCTTCAACTTATTTTTCTATATATATATAGGCAAATCTAAAGCATTATGATTGGGGAGCATGAAGCTAATAAATTCTTCACTGATTAAGTCCATTATTTCTGTTAAACATTAATGATCGCGAAATCTTTTGATTTACAATGAGTTAATAGACAGATCTTAAATTTAGAAATATTTTGAATCAATTTAAAGTTGTAAATATTCATTCTTATTAAGTGCAATGTCAGCAATGTAATACTTAAGTAATGCTAAAAACTTAGTACATGCACCTTGAGTGCTTAAATTTAGGATTTAGCCTTATTTAAGTACTATGTGCTGACATTGGACTTAATAAGAATTAATATTTACAACTTTAAATTGATTCAAATTATTACTAAATTTAAGATCTGACTAATAACTCATTGTAAATCAAAAGATTTTGCAATCGTTAACATTTAACAGAAATAGTGGACTTAATCAGTGAAGAATCTATTAGCTTCATGCTCCCAAATCATAATGCTTTAGATTTGTTTATATATATATCAAAAAATGATCAAATTTTAAATTAAAACTTGTTCATAATGTTGTCTTTGCAACGTAATATATTAAAAAATAATTCAATAAAAATTATTTAATAAGACAACTTTTTTAAAAAATATTATGTTTAATAAACCTTATCAACCCGGATTTCGCTTCTATATTGGAGCCTTATCAAGATGTAAATACACAAAGTTATATTATAATTCCTTCTATTTTACAGCAACTCCATCTATAGGCTTCATTTTACATTATACTTATAAATTATAATCATGTATTTACATTATATAATCATATATTTATATTTTAATATTATTTATAAATTTCCTAATTTTCTCTTTTTTACATATTATAACTATATTTAATAATTTAAACTTATCATAATTAGAATGATAATTATTAATATAAATATATACATATAATTTACCTATAATTATCTAACAAATTTTCCACTATCTAAACCCCATTTTCCACCAATTTTACAACCTTTAACTATATTCATACATTTTTCAAAATTCCTAAACACAATTCATAACATATCCTCTCACTATACTTTTTACATATTTAATCACTTGAATGTTTTTTCACAATTTATTCTATATCCAGTATTTAAAAATAGATAAATCCCTATCTCATATCCTTCCTTTAATTCTCTATTATGTTCTTTACCTCTTTCTAATGTAGTTTTCTCTGTCTGGCCAATATATATCTTGTTACAAAATTCACAAATAATCTTATATACTAACCCAGCTTTATCATTTTCATTATCATTTTCTATATTACATATCCATTTCCCTAATGACTATTTTTTTCCATCCTATTTTAATATTATTAGGTAATTTTTCTCTTACCAATCTTTATATACCCTATCAAAATATGAATTGAAATCCATTTATTATCTATAGTTAATTTGTGATTATTATAACACTACTATCTTCATTTTTATTTTTAAAAAATTTACTTATATTTTTCTTTTTATATCCCATACTAATAAATCATTTTCAACCTCCAACTTTTTATAATGCACATCTTTATCTAAATTAATCTATTATTTTTCTCTTTAAACCCTTTCATTGCTGCCATTTTTTGAGACCATGGTTGATATGAACTTGATCTATTATACCTCTTTTATCTTTCTCTTAATATAATGTCTACAAAAATATTACCTTTATTCCTTCCTCATAAAAATATCTAAATATTTTAATCCTTCCTCTCCATTTTCTATCGAAATTTATTACCATATCTATTATTATTCATTTCATTAAACATTATTTATACTTCTACTATTACCTATTATAAGTATATCATCAACATATCTATGATATTTATAATTTCTTTCATTTTTATATATTTATCAATTACATTTTCCTCAATATAATCAATCATAATAGACGATAAAATACCACTAATGGAACATCCCATAACCCATCCTTTAGTTACTTTCCAAAATTCATTTTTATATTTAAAGTATAAAGTTTCACTTATTAACAATAAAGCTTCATTAATAATAAATATCCATTCCTTTGATATACCACCATAATTCTTTATTCTTTCCATAACTACTTTTATACTTTCTTCTCTAGGTATACTTTGATACATCTTTTCAATATCGAAAGATACAATATTTCCATTCCTATTTAATTTCACATTCTGTAGTTTATTAATAATTTCCTCCGAGCTTTTAATGCAATATTTTCCAAAACCTATACTATTAATAATTTTTTTATATACTATATCACATAAACCTTTACACATAATTCTTAAAATCTAATATTGCTCTTACTGCATATTATCTTTTTGTGTTTTAACTTTTCCAAACATATAGGATGTTCAATCACTAGATATAAATTCTATATCTTTTTCATTAATTAATTGTTTTACTTTCATATTAGTCAATAGTATTTTATATTTTTTTTAATTTCATTACTTGATTCTTACTCATTTTTAAATATTTTGTTTTTCCATATCTTCTTTAATCTTCTCTTCATATTCATTTTTATTTAAAATCACGAACCTTGGTCCCTTATCTTCAGACGTCACAACCAATTTCTTGTTTTCTATTTTATTTTTAATTTTCTTAATAATTAACTTTTCTTTCCATTCTTTCTTATTTAATTTATTCTTTTTATTAATTGTACTATTAATTCTTGATTGTATTTCCATCTTCACTTTATTACAATATTTCACTTCTACACTTACCACTGTTCCTTCTTATTTTTTATCCACAACTATATATTTAATACCTTTATTTAAACTTCTGATTCCTCATTTGTGAAATTTACACCAGATATATTTATTAAACATATTTTTCTTTATCATATCATTAGTTTTAAACACAGTATTGTTCCTAAATATTCTTTTCAATTACCATTTCATTTTTTTCATATTTTTTTTTAATCTATTTTTTAAGTACTATTGTTTTCCAATATAGCTTGATAATATATTCCAAATCCTTCTTTATATTTAATTTTAAAATATTTTTATTTTTTATATTTTAATATTCCAGTTAATTTCAAATATTTTTCTTTCAAAACCATCAACACAACCTTTAATTCTTCTAAAAATTTAATTATTATTATTTTTATACATTCAATTTATATATATAGGTTGAAGATAAGAGTGGGCTGCTCTTATCTTTATAAAGTCAAATGTTGCATTTAGATTTGTAGAGGTCTCTCTTGTAATAAATTTAAGCACTGAAGGTGTATGTACTAAGGTTTTAGCTTTATTTAAGTATTAAATCTTTAAAAAAATTGTTAAAGTAACCAATTAAAAAAAATTACAAATGTTTTATTCAATACAAAGATATAGTATATATTTCATGATAAAAGTTTTCATCCAGCTGTAGAAACAGCCATAAACATTGATTTGTAATTTGACATTAAGGCACCCTACACTTTCACTATCTATCAATCCCCCAATATAGTTCAGATAAACAATATACTTAGCAAGGTTAACAAACTTTTATAAATTGGCAATGTTTAATAAAAAAAACATATTTACATTAATAAACAGTAATTGTTAATAAAGCTAAAAAAAACATGATTATGGTATCAAAAAAATTTTTTTTATTCAGAGGGCACTCCAGTAAATATATATTTGAAGAAATAAGCTAGCAAATATAACACATAAATTTAAAAATGTAAATTTTAATTTAGCTTTATTAAAATTTGGAAATTTATTTATATAATATTAAAATGTTTGTTAATTTATATTAAATCTTTAAAAAAATTTGTTAAAGCAACCAATTATTACAAAAATGACTCTGAAAGCCTGGAATTTTTATATTCCACTGTAAGAATGGTCTTTTAGACGAATGTTCAATTCTCACCTTTAAAATCTTTTGTTTAATTCACATTAAATCTTAAAAAAATTGTTAGAACAACATATTTAAAAAACCATGGGCCTTTACAAAAGCTAAAAACAACTTACATTTGTTTGTGAAAATATTGAAAAATTAGAAGAAAAAAAATTATTTTTTTTTATTCAGAGGAAGCTCCAGGAAATCTAGATTTGCATCAGAACAGTACATGTGCTCTGAACTATAAAGGTTTAATATTAAAATTGTGAAGAAAATGTGACTGCAGGGTATAAATTCATGTTTGAAATATGATGTTTAATGGGGGGAGGGGAACAGACGCTATACTACCACATTTCCATTTAGTTTTGGTTATGCAAGGGAAGCAATTCCACCATTATTAAAAAATTCTGAGAAAAAAATCAGTACATGGGCACTGAACTAGAAATATAGTATTTAAATCATGAAAAAAATGTGATTATGGTACATAAATTCATGTTTGAATGGTGATATTTATTGGGGGGAGGTGGAATAAACACTATAGTATCATATTTACATTCAATTAATAATAATAAAAAAATCAGTATGTACGCTTTTAACTACAATAAAGAAATGAATACATATAGCATTTAAATCATGAAGAAAATGTGATTAGAATGCATAAATTCATGTGTGAAATGTAATATTAGTGAGGGGGAAAAAAATCGATGTTATATTACCATATTTACAAAAATGACTGCCTTTCAGGATATTGTTTTGTTTTTATTCAGAGGATGCTCAAGTAAATAATCTTATTTAGAATTCACATACAGGTAATTGCCTTTCAGGCTGAGTACATTTCTCCCATTTATTTATAAAATACCAAAATTTTTATTCTCACATTTGCTCCCATAATATTAATAAAACCTTTTGTTTAATTTATTTAACATATTAAACATTTTTTCTTAAAGCAACCAATGAAAAAAGCAGTGTATTTTCCATAGGTGACCAATTGAAAAAAACTATTATAAAAACACTACCAAATTTCGCAATTACAAATTGGGAGGGGGGATTACAAAAACAATGGACTTTTAGAATATGTACATTTCTCATTTTTATTTATATAATTTTTTTGTTTAATTGGCATTAAATCTTTTTCAAAAATGTCTTAAAGCAATCAATTAAAAAAAAACAATGGGGCTTTACAATGATAGCACACAGTAACTACAGTTGAATGTATTTGGAATATTTAAATAAAGCTATTTTTTTTCTAAAGACATATTTAGATGATGGAAATAGTCCAAAATATAACTAAAACCTACTTAGTCATTCTCAGACCTAATTATAAAAAGAAATTGGCAAAAAAAAAAATCTTGAAAATGAAGATGATAAATATTATTTGTATGAATAAATTCAAAAACATTATTTTTAACCATTAATTCATGTAAATCCATTCATTAATCAATATCAATAGATCCAGAGTCCAATTAATCATTCATTTCTCCATTGACCAGACCTTCAACATTACATATCCTTTCTCATCTCTCGTATCATCAAGAAAGATTAATCTTCTCCATCCTCTTTTCTTATTCTCATCACTATTCAACTCCAAAACAACACTCATTAAACTATTCTTTCTTCATAATATATGTCCAATACAAATTCTTTTTCTATCTCTAACTTCTTCAATTAATTTTTTTTCTCTAAAACATGTTGTATTCATCCAATAAATGTTCTCTATTCTCCATATTCTCATCACAAAGGCCTCCACAAATGGGACATTTTTATTATTAGTCATGTCTATTATTCATGTTTATATTCCACAATCTTACAATAAAACACTCCACATAAAGCATTTAATTAACTTTTTCCTTATTTCCCTCTTCAAAGATACACAAAATATTTTCTTTCACTTAATAAATGCCTCCTTTGCCAATACTATTATTTTAACTTCATCTCATTCTATTCTCACTCAAACAATTTGCAACTTTCTCCATAAAACAATAGTGCCACCCAGTGTAAGCCATAGTAGTGATAAGTTGCTAGAAGGCTAATGCATCAAATCCTTATATGCCTACTCATTCAAAATCTCCAGGCTAGTTTCTAGCCTGTCCCTTGAATCTGAGATCAATGCGCCCAGATCATTGGAACTAATGTAACCATTCACCAACCATGTTTTGCCTTTTTAGTTTACTTTAAAGCTGCGAGCCCAAATTATCCATAACAATGTTTTCAATCCAAGCTAATTTGTTCATATAATCATATAAATGTTAACTGAGTTCAACAGCTAAATATTTCGCTACCTTTGATATAGTCATCATATGACTCTCCAAGCTAATTAACTTGGATTAAAAATTTTATTGTGTTTTCAATTTGGGCTCATATTTTTATAATAATAATAAAAAAGGTAAAAGATAGTTGCTAGAAGACTGCATTAGATCCAAGGATCTAGAAGCGGTGTTCTCAGATACAAAGCTTCTTACAAATGAAAGCCACAAGCTAGAAACTAGTCTGGTGATATTGGATGAGTAGTCACTAGATAAAGAATTTGATGCACAAATCTTCTAGCATCCATTGATTACTAAGGCTTGCACTGGGTGGTACTATTGTATGAAGAAAGTTGCTATTGTATTAATAGATTGTGTAAACATAAGAAAAGATGCTCAAATGATGTTTTGCTCAACCAACTTCTCAATTATCTAAATTTAGGCACCTGTTAAATTATTTTATCGTGAATATAAACATTTATTCTTTTTATATTCTTTTCTATCTAATAAACATATCTATACAAAAGGATTAAAATATAAATAAATAAATAAATATGAAAATACACATATATATATAATAAAAAAATATATATGCAATAATGTCACAATAACCACTATATTTTATTCTAAGCCTCCTTGTTTATGTTGATCATCATGTATAATGGATCACATTTTGTTGATAAACTTTAGATACAATAGATTGCAATATATCATTTATTGAACAGTAAGTATATAGTAATTTCCAATATGCACATATGTATAACATAGATACTATTTTTACAAGTATAACACACATATGTAAATTAAAATTATACTATAAATAAACTATAAAAAAATAATGTAGTTATTAATAATAAATTGAGGGAGCACATTTAAATATGTGTGTGTTCATTCATTTCCATACCCTCAAAAAATAAATTACTGTATCCTATTTTTATTTTTAAAATAAAATGAAAAGGGCAATTCCAACTTTCATCTTAATTAAACATGATCTGGGTTACACTGTTTTTCTTCAATAACTTTTTTCCCCTGTAGAAAAATAATATACTATGCCCCCTATAGATCAACTATAGGAATGTTCTTAAATTTGGTAAAACTTTTAACAGTATGCATACAAACCATTTTTTTAGATAAAATACTATAAATCAAATTAGGAAACAATAGTAAAGTGAAAAATAAAATATATGTGTTTTCAACATATGCCAATGAAATGTTATTAATAAACATGATCACATATGGCACTCTTGAGATGAAAAAATGGCTGCCATAATATAAATTTCATTAAATTTTCCAATTTTGTTTTGTCATATATCATACTTGAAAATAGCTGATGTAATATCATAAAATTGATTAAATTTACAAACTTTAATATATATTGTTTATTTACACTTTTATTTTTAGATAGCATATAATTAAACAATTAAAAAAGTGTATATTGATATAGCATATATTGTGTCTTCACTGTATACAGATACATATATACATAAATCCCCTTTAAAAAATAAAAATTTTAAATAAAAATTTAAACACATCAAATAACTTCTATCTATAATACAAAATAAAAACTAATAACACCTAAAAACAATTATAAAATTAAAACCAAAACTCAAATTTATCTATTATATAATTAATAAATTAAAACAAAAACTCAAATTTATCTATTATATAATTAATAAATTAAAACCAAAACTCATATTTATCTATTATATAATTAATTTATAAACCCAAGTAAAACTACCCTAATAATAACACCTAAAAACAATTACAGAAATAAAAACCAAAACACAAAATTAAAGTTATTCAAATTTGCCAGTAAAATATTTGAAATTCAAATGTAACAAAAAATTCTTTTTATTAGTGACTTCCTCATATGCAACATTTCCTTTATAATTCTTTCTCTGTAATTACTAACAAACATTTTAATGTAAATTGTTGAATTTTTGTTATTGTAATGTTGCTGTAATCTAGTTTTTAGTTAATTCTTGGCCTCTGTCTAAATAATTTTTTATTTCTAAATTCCTAATATGTAATCATATAAATGCTCTCCATATTGTTTAATACTATTATTTCCAATGTTTACAGACTTATCAAATGAATTATTTAGTACACTTTTTATTTTATTTTATATATATATAAAGTGACAATTTAAATTATTATTGGATTTTTAATTTAGTTTTCCTAAAGTGTTGCTAATATTTAGTGGCTTAAAATAAACTTTTCTTTATATGAAATAGTCAATCTAAAATGAAACTTGACAGTAAAAGTTGATTGCCAATCATAGATTTAAATTAATTTCTTAATATACAGATTTGATATACAACATATTTTTCATTATATAAAATTTACAACTCAATGTGAGAACCAAAGTATGCAGAGTTTAGTATTTATACATATTTCAGTTAAAACATACATGAATATGATTTGTATTTTGATATTGGATTATTTCCATCATCAAATATGAGTATTGAATGTCTTTAGAAAAATTTAACTTTTATTTAAATATTCCAAATACATCCAATTGTTAGTAATAGCACATTTGAGAGGTATTATACTCCCCCTCTTCTTCAAGTGTGACTAGCATGGGATTCAAACTTGGACCCTTAGATTTTTGAATATTAAATTTTAAGGTAACACTCTAACCAACTGAGCCATCCTGCCAAAGACAATTCAGTAGAAATTTCATATATTTATCTATGAGGTTCCTTCTGATTTCTCCACTTTTTCCTAAGAGCAAAGTTGATTAGTGGTTTCCATACATTATGTATAGTGTATAGTCACACTAGGTTGGTTTATGGGATTTTTTTGCCATTGTCATGTTAGCAGTTTCTTTAAATTTTCTTCTTTATGTCTTTTCTTCTCTAGCCAATATTTTTGTTTTTTCCCAATTGAACAATTGTTCATTGGCACATACATGGTCTGCTACCTTAGACACATCTGTTTTTCTCTTCTAATCATCAGTTTGTGTTCTTGCAAGCACTTTTCAATGGGACAACTGGTCTCACCAATATATGTTCTTCCACATTAACATGGTATTTCATAGATGCAGTATTTTCTTTTCAGCATTTCAAGTTTAAGCTTTGTAGATGGAATTCATAATAGTGTGGTATGGCTCTGGAAAGCTGTTCTGATATTATACTGATTGCAGATTTTCCTTAATTTGTCTGCTATTTTTGGAATATATGGGTAAACTACAGTATCAATAATTGTCTTTTCTCTTGATGGTTCTTTTTGTTATCTATTTAATGTTTTCTTAATAACACCTAATGGATAACCATTTTTCGTAAGAGTTTATTCGATGTAAATCTTTTTTTCCAATTCACTGGTTTCTGAACAGACTTCTTTTGCTCTGTTCTATAGTGATAGTATAGCTCCATGTTTTGTGTTTTTGATATGATTGGATGTATAGGCTAGGTAATTTCCCAGATATTTAGGTTTTCAGTAATTTGTACTTTTGATTTTGCCATGAAGGAGTCTTGTCAAAGAACATCTAAGAATACCAATTTTTCTTCTTGTTCTGATTCTATTGTAAATTTAATTAAAAGGGATATGTTATTGATGTGTTTCCAGAAATTTTTTTAGCAGTGCTTCACCATATGGTCATACAAAAAATGTATCATCCAAACTTTAGGTGGATATGGTGTAGTTTTTATGGCTAAGGTTTCAAGTTCTTCCAAGTAAATATTGCTAATCAGGGAAGGCAATGGTGAGCCCATAGCCATTCCTTGATTTTGTTGGAAGAATTCTTTGTTATATTGAAAGTAGGTTGTTTTTATACAGAATGTTAATAGTTAGTTCCATTATACTATTAATAGGAAATGTGGTTCTGGTTTGTAAACTATTATCACCATTTAATCTTTTCCTTACAATAGATTATGCTTCTTCACATGGTACATTCATGAATAAACTTTCCACATCAAAGGTTACCTTTCAATTGTCTTGTTTTTTATTAATTCTACAAAGTGTCTAAAATCTCTGACAAAGGACTGGGTCTTATATGTCAAAGGACCTAGAACTTTGAGAAGAAATCTTGCCAAATTTTAGCAAAGAGAATCTCTAGAACTAACAATAGATCTTAATGGAACATGATAAACCATAAAGAGGAATTTTGCTGAAATATGATATGATTTTACTTTTTTCTGAATAAGTGAAATACCTGTGATGGTTTCTGAATAATGCTTGTAACTTTGTTTCCTTACTCGGTATCGAATTTTTTGCCATGTTTTCTATATTGGCGTGCTATGAGGAGTGCTTGTATTATTGTTGTCATAATCAGTTGTATCCATTACAACTATTGCATTGCCCATGTCAGCAGGGAGAATATTTATAAATTTATCTACTTTGAGAGATTTAATTGCTTTCCTCTCACCATAGGATATGTTTGACTTCAATTTTTGCTGCTTCTCAAGTCAAAAACATTGTAATATTTAACATTTTTATGAAATAATAAACTAATTGGAAATGCAAATCAATGACTGTATTATATTTAAACATTTAATGATTATAATAATTTGATAAATAATTGAAAAGACAACAAAACAACATAAAATATTTCTTATTGTTTGATCCATATCTATTATCTACAATTTTTTTCACAATTAAAAAATATTTTTTTTTGCATTATGGAAAGTGTTACATTAATGTACAGACAATTATGCTTCAATCACATCAACAAAAATGGCAAAAGAGTGATTTGACTTGATTTTTGAATTATCATTAATTTCATCTTAATCACAAATGCAATGAAATCTAATCGTTTGGATTAGACAATCATACCCTTGTTTGCTTCAGACATACACGTCCAGTTATACACCTAAACAGAACTAATTACATTTATTGGTTTGTGGCAGTGTGAGATAGTCCGTCACTTTGATACTCAAATAAAACTCAAGTGTCAAGCAATTGATCACATGATTACTTTTATGTTCATTTATCATATTGGATTATTTTAAGGAAAATTATATCAAAGTGGATTATTTATGTAATTTAAATGTGAATATTTGTATTTTTAAGTAAATGTTTATATTTTTAACTAATGCTTTAAGTTGAGACTGTTGTTTTTTTGTTTTGTTTTTTTTTGTCAAGGAAGCATTTAAAAATGGTATTGCTGCAATCTGTGTTATTTAAATTATTATTACCAGATTTGAATTCTAAAAAAACTAAAAACAGAAATATAACTCAATAAATTGTATTTTAAAACACATTTGTTCTCTATAGGAGTAAAAATAAACCTAAAAACTATATTAAATTTAAAATTATCTTTAACTCGTAAATGTTCTAGCACTGTATGGTAGCAAGAAATTTATTTTAGCACACAAAGTAATTTCCAATAATAATAAAATCAAACCTTAACAAAGAAGGTGGAAGGCGTCAATAAGATATTAATAGATATAGAACTTGAAAACTGAATACATATAATAATGCATCATATTGAACCAATTATTTTGCATTTTGACTTTCTTTAATTATTTGAAAGATTATCATAACTCTTGTGTTGTTGTTTTCATAGAAATGATGATGAATCTAAGAAATTTGTAAGTGGAACTTGAAAACTGCTGTTAAAAAAAAAAACCTTTCATTTTTAACAAAATCTCTTTAAATTGATTGTCAAACACATTCATACAATTTTTATAAGACATATAATCAAGAATAGTTCTTCTTATTCTACTCTAGTACTATCTATTATTTATTTTGAGTAAGCAGAGTTTATCAGATAGTAGAGCAATTTAATCATCATCTCCAGATTATTTTCTGACTTCATAAATATGGAGCTGGGATTCAAACCTAGAACAAATGCAATCATACATCTTGCTGATAATTTAAAACATTTTTCTTATTATCAAGATAATGACCTCAAGTTCAAAAACTAACAGACTTTGAAATCAAGCCAATCTATTTGTTTAGATATACAGAACTGGCACTAAGTCAGCAACTAAATTTTACTAATTATGCACAACATTTGATTCTTTCATCATAAATATAACCTGACAAAGTTCATAGTTATGATTTATAACTTACATATAAAAGTGAAATCAATTTGTCAAAGATAACTTTTTTTCAATCAGCAATGACATACATTTTAATCTGTTAGACATTTAAAATAAAAGTATTATTTTTAATTAACTGAAGCCTATACTTCTAAATTTTAACTAAACAAATATACTAGTTCTCACATGTATTTAATTAAAAATTGCTTTTCTACATTATATTATATGTGAAACATTTGTTTTGTATTTTTGAGAAAAATATTTATTAAAGTGTTTATGGTAAATAAAAATAAATCCCTGATGACGATAAAAGCACACAATTTTTAAAAAAAAGTCTTCAAAATATTTTGTGAAATAAAGGATTGATTATTAAAATAGCCTTTACAAAAACTGTAGAGAGACAACTCCTCATTAATAGAGAAAGATAGAGTTGTGGAAGTTAATAGGGTTTTAGAGAAACACATTAAAAGAACAGAAACTAGTTTCAAAATAGCAGAATAGAATAACTTTTCTGAAAAAAAATTGATAATGAATAGATAAAAAGAAAACTATCACTACATTGATTGCCTTCCTTCTGAAGTTCTGAAGCTACCAGGACCTCAGTATGCACAACTAACATATAGGCACAATAAGTCTCCTCCAGATAAAACTATACAAAGAGATTTATGATACTTACAAAAGTATAAGTGAATAACTATATAACAAAATCTTATATTTAAAATTATCTTTGAATCAATTAATTTTCTATTAAGAAATCCATATTAAATTTATCTACAAGAAAAAAGGAAAATATCACTCCAAACATGCAAGCAAATTAAAAGAAATTCTAAACCCATAAAAGTTTTGTCATTTACTTAAAAATGGAAACATACACTTTATGATAACTTTGTCATGAATACTGTCAAAAATAGTAACTTTTATAGTGTTAACTCAATTCCTGAAAGCATTATATGTGTTTCCGTTGTATAAGATAGATTGGATAGATGTAGGGAGCTTATACGTTCCAGTTTAAGTCCCTTATAATTACATTTATTATTGATTATAATATTTGAATACTAGAAGTGAGTTTATAGTATTATTCAAATGATTTAAACTAAATCTTTAATGTAATTTTATATCAGTCATGTAAAAAATAAAATTCTATATTCGTTTTATTATTTCATTTATTCAGTTAAATTTTAAATATTTTTTCTGTCTTGCTGATACTTTTAAATTACTATTTTTGTGTCAAACTTCAGAAAAAATAGAAGTACTTTTGACATAGGAAAGGCACTATTCTGAAATATAAAAATCACTTCTTTTTTCTAAATAATCTAGTTATTGCCATAAATATCAATAGACTTAAGGATATATAGAAGACAATGCATTAGTAATATGAGCTGAAAAAAATAATTGTTAATCTTTTCTAAAAATTATAGTTTTTTTTTTTCTTTTACTTTCATAAGTGTTTCATAAAATGTTCAAACATAATTTACTTCCCCATGAAATTTAGTTAAAAATTTGATAGTTTTTATTCATGTCATTTTGTATACTCATAAAATGTCAAAATCAGAAAGTCATTTTTATGGTTGAAACTTATTTATGCCATACGGGTAGCTACAGACATTTAGACTATTTAATAAACCCATATGAGAATTTAGATTATCTGCTTATGAAAATGAATTGTTATCCTATTACAACGCCCAAAATCATATTGTCCAAGAATATTGTCCAAGAATAAACAAGAAAGATCTCATAGTTAGTGCATCCCTCTATCTATCATGCACATGATCTACGATGTGAATCTGAAACAAATGAATCTTGAAAAAAAATTTTAAGTTACAAGTGTATACTTAGTATTAGTCTAAAGCTCTCCCAGATAGTGGTAAGTAGGGAAGTAATTATACTTAGTCTGAAATTAATACAAAAAAAATAAACCTAAAAATATCAACAATATGAGAGTAAAAAGTCTCTTGAAAGCGCTTAGCTAAAATAAATTAATATTTTTATATTTAAAATAAATTAACAATTTGGGTTTAATTATATATATATATACTAGCTTCATTATCTGTGCATACAATATATATATATAGGAATAGTATATTGTATTATCCATTACTAATAATTGTGGTTAGGTTTTTGCTTTATAAGAGTCTATTTAAAAACTATATAACTTTATTTTGGATACACATCTTTTAAAAACAAGTTATACAAAAATTTAATAAGAGAGCAGGACAATGATTGAATGGATTATATACTTAGATAAAACATGATGCAATAAATAAAACTTTTAAATTCTCTATCATATATATAGAATGCATATTAAATTGTCTATAAATTATCCACTCATTTCAGTAGCAAGATTTTTATTTATAAAGACAAAAACTATTCAATATAGTAGATAACAGCTGGCTAAGCACTTGATCGCAATCACTCTTTCTACAATAAGTATCTCACAATCTAAATTTCCATTATTTTCTTTTCACCTCAGTAATTTTTTTAAAAAAATGAAGCACTAATTTTCAAGAAGGTTTTTACCCCTTGGAAAGTCATCAAGCTGTACTTTTTTCTATTAAAAAAATAATTTAAGGTCTACAAACATGACAGGAAACTAGAAAAATTCACCTCCCACTACATTTTTACTACTTGATTCATTTATTGCAATTTTGAATTAAATTTTAACAGGAAAATGGATGGGGGGTGGGGGCTTATATTTTGCCTGTGTAAGTGAATCTGAAATTTTTTTTTAAAACAAAAATACTTTACAATATATAAAATATTATTCGATATTAAAAAAAATATCGCGATATAATCAAATTAAAACATATTACACTTTCTACATAATTAATTTGAATATAAAGTCATTTAATTTCTTCTAACAATTAGTATGTATAATAACTATATGTATAATAATAATGAAAGAATGAAGTTTTTATAATACAGTTTAATAATTCTGTTATTATTTTAACTATCAAAAAGAGTTACCAACAATTAATCAGTATTTCAGCAAATCAGAATTCAGTCAACTATATATTATGAACATTTGTAATACATGAAATATCTGACAATAATTTCATCATAGCATTAAAAAACATGTCTTACAACATAATAGCTAATGTCTCTTCAAACTAACGTTTTAATTTTGTGATATTCGAGTAGTAGTTTAGTAAAAGTAATTTCTTATAATATGAGGTTCTTTAGAAAACAGTTAATGTCTCATTAAAAACTGTTTTGATATTTCTTTGTGGATATATTTTTTAAAGACGTAAATAATAGCATCTTGAAATTTTAAGGTTCTCTTTTTATATGTATTAAATATAGTACACTTGCAATAGTTTAAAACTGTCTAAATACTTTATTTGAATATTGCTTAGAGGGTAAGCTTCTCCACATTTACTCATAAACACTATTGTAGTACTTAGTTATTTAATTTCTTATAGGCATAATGCATGCATTATTTGCTCATTCATTGACACGATTGTTCTTTTTCTTAGAGGCTATTCTGTAGAATAAATAAAAAATTGTTGATATATATTGTTAATTATAATAGATCATTTTAAGGTATCAACATATTATAAAAATGTTTAAGCTTATTAAGAATAAATAATTTATCAACAGTTCTTTGTCTACGAACACCAGGTTTTATATATATTGTCAAATCTTTTTTCCCCCAAATATCTCTTTTTTCAAATTGCCATACATATGTAATAAAGTATTTCCTTTTTAACACCATTTTTAATTCTTCTATTATTATTATGATAACTACTATCTTCTTCATCATCATCATCATTTTTCAAATATATTTTATTGATCATACATTGTGCAAATCATAATTTCATAGGATAGGTTACATAGGTTATAAATAATTAGAAGAAGCCAAAAATAATTCTAGTAATCTTAATTGCACATCTGCCATATTTGAAAAACGTATCATGCTAGGACTCCAGTTTCTACCTCATTAGAGACCAAATGTCTATAATTTTTTTAAATCTTTTTCTTTAAGTAAGTCTAATTTTGTTGCAGAAAGTATTTGGATGTCTTCTAAGACATTATTATATATTAATATGGATTTTGGTGCACCATAATGTACAAAGAACAAAAGTGATTGCCTGAAAGTTTTAAAATTAATATTTGGGTTGTAGAACCATCTAGGAATTGGTGCCTGAATATTATTAAAGCTAAAAAAGTTCAAAGAAAAGGTACAAAAAAGAAAATTTAAAGACGTTTCTCATATGACAATAGTGATCAACCTCATTAGTTAACCCAGTGTAATATACATAAGGTATGGAAACCATTAATCAACTTTGCTCTTAAGAAAGAATGGAGTAATCAGGAGAAACCTCACACATACTTATATAAAATTTCTACTGACTAATGCCTTTGGCAGGATGGCTCAGTTGGTTAGAGCATTGCCTTAAAATTCAATACTCACATCACTCCTTAGCCTCAGAGCAATAGTTTAATGCTTTGGCACTCCTCTGAGGCACTAGGTTCAGACACTAGATCTAAAAATACCAAGCCAAAGCCAGCATTTATTTAAAAGTTAACTATTAAGTAAAAAATCAGAAATTTTTAGATACCTAAATGTCTTCAAATGCAGCTATCTTACTCAAATAGCTATATAGGGCTGAGAGATCTTCAGCCAATCTATATATTAATAGCCTTAGCAATATAACATTGCTTAAGACTTTAAAGCAAAGACTGTGAATAGTCAACAAAAAATCAAAGTCATATATCACATGACAATTTTTAATCTTTTAAATAAAAAATAAAGAGCTCTGCTAATTTGCTGTAACAAGCTTTATTGATAAATGTCAGCTAAACAAAGCATTAAAAAAAATCTTTATCTTGAAAACCACTCGTCAGCCTAAGACCAATAGTTTATGCTTTGGCACTCCTCAGTGAGGCACAGGATAACTTCAGACACTAGATCTAAAAACACCAAGCCAAAGCCAGCATTTATTTAAAAGTTAACTATAAAGTAGAACTCTAAAATTTTTAGACACCTAAATGTTTTCAAATCCAGATATCTATTTCAAATAGCTATATGGGCTAAAAGATCTTCAGCCAAACCATATATTAATAGCCTTAATATAACATTGCTTAAGACTTTAAAGCAAAGACTATAAATAGTCAAAAAAATATCAAAGACTTTGCTTTAAAGTCTTAAGCAATGTTATATTGATACGGCTATTGATATATGATTTGGTTGAAGATCTCTCAGTCCCATATAGCTTTTTGAGTTAGATAGCTAGGTTTGAAGACATTTGGGTGTCTAAAAATTTCACATTTTCTACTTAATAGTTAACTTTTAACTAAATGCTGGTTTTGGCTTGGTATTTTTAGATCTAGGGTCTGAAGCTATCTTGGCTCCTCACTGAGGAGTGCCAAAGCATGAAACCATTGGTCTGAGGCTAAGAGGTGGTTTTCAAGATAGAGATTTTTAAATGCATTGTTTAGCTGACATTTATCAATAAAGCTGGTTAGAGCAAATTAGCATAGCTCTTTATTTTTCATTTACAAACTTAAAAATTGAGTCATGTGATATATGACTTTCATTTTTTGTTGACTATTTAAAAGAAGAAAGAATTTGGAAGATTTATTTGTTTTTTAAAAAAAAAAAAAAAAACTTGAATTTATATATAAAAACAACAACAACAAAATAGTCATGAAATTATTTTTGTAAGAAAAAATAATTATCACCATCACTAAGAAGGAAAAAAACTATTCACATAATATTCATTTCCTGAACATCAAAATTACAGGTACATTGTTCTTAAAGCTGTTGAAAAAGATTGGTGGTTAATTAAAAGGGAAAGAAGTTTTTTGAACTTTTGTGATTTTACACTTTGTTTAATTTGATAGATTTAAATTTGATTTAAAAAAAATTATTTAAAGCAAGATATAATTTTATCTTTTCATTAACTTTCTGAAAGATCAAGGGGAAATATCTACTTATATTGCCATTTTCTAAAAAAAAAAATAAAAAAAAACACTATTTTTAAAGAATAGGTATTTTCTTTTTTAAAATATTTTTATATTAATAATTATTAAAATTTATATTAATCTCACTTTCTCTTTCTCTCTATATATATATATATCCACACACACATAATGCAAACGCTTTTTAATTTTATTATTGTTTTGTTTTTAATTGCTCTTAACCTCTCTTCATTTTAATCTTCACGTATAATAATTAACTTTTAAAATAAATAAATCAAAATAATAGAATGAAAGAAATCAAATTTTAAAAAAAAGTTTAAAAATAATTTACTCCGAATTCCAATAAAAATCCACTGATTATACATTATAACAATTATATATGTTTTTAATATATTTCTTTGGCGTTTTATAGATATTTTAAAGTAAGAGGAAAATATTATTTTTAAATTATACTTTTCTTAAGTAATAATTTGTAGACATTGATCTGAGCAACTTGAAAAATTAAAAACATAAGCATACCGAAGAATTCACTCTATAGATAATGCTTTAAAAAAAACTGATCTAAAAATCTTTTACTCAATTAACTTATAATTTTAATTGGGATTAAAATCATTAGCAGTGTTATTTATTAAATATTAATTTATAAAAATACAATTTTTCCATCAAAAGTGTTAACTATAAATTTCCAAATTGTTAAATGTTCTTATAATATTAAAACAAAAAGACTGAAATGTCAATTCCATCTGCTTCCTTTAAGCAGACCTTAAGACTTTTCATTATTCAAATCTTGAAATATTTAAAGCAAGTTATTAACTGGAAAAATGTTGAGTATTAGCCAGAATTTTTGTATAATGAACTGATCTTAATAATAAGAGGAAAAAGTAATAAAATTTCTTGTCATTTTTATAAATCCAAGATAGTCAAAAGCTTCACAGTGTTTTCCCCCCACCTTTTTTCCCCTTCATTTTATTAATATTATAGGCACCCCTGCTAACATCTATTCATTATAATACTTTATATATATAAAAAAAGAATGTGGTAATAATAAGGTGCCTTATATATATATGTATACTTTTTTCTTTTGTTTAATTATTCTATTTACGACTTCAAACTACAATAAAGATAGAAGTGTAGATAAAATGCAAGAGGATTTTCACTTTTTATTCTGATATGGTAATTAACCGAAAATATGTATTTATTATACTTCTTGGAATAGATGAAAAATGATCAATTAAAAACATGATAAAACTATAAGCAATAAAATATATTGTAATTATTAAAATTAAACATCACACGATCAGCATTCTTTATGCATACACAAGCTGTTTTTCACAAAGGCAAAACTCTCCATACAGTACAGCGCCACTCAGTGCATTCACTGAGTATTATGGCATGCACTGGGTAGCGCTACTGTATAGACAGTTTTGTCTCTGTGAATTATTATAATCTTTGATTAAGTTTTTCTAATTGATAAATGTTTATTAATTATATAAAAATTTATTTTTTCCTCTCCATTTTTAATATATTTTTCATTTATTATTTTTTGGGTTTAAACTTATTTATTTTATGTATGCTTTTCAATTGGTTATAAGTATCATTTCATTAATTATGAAACTATTTTTTTTAAAAAATATATATTCTTTTTGAACTTAGATTCAATCTATAGTGAAATTTTAACATATTTTGATGTAAAGAGGTTATCTGATGTTTGTTGATAAAAAACTTAGTATATTACAATAGGAATATTAAAAAAAAACATAACATAAAGAACTTTATATATTTACAATTTTGTTAGATAAAACATTACATATTGTTAAATATACAATATTGTAATGAATATACCTGACAAAAAAAAAATATTGAGAAATTGTAGATTAGAGCACTGATGAATAAGTGGGCATGTAGCTGCAAATATATCTGAAAGAGTAATTTTTTGTCTCCCTGTTTAATTGTACCTAGTTTGTTTTTAAATGTTTTCAGGTATCGTTTTGTATTACTAACATAAATAAATAACCATCTTATATATCACAGAACATAACATATGAATATGATTGTTCTTATTTATGCAAAGCAAGTTTTTAGAAAAAGTTAATTATTGATTGAATGGTACTATTATTTTTCTGAAGTATTTTTGTGATGTGTGACTGAGTATCTTGTAGGTTACTAGACTTAAAAACAAGGGTTCTTCCTTGAAACATAATTGATATATAGTTTCTAAGTTGATAAGATTTCTCTTATGCCTCAAAAAATATAATGTAGGCAAAGATTACATGTTTATTTTTATTTTGAGCATAAAATCGAAATATTTTTGCTAAAGAGTCCAATAGTTATATCTTATCAGTTGACTATTATTAATGCCAAGCAATGGAGAATCAGCTCCATCATTTTTCAATATTCCCAATTCTCTTCCTGAAATATTATCTTAATATTTGTCATTTGATTAATTAATATTACAATTGTTTGAAGATGTTTGTGTATGAAGGCAGCTTATCTGTTGGTGTTATCTTAAGCATCATCTCCAGATGTGGAAATAATCTTATCATGGCTGACATAAGATTAATAGATTCTTGGATCCTATATATATAAATTGAGTGCAGTCCTAATCCATTTTGAGTAATATGAAACTGTAATATTTTGACTGAAATTGCAACTATTTTATTTGCCCACAAGAGCTTTCTGCACAGAGAATAAACATTTGAAATAAATACCTTTGTAAATATTATGACAGGTAAATAGTATGTTATCATGGTGATAATATGCATGTAAATAAGAGCTTTCTTAGAATAGAGTGAGAGGTATGCCTTTGAAAATGATGAAAGTGTTGCCATGCCCATGTTGTGTCTGACTACAGATAAAATTATTTTCTTTTTTCTGGAAAACAAAGATTTGTAAACAAGCTTAGGATTTTTCTTTAAGGTAATTGATACACAGCCAATTTAATAATTAACAATTATTGGTCAATAATTTGATATCTAGTTGCCAAAAAATAAATCAAGAAAAAAAAAGAGAAGATCTGAAGAGAGCATGGCTTTGCGATAGGCTATTTAAGACGGTTTTAACTTTTTATCTGCCATTTAAAAATGTGTATAATAAAAAATAGAAACAAATTTTCTGTTAAATAGTGTCATTTATTGTAAATCTGAATATTCAAAGATTACCAAATGGTAAAAAGGTCAACTCATTTTTTACTTCTTTTCTTAGTACATATGTTCTATGCATTATTTATATTGAATTATTTTAGTAAAATAAAGAATCAAAAGCTGCATTATGAAGAAATTGATGTGTTATTAATTTACTAATTATTTATATATATATTTCACTAAAAATTATATTAATTTTTAATATGTTAAAATTATTTAATCATAATTAAATAAATAATGATGCACTTTTCTTTTGATAGCCCTGTATAATATACACAAACAATAAAAAAAGTTGGGAATATTAAATTCTCACCTAAAAAACAACAACTGTATTTTACTTTTTCTATATGTGTATGTAAATATAAGCAAAGTAGAATCATTAAGTTAGACATTTAAAAAAATTATCATCAACAACAGTTATCAAAGAACAAATTTCTTATTGTCTTAATATATTTTTATTATCTTTGCTATGAGATATAAATTTGAAAATATATGTTTATTCTTACAATATATCCAAAATCATTTATTTATCATTACAATATAACAATTACCACATATTATGATATCTTATATTATTAGAAATTTCTAGTAATACATTAGAAATGTTTTAACATCATATATATTGAAGTAATATATTCCTTTGGAATATATTTCATTGTTGCATAAATTTTAAAATGTATAGAAAAAAGTTTATTAATTTAGTAGTGTGACTTCATTAATATTTTAAAATATTAAGTTATTATTATTATTATTATTATTACTGAAAGGCATTATATACTCTTTTTATATATAAAAATTGATTTTGTTAAGTGATAATTTAAAATAAATCCAACTGTTTAATTTAAAAATATTAATTTTAAAGAATTGACAGTTATTTGTTTTAAATCTACTTTTAAATAGACTGAAGCATTATTTATTTTTCTACTGGATTAATGATTTCTTATCAAGAAAACTGTTTGATCATGTAAACAGGATCATGTCAGCTGTTAAATTAAAAATGAAAACATTGAATTTTCAAGTCTCAAAATGAACTTTTAAATAAACAGATTTTATCCCAAGAATTTGGAAATCAGAACACAAATGGATAATCTACTTCTTCATGTTTTCATTTATCATAAATATAAATAGAATTACTTCATAATCATCAACTGCTGCAAAAATCATGACATTTTAATCTATCTTCATTTAGGACTATCTTCTATATTTTAAATGAAGTCTCATTATGAAAGAAGGGTTGGCTGCTATATCTTAAATTTGAATAATGTTAACATTTTCTATTAGTAAATAAATTAAAATTGCAAAACAATTTTATAAATCTTTATTAAATATTTTTTAAATTCATAATAAATCATTTTTTCACACAAATATTATGCCAATATCAATTATTTTAAATTGTCAATTCTTAAATATTGTATCAATCACTATGTATATAATTGTCAAAGCTATATGCAAATAATATTTTCAAAACATTTTAAATATAATGTTCAAAAATAATACAGACATAATAAATAATAGTTTATTTTATTTTATGGAAGTCATATTCCAATACAGATTATGAAATATATAATCTGAGCTATTTAATATTTATAATTTTAAATAATGATTGCTTAAATGGTGATAAATATTTATTTTGTAGGTGGAATTTGATTAATACCATATGTATTGGCAATTGAGATATTTGATATGTTTAGTTTGATATTTGTCGGATAGTTCCAGTTATAAATTTACTATGGCTTCATTTTATAATGACCTCAATTTTGTAGTGAATATGTTTAGTTTGATATTTATTGGATGGTTCCAGTTATAAATTTACTATGGCTTCATTTTATGACTTCATTTTTGTAGTGAATACTTTCTTAAGCATGGATATTATTTATATCTTTATAAATAATATGGCTATAATCACGAATTAATATTTAAATATTTTATATAGAGAGTTTTAAGAATAGTTGATGTTTCTAAGCTGTCACTAATAATATTATATTAGAGAGTTAAGCTTATATCTAGCAGGCATTTCACCCATTGCTTAGTTTTATAGCCCTCAGTGTATAGGTTACTGTGTTACTACATATTGAGATTAAGGATAGCTTCATTTGCTTTGGCAATGTCTCAAGTTAATGATCATACATGTGTTTGTTGATTTTGGTGTAATAATTTAAATATTGGTAACTATTACAAACATTACTGTTGTTTTATTTTTTTAAAATAAATGCTGTTTCTTTTATTACTAACTATTAATTAAAATATAAAATATTGATGTGCCAAATTAATAGGTATCCAAATGTAACCCATGCTGAGTAAACTAACCTTCTATTTTAAGATTTATTATTAGTTGAAATAGTCTCATTTTGTAATTCATAATTTTCCATATTTGTTCCTAATTATGACTTTATATAGTAAACTTAACTTTTTTCTTCGATGTTTTCTTATATTAGTTAACAATATTAAATTACAATTTGTTATTGGAAAGAAGTTCTATATTTATTATCTAGTGGTGCCTTCTAGTAAAGTTACGTATGGAACTACTTATCCATTATAACACACACACACACACACACATATATATATATATAAGGAAAATTAAAATATATATATATATATATATGTTATAATGGATAAGTAGTTCCATATATATATATATAAATAAGGAAAATTAAAATAGTTCCAAATAATGTAAAATAAAATTGAAGAAATAACTTTCTAATTTAAATTAGCTATGATATTTACTGCTGCACTTAAGCATCAATATTCTGACATTTTAATAATCGTATAAAACCCAATAAACTATGATATAAACAACACTAAATGATGTAAATTATAGTTAGATAGATAAACTTCTAATTCAAATGCACTGTTATATTTAACGTAATATTATCGAGTGTCAAACTTCTGATACAATGAACAAAAAACATTTAAATCATTTCTAAAATTGTTACATAAATATCTAATTAAACTCTAAAACTGGCAAGTATGCACAACATCTCTGTTGATTTAAATTTCATGTAATTGTTTTGACATATTCTATTGCCTACCTTCCAAATGAAAACATGCATATATATATAGTTTATTGCGCTTTGCGCAAAAAAGTGAAGCTTGACTCAATCTTATTACAAGTTATATGGCTTAGCGCTTTCAGAGACCTTGTGTCTCCATAATCATAGCTTACTTTTAACTGAAGTTTAGTTTGGGTTTATGTAAAATTTTATGCAAATTTTATAACAACCATTTTCTAAAGATTGCAAAGCACGATTCATTCCGGTTTATTGCGCAATATAACTTTTAATAAGCCATATAACTTGTAATAAGATTGAGTCAAGCTTCACTTTTTTGCGTAAAGCGCAATAAACTATTTACTAATCAAAGGTGAAGTAAAAAACTAGTGTGTGTATATATATATATATATTGTACTAATAATTGTTTTATATATTGAAATCAATAAGTGCCAGCAAATAAAAACTTTTTGTCTGCTGTGAAAACTGAAATAGGTGAGTTTTAATATTGTATGAAATTTAAAAATGCATTTTGTTTTGCTATATTACACCTGGTTAATTGGCAATAAGCAAAATATTATTTTGTCATTATGAAAAATTTTTGATAACTTAATATTAATTGAATTGGATATATTATATATAAATGTTAGTTTGCAAAATACACTTTTTTCTTTTTATTTCTTGCATTAATCACAAGTAAGAGCTTCTATATGATTGATAAAATGGTTGGTATGTTGCTTTTAATTATGTTTGAGCCAGCAAAACCAGAGCAGTGAATCCATATTTTAATTAAACCAGTCTTACCAGTAACACCTTTAAATGATTACTTCTACTGGAAATAAAAATTTCCAAGTTCTCCTCACATAGTTTTATTAAAAATATGATCAAGAATAGTTAAGAAAAAAAATATTTGCAGCAAGTACATACATTCAGGAAAGTTACTTTTAAATAAAGCAAAAAAATGAATAAATCTGAGAAAATATTAAAATTGCTATGCTTGTAGGCAGGCATATGGCTGAATATGTTTCAAAACATTTTTTAGAGAAGTATTAAGTGCCTGAGATTATGAGTATGTGTTTTGGCATTTAAAGTATTTTTTTTCTTTTCAGAAATTTGACAATTTCATCCTTAAGTTTTCCTTTTTAAGTACAAAATTACGCATGCAGAGAAGAGAGATATAACATACAAGCAAAACAATTTAGCAAGCAAGTAAAAGTTACATGAGTTGAAGACTTACTAATATTGTACTGTCTGGAAATGAACATTTGAATTCCTCAATCACCCTTTCCCCCTTTCTGTAGAATTTGTGTGCTCGAGTGCTCCCTGGAAAAATTTGCAGTCACTGCCTTCTGAGTACCTCTAATAAATTAGCCATGGTGTTTTTAAAATATAATAAAAAAAATTACATGAATAAAGATTAAAATATATTCACAATAATGTACAGATGGATATAGAGGAAAGTAAAAGATGTATAGAACATGAATTTGTTGGGTCATGTCTAAAGCACAACTGATAATCTTAAAAAGGAATGTCAGCCTGATACTTCAGTCTATACAAGTGATTTGAGAGAAGCATCTGACTTCTTATCTACTTCCAAACTTCTATTGCATTCTTCTTATTATATATCTGGAGTTGCAGTTTGTTATAAATATACCTGGCAAAACTCAACTACAATATAAAAATGAATGCGACTGCATACCCACTAATCAAATGCACACAAATAATCACAACTAAAGTTATATAACTATATTACAAAAAAGAGATATATGGAAAACAACTGTCAGTGTTATATCGTATAGTATATTAGAAAACAGAATAATACCACAACTAGACATGAATTGAAAAAATTGACATCATTTTCAGAATCAAAGCATCTATTTCCAGTAGGATAATCTATTTTCGATTTTACCATAAAATTATGTTGGTTAGTGTTATTACTTTTTTGTCTCATTCTATCTCTTTGTTTGCAAATATCATTTTCTATTGGATGTGATAATATGGTTTTCATAATTCCTTCAATTCTTGAAACTTTACTACAAATATCTATAAAATGTACTTTACATATTGAGATAGTATAAACCAATTATTATATATAAATTTATATAGTTTTACATAATCATTATTGTACACATTTAAGCATTATTGTATAGCTCCAAAAATATATATTTAAGCAAATTTACAATTCAAATAAAAATTTACTGATAAAACTCTTTAAATTTTAATTTTTTCTAATTTTAAATGCACATAATTAATAGCCATAAAATAAATTAAAATCAATAAAATTAAAATTAAAAAAAAAAAAGTAGTAAAATTTTTACAATGTAAAATTTTTTTTTTTTACCTTAATTTAGAAAATTTTTGCAGCATCATTATTTCAAACCACACACATATATGAATGTACTACAAAAGATATCAAATATTATTTACTGTATAATTAATGACTTATAATTTAAAATCAAATGTGGTTTACATAATTCATATCTCCACATAAGTACCAACATTACTAAAAAGTAACCATAGGCTCAACCCTGTAAAAATATATCCCCAATACTAATCAACATAAACATTATATTTCAATCATATTTGCTTATTTATAGTCTGACCAATGCAGATTAATCTGAAACTATTAGCATATAGCTAATAATAGCTAGAAACTTATTTACTGAATATTAATTAGATATGGTTCCCCAAGCCTGTTTACGATTAAAATGTTTTTGAAGATTATCCCAGTTGGACTCAATTAGGCAGATGCCAGACATGGAAGATGAGTACAATAATCATTAGTTGAATGCTTAGAACAGAAAAGCTAAATTTCTATTACACAATTTTATTCAGTGAGCAAGCTTTTACCCACCAAGGTTAGACAGATAATGCTCATAATTTGCAAAAGGAAGATGTAGCATTTAAATTAGGTCAAGTTTATGTAACCAGCTAATTTATATATTCTATCTGTTAGATAAAAGAACACTGAAATCTTTCTTTATTAATAGTGGGAGGTCAGTTGAAAATAAACTATGCCTCCTTAATTTTGTGCTTAGGATTATCACATTCAGAGCTTATGATAACCACATTTACAGGGTCAAAGGTGTGGCCATATTCCAGTTCATGTTCCAGAAACATAGACCTGTAGTCAATGCTACTCTTAGCACAATTATATAAACCTCTGGGTTGTGCGATTCTGGTAGCAATTTCAGCCTGGGATTCATCATAATATACAGTGCTACAAGCAGCATTGCTGCACCAGAATCGCACAACACAGATATCAATAGAATGGTGCCAAGAATAGCACTGACTACAGGTCTGCATTTCTGGAGCATGAACTGGAATCTGGATACGAGGTGGATATCATATGCACCAAACTTGATTATTGCAAGCACAAAATTCAAAGGGCGTGATTTATTTTCAACAATCATCATACAATAATAAAGATTCCAGCAGTGCATTATCTACCAGTGGAAATATTCAAATTAGAAACTTATTTAATATTAACCTTATTAAAATGCTACATTTCCTTTTCACAAATTAGAGTGCTGTGAGTCTGACATTGGCAATCAAAAGCATGCTCAGTGAGGTTTAACTTTTCTATCCTAAGTGTTCAAAACATTTACATATACACTACAAATCTTATAAGAAAAATGATAAGCCTTTAACGATTATTAATTGAGTGTTTACGGTATTTGTGATGGACTTCAATCTTGAACATTTTCTTTCATATTATTACTTCATCTGTTTTGACTATATATCAATTACATAAAGATAAGTTCTGCCAAGTATTTACAAATCATGCATTAAATAATAAATAAATCCTGTACCAGAGAAATAGTAAAAAAAAAAAAAAAACTCCATAAATGTTAGGTGTTCATTAATTTCTGGTGGACAAGGCATATCATATCACCAAAATAAAAACTGAAAAGAATTTGCAATAGATGACTTTGTATATCTGGACTTCTAAAAAAATAATTATTTTCTGGCTACATTTTCCCATCTAAACTGAATTATCATGACTTAAAAACTGTAAATAAATACAATAATTATTAATGAAAATCATAAACAATAAGATTACTTATTCCTTTATTTTGTAATCTTAGAAAATATTTATGCTTTTTTGCAAGGTTCACAATTAAATTAATTGATTTAAAAAATACATTCTAAATGATAAAAAATGGTATATCTACTTGTTATTTAAAGAATTTGAATTTAAAAAAGAAATCAAATAAATATAAACCCAAATCTTGAATTCAAAATCCATTTAAGTATGACTCCTCTCTCCCCCATGGCCAGAATGAAGATTGCATCATATTATAATAATCACATTTTTGTGTGTTTTTAGTGGTGAATTAACATTCATCTGACAGAAACAGATTATATATGCTATTCAATTTAATGAGGATGATTGCGGATCAGTTATATGAACTGAAAAAAATAATAATTCTAAACCAGTTTGTAGTATGAAAGTATTTTCAAAGCTTACTCAAAACAGATCAAACTCCAGAACATGTTCACAAGATGATTGTTAATAATAGTCATTTCCGACAGCACTTAATATGACCATACATTGAAAAAAAAAAAAAAACTTCAGACGCAAAATTTCAAATGTAGACGTTATAACAATAGTAATATATTAAGTCATCATAAATTGAATACTAGTTTTTGAAGATCATAACTAACAGCCATATTTGTATATTTCCTCACCATTAATAAACTGTTACCTTCAAGTAAAAATGATATTGATTAGTTTTATTTAATTTTTAAAGAAAATAAATAAATAATCAAGTGAATACGTTCTGAATCTGACCAATATATAATAAAAACATTTATAACTTAACACAAATATTGCTATAGGTGCAAAATAATTATTAACTCCTTTTCCGAATTTCACATACTCCAAAAAAAAAAATTAAACTGATACACATTCTAATTATGCGTCATCTGACTATAATCTAAATACATCAATTCAAAATTAAAGTAGATTTAAATGTTAATACATTTCCTTCACTCCTTACTCGAGTATATGAATAATAATAAAAAATATTAAGATCACAAAAACACATTTCTATAAAAAAAGATTTGGACTAAATCAAGTTTGTATATCAAGAAATGTTCCACGAATATATTATATCATTAAAAATTATTAAAAACACTTGTAATAATTACATTAAGTAACCTCATTTTAATAAGCACGATAAAAATAATACAATTGAATTATTTAATCCAAGAATAATTGAATACTAGTAAACAAAAAAAAAATTAAATAAATAAATTATAACTACTGCTTCTATAAATCACTGTATTAACAAGCTATGGATCTTAACACCAAAAAAAATTGTAAGTCTAACTGTAGAAATACAATTTTTTCCAATACAAATTACCTCCTACAAAACTAAGCTTTTTCTTTTGTTATTCTACTATCCAACCAGAGAAATATAATCAAAGCCAACTTCAACATTTTCAGCAACTGACATTATTTTCTTAATTCTTTTTCTCTCAATATTGATATTTTTTGATTATTTCAGTAATTAATAATTTTATATCATATAATAAATTATTTAAAAACAGAATTTTATATACACAAATATTCAATGATCCAGTAATTAAAACAATCCACCTGTAGAATTCGCTACTATAAAATTAATTATTAGTTTTCTTCATTTCAACCCCCCCCCCATATATATATAAACTGCTCGTGAATCCAATACATACTACACACAAATGTAACTTTTAATAAAGCCCCCCCCCCCCTCCCCAAAAAATTTAGTGCCTCAGTAAAACCAATTTGTTTATGCAATCTTAAAATACTATAAAATTTTGAAGGGATTTTTTTTTATTCAGTAGTAAAAAATAATAATAATAATGTTTTGTTTTGTTTTTTTTTAAAAAAAAAAAAATCAGACTAAATAATAAAAAAAGAAGAAGTTATACAGAAAAAGTCATTAATTCCATCTCTTAAACAAATTAACAACTTGAAAGAAAAATTATTTAAGCAGTAAAAAAAAAAAAAGGTGAAATTATTACTAAAAAGCCAGATGATATCATGAAATACATGGAATACTTATGCAAATAATTATCTTCTGCACTTTAAATGAAGATGAGAGACATGCAATTATATATATAAAAAAAAAAAATTTCAAAGAAATGATGAAATTATTATTGATATCTTAAAAAAAGCAGGTGAAGAAATAGAAAAATTATAGTAAAAATTATATACCAAATGTCTAAATGTTAAAGATATACTAGATGATTAGAAGAGTGCAGTAGCAATGTAAATATTTAAGGAAGGCAATAAAAAGAAATATGAGAAATCACTCTTCTATCAATTCTATACAAAATCTTTATCAAAATTATTATAACTTGTCTACATCAAACATTGACATTAAAAGAACAAGCTGGATATAAAAGTGATTTTAGAATAATGAATCATTTTTAATTAATGAAAGAAGTTACATAAAAGACAAATAAATGAGTTGTCAGTATGATGACAAAGTATTTCATTCTATAAGCGTTACAGCTTTGGACCTCAAGATATAGATCTAAAATATTGTCAAATTCTGAAGAATATTTATCAAAATACATCACTGATAACTTTACATGGTCACACTAAGAAGATTAAAACATTGATAAAAAAATAAGAAAGAATGATTTCATAAATTCAGTACTTCTTATAGAAATCTTACAAAAAGTATTTTGTGGATTAAGTTGAGGGAATAAAAATCATGGACATTACTTAAATGATTTAGATTTTGCAAATGACATGAGTGTTTGTTTGTTTTTTACAAATAATGCTTCAGAGTTTCAGGAAATATTGCAAAAGTTATCAGATGAAGATAAGAAAGTAGAACTAAAAATAAATGCTAAAAAGACCAAAGTAATGTTCAAGATAATCATGAATTAGAAGAAGTTAACTATATTTTTTTTATTCAAGATTTTTAATAGAAATTAAAACACAGTGAATAAAATGACAATGGAATTAAGTGTGGATGGAAAGCTTTTGGTAAAAATAAATTAGTATTAAAAGGAAATATGTCTAAGTATTTGAAAATGAAGGTTTTTGATATAATAGGGATTTTATCAGTTATTACTTAGAATCTGAACATTCCAATGACTTAATGATGATTCTGGCAGCAATCTGCCAATTTCTGGCTCAGTGCACTTAAAACATTCTTATAGTCTAATTTACCTTTTCAGATTAACTTGAACATTTACAAGTTTGTTAGAATTAAATAAATTAATCTTTAAAAAAAAAATTTAAAGAAAATTTGCTTAAGTATTTGTAAAGGGAAGTTCTTAATAAATGGGTTTTACCGATTCTTACCTGGGATCTGAAATTTCAAACGACTCAATAAAATATGGAGAGATGAATGTTGAGAGTAATAAAAAAGGATTTTAAACAAAATAACTGAAATGACAAACAGATATTATTAGTATCGCTGAAAGATTTAAGAATAAAATGGGATTGAATTGGACATATTTCTAGAAAAGATGATACTAAATAAATAGCTGAAATTTTAAACGAATCTCAAGATTAATAAAAGACCCAGATAAAAGCCGAATGTAAAATGTTTAATGAAATAAATAAGTTTGTTAATGTGATGTGGAGAAGACAATGTATAGATTAGATAAAGTGAATAGAAAAGATTTTCATCTTGCAATGAATGGATAATGATGGCAAATGATGATGATGATAATGATTGATGCGAGGATCAGTTCAATTTTTGTCATATAATAATGATAAAAAGATGACACTTTGAAGATCTGATAGCCCTTCAATTTATATAAGAAATCATGTTCTTTGATTTTTTTCTAAATAATAATAGATTCTGCATAAATTTGACCTGATCAAAATCAGTACAACACACATATCCAGAATCAAATAGGGTTATTACATTTATAAACACACAGAGAAATTTTAACAAAAAACGCATATACAATTTTTGAATTTAAAAAAAAATAAATTAATTTGATATTAATCAAAATAATTAACTGATTAATAAATGCAATGCTAACTTTATCTTTTTTTATTTATAAGTATTAGAGTGTGATGAATATACACGACCACAGCTACGTGCATATTACTGATATCAATGATAATTTTATTATTAAAGCTGCCCCTCTCAAACCGTCCACCCCTCAAAAAAAGAACAAATATCTATCGTATGAATAAAAAGCCACCTCAGTCTTCTGACCACAAAGTAAGGTGCTTTTTTTTTTTTTCATACAATGATATTTTCTATTATCAGCTAATGGTCAATAAACAATTTTCAAATAGTATATTATCGCAAGACGGATATAAATTCCAAGGATAATCCATTTCAAAATTCAAAAAAGAAAAAAGTAGGAAAAAAAAATACACGCTGAGTTGAAATTCTCAATGTCTTGAGCAAATGGTTAGTTCCAAGAAGATACTTATATCTATATATTTAAATGTTTACATGTGTTTTAAATTACTTATTTCTTTTTTTTTACGAATCCAATCTGCTAAGCCATTTTAATGGATCTACATATTCTTTTGATGTCATTTAATCACAGGTAAGATTTGAATCACATCAACTTACAATTTTTAAATAAAAATAAAAGGGATTTAAATAAATCACAGTATAGCTTTTAACTTTAATTTTAGAAGATATACACATACTTCATCGCTTTTACCCCCCCCCCCCCAGTTCTCCTCTCTGCGCATGAAAAAATGCATTGTAAGTAGGGGAGAGGAATTATTTTTAATTGAAAATTTTCAAACTATATTATTGTTTGTTTATTTGTTTGTTTGTTTTTTGCGAAATATAAATGTCCACCATTAATGTAATTTCTGAAATATAAACATGTATTTAAATGTAAAAAAAATCTTGACATTAGATTCAATACAAACCAAATTATATTTACCACACGAAACTAAATACTATTGCTAATTATATACAAAAATCATTTTTTAAAAATATGTTAAGTAAAAAAGGCAAATCATTTTTTTTCTGATACAGATTACCATTTGATCAAAATATCAATTCATTATAATAGTATAGTTATAAGACTTTGCCTTGCCTTGCAGAAAACATTCCAAATATCAATACATATATTCAAACAAGTAATATCATAATTAATATAGAAACAAGCTTATTAGTAACAGATCTCAAATATATTTAATTCGAAAGGAATACAATCAGTCAGTAAATATGGCTTATGGGTAATAACCATAACTGTACATTGGAGTATTTATATTAATGCCTTTTTACTTTGTAAACTATTCTACCATAATTTATTAGGAATTCGAACATTTGTATAATTTTTTTAAAAGAAATTAGATTTAAAAATAGATATTTCGATAGAAGACAAACGAAATGATTTGTAGGTAAATGATCCAAATTAAATATTTGATCACAATTATAAGTATTTATATCTTTAATGCATTTGGCATCCCGTTTAAAACTACATTTATAGTAATGTGATTGTATGTCACATAACATTATCATCATTAGTATATAATTCCAAATGAATACTGTCATTTCCAGCTTCAAGAGGTGGGGACTAAGCTAGAGATAAATTGTACAATGGCTTCTTTGTATATAATCCTATCTATGAATTGCAAAACATGTCTATAATAGGAAATGACAGTCTTTTTTTTTTTGCTTATTTAACAATTTATGGACAGACTTTTAACTTTGTAAACCAATGTTTCTGCTTATTTGATAATTTGATATTATCTTTTTATTTCTTTTAAAGTAAACATTCCTTTTTAACGTACTTCATTACCATATTTAATGATATTCAGTATATTCTATTCTTTGCCATATTTTCCAGAGAAAATAATCAATACTACACTAGTTTAGAATGACTAGCAGATAATTCTATAAATCTAAATGGGGTTAATCATTCTTATCAAAACCATGTTCATGTTCACTATAAACCACTCAAATAGAAAGTCCATAATAATGTTCATTTGCTTCAGATGTCCAATATAACATAGAAGTGATTTTACAATAATAAACTTTATCTATAATATCGCATCCAGTAAGCTGAAAGACATATCAATTAGTTTAATAATCTTGACAATGTTTTTGTTGAGTATCATTCAATGGAAGATTTCTAATGCTTTCATGTTGAGTCAATAGGATGTTCAAGTCATACTTCCTTAAAAAAAAATTAGATAAATAATAATTCTATATATATACAGCTAATTTAAATGCAATAGTTACTTGTCTTTGATGAAATCTTTTAAACTACCAAAGTATTTAATTTTGCTTACATTCTTAAGATAAAAAAACAGCTGAGGAGCTTTTTTCCATAACTGGCTGATGAGAAAAAAAACGTGTTTTTTTTTAAGCATTATTATATCAGTCTTTTATATTAAGTACACTCTGTCAATCATCTTTCAAAGTCACAAAAATAGCACAGTCATCAGTAAAATGTAAATCCAGAATTTAAGAAAATATTTTCATTGATTTAAATTAAAAATTCGACCATCATATCTGATATTGCATCTTGACATCTGTTTCATTAAATCATGTATAAACAGTTCCAAAGACCACTGTCAAAAAATTGTAAATAATATTGAAGCATGCACACATCCTTGTTTAGCACTAGTTTTTATTTCAAATATCTAAGTCTTTCTCTCATTCCATCATACAGAATATGTATAATATGAATAAACCTTGATAGACAACAAGCTAATTGTACACAAAGACATAAAATTATTTAAATAATTGATTTAAACTCCTTGCATTTACTTGTTACAAAATCATATCTATAATTTCTTGATTCTCTAAAACTATACTGATCTCATATAACCATTCACCTATGACTGGAAGCAATCCATTCTGTAAAATCCTTAAAAAATATATTTACTTTATTGAACAATAATGATAGATTAAGATAATTACTAAAATTTTATGCATTCCCTTTAATTGAAAAAAACTGAAACATTCTTAAGATCGCATGCCACAGTTTTGTGAATCCATATATTCAAAAAAAATTCCAATATACTGGAACTTAATATATGACAACCATATTTAGAAACTTCTCCAATTATTCTCACTCACTAAACTTAATATTTTTGACCAAATCTAAATGAGTAGATAAAATGAATAAATCTTTAAAAATCAATATTTTAACTCTTGTATGATCAAAATATTCTTTCCACCTGTTCAAAATATAATTGTCATTATATAAAAAAGTGCCAATGCTGATTTAATAGAATTGTGATGTCATTTCTCAAGTTCATATATTGCATTCAGTACCCCAAAAAGGAGTTTTTCTCAGTCATCAAACTTCTATCTTTAAATCTTTATATTTATTACAAAGCTCCAAATTTATAATTCTGTCAAGCAAAAAATACCACATATTTCATTTTAATCAAATTACTAAAATCATTATCAACACTTTTAGAGAAAGGTTTTAACTTTTATTACATGTGCCTTGAATATTTATAATAGTCAAACATCTTTTTTTACTACAGAAGGACCTCTTAAGCTTTGACCCAAGATAGCAACTTTATAAAGATAAGAATAGTCATCTTATCTTTAACCTAAATTCTCATTTATATAAACCAATCTGAAGCATCGTGATTTAGGAGCATGAAGCTTTTAGTTTCTTCACGTTTTAAGTCCACTATTTCCCTTTATAAATTAACCTTCATGAAATCTTGTGATATACAAGTTAATATTATGATCTTTATACTGGAAATATATAAACTAATGAAAAATTATGATTATTTATTAAGCATATATGAAGTATGTAAATTCTTTTACAGAAAGGCTTTGACCTTTATTTATGTGCCTTGAACATTTATACTGGTCAAATGATGTCTTTTTTTTTATAGAGGGATCTCTAAACCTTGACACAATATAGAGACTTTATAAAGATAAGAACACCCTACCCGTTTTATTTTTAAACTAAATTCCCACTAAAATCATTGTCATAAAATCAATTATAATTTTTCCTTTAGTGAATCTAAGAATAGATTCAATAATACATTTCTTTAAAAAATTCCTTACCTCGGTGACATAAAGTTAGAGAATGAACATCAATTTTTTTTTTTGTGAATATGATTGAAATAAAATATATTTAAATCTTGAAATATACTAATCTATAAACCTCTGCTTTTGCAAGTATTTGTGTAATATGAACTTCTACTGTATTTTGATTTCTAAATATAATTTTTTTATTTTATTTAAAGTATATTCTTTATTAATAACACAAATTTTATATACACTTTTTACAAATAAACCACATTATTTAACTATCAGATATACATAATAATTATTTCACTCTACTTTAAAAACACTACCCTATGCAAATGCAGAGAACATCACTATATATCCAGGTCTTCTATAAACATTTTGATTTAGATTATCAATCCCACACTTCACATAGTGTCGGCATACATCCACACCATATTTTGACCATAATTTTCTTCGGTAGGTATCTTAGGCATTTATTAGAGTATTTGGTCCAATCTTTATCTAGTTTTTTCAACCAGTTATACTTTTTATTATCAAAGATCACATTACATCTTATGGATCATATTGTTTTCAATGTATGTATTATTGCCAATGTATTATGCGGATTAAAGTTCACAGAGTTTCTTTTTACTATTTTATTTAAGTTTATTATTGGTTTATGAAACACTTTATTTCTAATGTGCCAGAGGGCCTTACACTCCTCAAATAAATGCAATAAGCTATCTTCCTTTATTTTACATAACACGCATATTGGTTCCAAGTTCATATGGAGCCTACTATTCAGCAGGGCCTTGGTAGGAAGGAGCCCATTTAGGAACCTAAACGTAAACCTAATGTATGATTGTGGTGCACATATCTGTTGTAATTTCTTCAATATATTATTTATATTTAATCCAGGTAAAAATCCTTCTATACTTTGTGCATTACTTCCCTGATTTTTTATCTCTCTATATTTAACCCCTTCCAAACTAATCAAGTCTAGATTGTCCTGTAAATCCCTGTATGCTATCTGCAGGTTAGCAAAAAAGGGTCTCCTTTCTTTCCCTATTTCATGGTAGATGTTAACTTCAATCAGTGGAGGGTCAAAGTATTTATTTTTAATGACATTTATATATGTCTTAGCTTTGATAAACATAAATATATTCTTTTAGGTCAATTAAGTTGACACCTCCCTTATTAATAGATAACTGTAATGTTGAGATTGAAACTAGACTTGTTGTCTTCCCCATATATATTTCTTTGCCATTCTATAGATCTTACTTGTTGTTGTGTTATAGAGGTCAATCCATGGGGTGTAATAGTTCAATATACCCATTGTTATAGCATTAAACACTCTAGCCCTTGTAACTTCATAAAGTTTTAATGATGAGAAATTGTTTATCCTTGTGGCTATCTTTTCTATAATTAATTTATTTAAATATCTGTTAATTGAGGTCTTTGAGTTATATAATGGTATTCCTAGAAAATCTGTCGGCGTGGCAAGGAATTCACAGGGCAATTTTTTCCCGGTGGCCAATTGCCATGCCACATATTTTGCCAGTTGAACAGAAGATTCAGTTTGTTCTTGAAATTTATTGAGTATGCTCATAACAACTTGGATGTTGTAGGCATTTTGAAAAATTATTATTAAATCATCAATAAAGGCAACAAATCCTACCTTCATCCCAAGATGCGGTAAATATATACCTGTAACCTTACCTTCTATATCTTTTACTAGAGGATCTATAAATATTGCAAAAAGCAATGCAGCCAATGGTGAACCCTGGGGAATCCCTTTCTTTGGTATAAAGAAATCAGATTGCCTCATATAATTTTTAATTGCGTTTACCAACATACCATGTTCAGGTATTAATTCCGATAAATTATTTATCAAATAGGACCAATTCAACAAATCAAAAGCTGATCTAAAGTCAATCTTCACAGCATAATATTGAGTCAATCCCAGCTCTTTGTCATATTTCACAGCTTCTTAAATTTTCATTGCTGCATCGATAGTGCGTCTACCCTTGACTGCATGATGTGCCTTCGAAATCTTAGAGAAAACCACAGAATGAAGTTTCTTCAATAGTATCCTTGTTAGTATCTTTGAGTCTATGTCTTCTATTGATATATGTCTTAGCTCTTCTAATTTTGGTGTCTGTTTTACTTTAGCCTTCTTAATACTAAACAAAACCCTATCATTAAAGTATGGCCATTTTATCTTTAGACAGCACATTTGATTGAAAAACTTCCACATTGGTTCTATTAGAGCATAATCTATTAGTTTATAAATATTAGCTGGAATTGACTCATTAGCATTAGTAATTTTTTTTTAACCTTAATATTTCTTCTTTTATTTCTTGCCCCTGTGATGTAATCTTTTGTAGCCTCCAACACTTCACTTTTATAATCCTATATAGACCCTTTGACTTCGCCAAATTTTCTTTTTATATTATTATAGACATATTCATCAACTCTTATCCCTGACACAATATCATCATCATATATTTTTAATGGAATCTATTCCTTTTGTGTGTTGTATATAAACTTTACCATAATTAATCATTAGTCTAGATAAATTGCCTAGTCTTGGTATTAACTTTCTAATCCATTTCGTTTGGGATTCTTGTTGCATATGGGAATATATATCATTGTATTCATCTTGTAGTTTGTCGATTAGTAAATAATTAGGCTTGTATTTTGATAGACATTTTAATGTTTTTTGAATCTCTGCAATTCTATTTTTCATCTGATTTAGGGATAGGTTATGTTCATTTATCTTCCTACATAATTGAGAAATAATCTTTTTTATTTTATATCCATGGGGTAGGCTGGTATTTCTTGTATAATAATTCAGAGTAATTAATATATTTGAGATGTGATCAGTGGTAAATTGCAGTCCACATCCAATATTTTTTCTTATGGTAAAGGTATAATTATTTTGATCCTTAATATAATCATTGACTATCAGCTGAACATGCAGATGATCCGAAAACCCCACCAATGAGGTATTGATTTGAGAATTCTTAATTTTGTTCCCGTATTCCTTTATAGTGATTTTTCAGCCTCATCAATATGTTTACAATAGTCAGACATGAAAATTCATCATTAGTGGACTATTTAAATTTACAGCATTAATAGTGTTATTTTTGGCAAAAGTACAATTAATTTCTACCAAATACATTAAAGTCTCAAAAAAAAAAACTCTTTTAATAAAGCTGCTATATTAATGCTATCCATGAAAGAATAAAAGTTTTTTTTTTTTTTCTGAAATTAATGTTGAAACAAATGTGGTAATAAAATGAACACTCGAACATACCATTACAGCCTTTCATTGATAGGAGGAGGAATTCCCAAATAATGACGATACTAAATTAGATTTTACAGCAAATACATTTTATCATGCATTCGCCTTTCCAAAAATAATGTGTATCTATCTAACAGTTTCATTAAGAGAAGTTATATTGATCTTAAATCTCAACAGTTCCTTAACCATCAGTGCTGTCTTCCAGTAAAATGCACATATTCCATGTAATTATATTAAAAAGAAAAAGATAATAAATGTATTTTTTATTATCATTACCTTTTGTTTTACTTCTACTGCTGATATTATTATTTCTATAATTTTAATAAGTAATATCCCAAGCGCAACAACTAACCAGACTAGGTGAGATAGAACATTTTTAGATCACATCACATTTTCTAAGTTCCTTACATTACCATGCTAGTAATAAAAGTCTACACTTATTATTATAAACATAAACATTAACCAATATATAAATATACAAACTGTAATGGTTAATTAACTTTGATATGCCATGTAATATATACAAGTAAAAATATTAAGTCTGCAAAAACAATCAGGTTTTGTCCGGCACACACTTGAACAAAGATCATAGACATGACAGATGGACACATTAAACATTTATATTCAGGATATTAAATAAGTAACAATCAACCCCTCAACCTATTTTCTAAAGCAAAATCTTATCTGCATATATTAAAATGAATTTCAGTATTCCATCTATATTTATAATACATTCATGAAATAGTGCAAGACCAGTTTATTGTCACAGATTATAAAGGCTTGCCAATCATTTCAATAAATGAATAAATTATTATAATAGATCAGCTGCTCCCAACCCTCAGGGAATACAGGAAGGGTTGTCCAAGAGGTAGGGTAAATAACAGATAAATAGGCATATTGTACTATTAATACTATAACAGATATCTACATTTTTATTATTTTTAAATTTTAACAATAATAATTTATTTAAATTTGAAACTCCATTATACAAGCAGAGTAATTAATATGGTCAATATCTTACATATTGTCCATATCACCAGTCAGACTGAGATTGTAAAGAAAAAACCTGTGGCCACCTTTCAAGACTGTTATACTCACTCCATAATAGTTTGAAGCAAAATACCTCTCCTGGGGATATTTTTATTTATACTGGAGATAAAACTCCAGGCACCATCCATCTAATTTGACTGAAATACTGACAAAAAAATTACTCATTCCAAGAGCTTAATTCCTCCCCTCCGCTAGCTCAAATGAACAAGAAACTTACCTAACATATGCTATCAGACAATGCATATTTTAACACAAACAATAAAATTGACAAATTTTATCTTGAGAAAATGTCATATGGTGATGCATGGAGAGAATTTAAGCCAAATTAACATATTGAAGCAACATATTTATTTACAAAAAAAAAACCCCACTATAATAATAAGAATAAAAAATAAAATTAAATCAAACTAATTACAAAGTTATCCTGTATAGTTAAGTCTACTTTTTATGTATTAGAAATTTATCACTTCTAATTTTATTAAGAGAATGAAATCCTTACCCCTGTTAATGTCTAGACATTGAATTATTCTTATATTAACCTAGATTTTTCTAATTTTACTGAAAGTGATCAGCCCGGTCTTCTTGAGAGTTTATAGAGTTCATAGCTGGCACTCTAGGACAGGTTTCCTAGTTTCTTTTAATGGCTTGTTGCTTCTTTTCTGGGGCAACATATATCTTTGCAGCCATGTTCAGTAATAGACTTCAATAATGATGGGTAAATGTCTCAGCAATGGCAAATCAAGGATATTTGTCACATTTCATCAATGCACAGGAACTGGGTGATGAAAACTGAACGAACCTCCATTGCAAGTTTAGCACTGTGTGGTAATGTCAGGGCACCTGCATAAATAGCTATACATCATTGAAGGATGAACTATACATTTTCAATGAAAGAGGCCATAAAATTCAACAGGTAATGAATAAGCAGATACTAATATAGCTAGTACCAGCCAAATCAAATTAACAAAATCAGAATCAAAATAACAGCAGATTAACAGTAGAATAATTCTAATGAAAATTAAGTAGCCTTTATAGCCTTGACAAACCACTGACTAAGCTCACCCATGTCATTAATCAGTTTCAATCTTCTTTTTTTCTAATTAATAAATCTTTTTTTAATTTTAATTATAACATTAACTACAGTATTTTGATTAGACAATTCACAAAATTATTTTAATCTTTGCTTAGATTATATTTTTCTTTAATTAAAATTTTTTAGGCAATAATTCTGTACACATTAAATTAAAAAAACCATGACATAATTTTACTAAAACACATATTTTATCAAAAATTGAACAATATGACCAGAGACTGCTAAGAAAAGCTATAGAGATTTTTAAAAGGCCTAAGAGCATAAATGAAAAATGTGAGTTAAAGAAAATTAACAATATTTTGAAAAAACTATTGGAGGATTAAAGTATTATTTAAAACTTCTCAACCATAGAATTTGAGAATGGGGAGAAAATAACAAAGGAAAAAATAATGATTTTACATCTCACTACACACATTCTTATGATTTGAGAAGGAAGAAGATATTTAGCTATTATATTTCTATTACAGAGACACTCTGGGAAATAATATTATGATTTCATCATTTATCCATGAGATTATTAGAATTAATATAAATATATAAAGGAAATTTATCAAGATGTATTTCTAAATACAATACTGTTTTCCATTAGCATACATAAATTTTCCTGTTATAATCCACATTATTACATTAATTTTCATTCATATTTAATTCATAAATTAATTTTAATTCATTGTGAAATAAGAACTCATCATTATATATATATGTGTGTGTGTGTGTGTGTGTGTGTATGTATCCAAATATGTCACAAATATAAGATGTGATATGTTGGACTATTTCCGTCATTTATGAATGAATGTTGAATGTATAGAAAATTTTAAACTTTATTTAAACTTTCCAAATACAAACAACTTGATAGTAATAACACACAAATAGAGAATACAGGTTAGTAATTACACGGTTCGAGTAGTATTATTCTCCACTCTTCTTCAGGTATTGCTGGCCTATGTGCACAGTGACAATATTCGCTTAGAAGTTGAACTCGCACAAGTTGTTTGTATTTGGAAAGTTTAAATAAAGTTTAAAATTTTCTATACTTTCAATATTCACTCATAAATGATGGAAATAGTTCAACATATCACATCTTATAATATAGCTCCATTACAAACCTTCGGACAAATGTCACAGATATATTTGGTTTAACTTTCAAAATTATTAAAATATGAATAATGTTAAACAAATAATTTAAGTTTTAAATAAAAGGTGAAATGATAAAATGTTTATCTTTTCTTATTCTTAGTTTTCATTTTTCTTTTCATGAGAATTCTTCTAATGGTAAGGGTCTAACTTATTAATGGTGTCCTATGTAGTTCAACTCTGGATTTTTTTATTCTTTAAATGCAAATACCTGGTACTTTAGGCTAACTTCAATTTATATAAAAATGGGCTGACATACTTGTATTTCAGCAATACAGAAACCAAATAATTTTTATTTGAAGATTTTAAATCCTAAATAGTTTTGCATAAGTTGGAAATACAATTCTCAAAAGAGATTCTTCCTATAATGAAATAAATTCTCCATGTAGTTGGTATTTATGCTTAGAAAAGTTTCTTCAATGTCATTTTTTTGGTCACTTATCAAGCAGCTAATCTCTGGCCAATTAGCTTGACAGAAGAATAAGCAGTAACTCACATGTTGCTCATCTTCTCCTATGGGTAGTGATCTCCTATCAACTTCTTAGGTGTGCTCTAAATTATAGTAGCTCAATAGCTAATAATAATAAAAAAACATGTTTAAGCCTGCATATGCTTTTTTTATGCCAATTTTGGAGAGCTAATTCTATAACCGAAAAGTGTGATATCAATTTGTTATTTTAATTAAAACATCAACATTATTAATTAACTTGGTCATAATAAAAGATTTCTCCTATTTTAAAAATAAATCCATAAAAAATATTTATTACAGTGTTTTTAAAAGTAAACATTATAAATCTATTATCTAATTATAAATAATAATAAAAATTGAAATTATTAACACTTTAAAATAAATCTATTAAAATATATAAATTTAATATTTTTAAATATTTCGGTACTCATCTTTTAGCTAAAGGCACCGCTCTATGGCACGGTTTTTGTGCCAAAACACATAAAAATGCTGTTTCCGCGGCCGACACATTCGAACCTGCGTTTTCTATCATACAACTTTTTTGTTGTGTTACAGAATGCAGGCCACTATGTTGCATCACAGTACAGCATGTATGTTGCATAGCAGCAAATATATTTTCCGAATTCGCACAATTTATAAAATAATTACAGCTTGATGAGAGAGTTTGTATTTGAATTGTATTGAAATGTTGTTTTCATTGGATTTTTTTTTTATTTTAAACTATTGAAATGTTCAGATTTTTTAAAACAATAATTATAAGACTTTTTACAACGTATTGCATTGAACTTTTATTTGGGAAAATGTTAAATATCTATGTTTTTATTGAGTTGCAATTAGGTAATGTGTCAAGTAACGTACTGTTAGTAACATTCCACGAGACAAAGAAGATTCTACCGTCTGTATATTTTTGAAGTAAAAAAGAGCTGTACGAAATAAATATCCAGTATGAAAAGTCCAAATATAGAGGTTTTTTGTAAATTTCATAAAAAGCAAATATTATAAACATGTTTAATAAGTAAAGAAGACATTTGTATGTGTTTGTTTTTGTTTAAAAAAGTTTGAGTTTCTTTCTTCTGTCCGAGTACGGTTACGATTTTGAATTTTTTTATTTTAGCATTACAAACAAAAGAACATTAACTCTAAAACTAACTCTAAACCTAACCCTAAACTAACCCTAAACCTAACCCTAAATCTAACCATAACAACTTTTATTTTTATTACGATTATTATTTACAACAACAAAAAAAGCCGTAACACAAGTAAAAAAAATATCCGATAGAAAATTGATAAAAAAAAGCCGTAACACAATTTAAAAAGTATACGATATAAAAAACACGAACAAATTGTAATTTGTTGATTTTATTTTACATTTATTATTATCATTTAAATTGTATATGTTAATAAAAAATAATATTTAAAAAAGACGATTTTGTTTTATTTTTATTTTCACATTACAAAAATGCACAGAAAAATTATTAAAATCAAAGGCCCGTGAATGTTCATATTTTATAGTTTTAGCATGAAAATGGCACCATCCAATGGCATCTTTATCTATAATACAAGCACCAATATTTTAAAGCAGTCAATAATCATTTTTTATACATTTTCGTATTTAATACATTTGATCTTGACAACAAATTCAAGATTCCTGGCACTAATAAGTTTGGGCTAATCACATTATGTATTCATACATGTCCACTCAATATTCTGTAAGATTAAGTAAATTAAGTAATATCATTAATATTATGAATGAGAGGCTAGAGGGTCTTAACATATATATATATATAATCATTAAAATTAAACAATTATATTTATCACAGCAATACGGGTTTATAATTTTTCAACTCAAGCAAAGTTTTAGAATAAAACTTCCTGCATTATTTCCTAAAAATGGTATCTTAAATATATATATAAAAATGAAACTGATGTAAATCTAAAACAATGTAATAAAGAATATTATGAAGGTAGTAGCAATTGCTAATTGTAATTAATGGCAATCAAATATTTTATAAACTTGATAAAACTATCATGTGGCTAAGATTCTTTCGGTAATTAAATACATCTTAGGCAAAAAAAAAAATATTCAAAATAAATTATGAAATATTTTTACATGGTTCTAATTTTAAAATCTAAAATAAAGTGGATTAAAAATGATAAGCACAAAATATTTTTCAGATATAAGCATTTAGTTATAATATTCTATTATTTGGAATATTACTACTTCAACCCAAACCTGGAAGTTAGAATATAAACATATATTATAGAAAGCATGAACTTGTGATAAAACTCATCTACCAGACATACCTATAATCTGGGTTTGACCACAAAAATTTGGACATTTTTTAAAGCTCCAAATAGGCTTATTATTTATATTTTATGGATAACTTAACTCATAAATGATTCAGGTATCTATTCATTTAATACTAATCAATAAAAAGAAGTCAAAATGTGACACAATGTTTTAAAATTATATAAACATTTTAAATAAATTTATCTAATACATTCTCTTGCCCCCTATGCCATTGTTTTATTTGGTACACCATTATTAATGAATGCTAATAATATTTTCAATACTTTTAAGAGAGAGTGCTTAGGCATGCGACAGCCATCAAAATTCATCGGCTATGTTCTGTTTGCAATCATGTGTCAGAAATGACTTTGCCTTGCATTATGTGCTATTTAAAGATCATTTTATGTTTTCATATACTGCATTACAATGAAATATAAACTTTATATTAATATTTTGTGTATATATTGAAAGTTTTTATACAGTTAAATAAAGACAAAGCCATAACTAATCATTGTTTATAATAGTTTGCCTTGCATTAACATAGTTTGTTTTATCAACTTTATAACTATTTCATTATATGAAGATGTAACTCTAAATGTGAGATGCTGGGATAAATTGCACTGATCGCAAGAAAAGCAAAATACTATTGAAACTGATAAATTAACCTATTTTTTTTTGATATCACAATCTATGTTGGACACAATTGATGTGATGTGATGCACTGTGACTTCTCCTTATATGGAGTCAGAAATCTCTCAGCAACTATGCCCACAGAAATCTGTTAGCCACTTTACCTTCCCTTTTCATTCCCCACCCTAAGTTTTCCTATAATCTTCTCCATCCCATTTTCACAGCATAATCTTTGTCAACTCCTTGACTTTCAAATCTAAATCACCCTTTTCCCAAAAACCAATAACCCACTTTCTGTATAATCACTTAGTTCATATTTATTCTTCCATAACTTCATTACTTGTACCCTTTCTGCTTTCAAACATTTATATTGAATTAACAGATGCCTAATATATTATATGCCTTCCTTACACAACTTGCAGACTAAATCACCCATATTTTTCCATTTATGGGTGTATTCCCTTGTTGCTAAAGATTCCAATCGAGCCTTAAACAATAAACTACTTTCCTTGCTATTATCATAAATTAACTCACATCCAATGTTCCATTTACTTCTATATAAACTTTTTACTCTCGATACTAGTTTTCCATCTCTCCAATTCCCTATTCTTTATCAATGCATCTATTCTTCTATTCCATTCCTTACCACTATAATAATCAACAATCCTCATAACACAATCATGCCATCTTTTGTACAAGTATACTGATATAAATTCTTTATCCAAATCTTCTGCATATCGCATCACCTTTCTCATCCATCTTGTTGCCTGCCCTTTACTCGTAACCCAATTAAATTCTATTTTGGCTATTCTTTTATTATCAATAAACTGCAATCTACGGAACATTTTCATTTTGCTTTTTGCATTTTTCATATAAAAACGTGACCATCCCATTTCTCCTTGAATTGTCTCCTTTGCTGTCCATACATCTGCATCTAATGCATGTCTTCCTACTTCCCTTTGTACTTTTAAAATGAATCTATATAGAGCTACATCTTTCGACAGTATAAAAATATGTAAAAAAAAAAACACTTTTCGGAGAAAAAAGTATACGCTATTATTATATGTTACTATTCAAAGTTTGACTTATGAATTTATTTTAATCTATTGCTTATTGATTATATAAAAGCTTTTATGTCAGCATATTTTTAAGAAGTATCTTTCAATTGTGAATCATCTCTACACAACATTTAGGATCACTAGGGAAGCTTTTTATTTTTAAATATTTAATTACAAGAACCATTTTTCTAAAACTATATTAAAAGTATGAAACTTATTAAAAATCATTTTCCCAGACAAAACACTGCTTTGATTCTCATCACAGGAGCAGCTCAAGAGTTCAAATAAAACATTATTTATAAAAGCCTTTAAAGTTTTCTTATTATCATTAATGATAACAGCAGTTGTTTGCTTGAGGTTTTTCCCAGGAAGAAGTTTTCTCTAAAATCAATAGGAAAAGAATTTATCAATAGCGCAGTAGATACATATTGATGAATGAAATTTTAACTTCTAAACTTAAGGACACCTAGCAAGCCTAGCATTGATAATATGTAAATGACCGCAGTTAATGCAGCACTTGCTTTTTAAAAATTCTATTATTTTGTGAACATAATATTGTCGATTATATCGTCCAAAGTTTCATTATATATGTATCCACTGTTATCTTAATATATATAAATATTTGAAAACCAGGCACTCTTAATATATATATATTATTGATATTAACATTAACCGCACAATATCAGAAAATTATTAAGGTTTATATTCTAAATAGAAGCAACCGAACATATTATAATGCGAATTCATTATTGACTTAAGCATGGTATCCTATTGCTTTGGGAACCAGCTGATTTGGTGTTTAGGCAGAGAACTGAAATGCATATAAAACATTAAATTTATTACAAATCTCAAACTCTACATATGGAGCATAAAGCTGTAACATATTTTCTCCATACAACAAAATTTAATCAAATCTCCAAGATATATCAAGTTGCTGGAATTCATCTTTATTTCTTCAATTTATAACTATAACTTATTTTAGCATTCATATAGTGTCCAGTATACACTAGGAAATTTTATATATTTCATATTATGAACCAAACAAGATTCGTCTTTTACATATAATCTCCAGTTAAATAGTTTTTTTTTTTTTCCTTCCTGGTTTCTTCTATATATTTTCATTTGATAGGTTCCTTGTTCACTATCTATACAAAGAACAACTAAACACATCTATTAATAAAGGAAAATAATTTGTAAGAAAGTACGTATTCATGCATTCAAAACTTTCTCTCTGAAAGCAGGCAGAATAATGAACAAATCAAAAAAAGTGTTATAATCAAGGGATACCATAACTACTATTGGTGATAGTTTGCCTTTGATGCTACTCTTGTAAAGCATCTTTTACTTGCACTTCAATTTTAGAACAAAATATTAAAAACTTTGATGAGCCCTTACATTTCTCAATTTTTAAACCTTCCTATCTGTTACTGACTGAGAATCATATCTGGTAGCTTTATTTATTCTGTATTCCATTTCTAGTAATAAGATTCCAATATATCAAAATCAAAAAGTTTCAAATTCTAAGCTAGCATTATTATTAAAGTCACTCCTTTTTTTTTGATTCTTAATACTGAGCAAGCAGGTAAACTTACATTACCATATATTTGCAACTATTAATAAATAGGTGCAAGTCATTCATATAATGGAGGTCTCTTGGCTTAAAATAACAATAAATAACAATAAAATTATGAATAACTACATCAAGCATATTTTGTCACTTTTTAAGTATATTTTCTTTCACACATTAATCATAAGTGCTTGGTTCCTCTAAAACATAAGGTGTGCATTTAAAATTCTTTAAATATCTCACAGTTTGAAACATTTCTATTGTAAATGAAAGATATAAATTTACAGGAGAGCTGCAAACAAGTTATCCCAAAACAAATTCAAAAGGAAAAACCTCAAAAGTACTAGGCTTAAATTAATTTAATTTAATTGTTTTTGTTCCTATTGAAAGCTTCTTCTTCAGCGTGTTAAAGTGCTTATATATACTAAAACACTTATAAAATATTATTAAATTTAGTTCTCAATAAAATAATGATCAGGCTGAATGTGAATATAAGATTCTTTTTTTTCGAGTTTGCTTTTTAGCCACAAGGATAAGCCGTCCAATTGCCCTAGTATTTCATAATTTGTTTATATGCAATCCTATAAAATGGTAATAAAAAAAAAAGTGTCTCAAACAAAAATAAAATAAATAAAACAAGAAAAGATCCTTAATTCATTAACTTATAAAGTAACATTTGTTTAAACCTTTGCTCAGACATGAAATGCTAACTTTTTTTTTTACTTAATAGAATTCAGTTATAAAAATGTTGATGAATATTATAGTTAATGTGTGTATATTGTAGAGTATTGAGTTCAAACCCTACATTACAAATTCCAGAAACCTCTGAAGGAAAGTGAGAAAAAAACTTTTTTCCCATTCAACTGATTTTTATCAGTGAGAGAGGACAATATATATATATGTCTTTGAATAGTTTGATAGTTATATTTAAGAATAAAAGTTTTAAAGCACATATAAATAGTTGTCTATAGACATAAACTCTAAAGGATATTATTTTTCTAAGTCTACTTATTAACTTTCTATATTTAATGTATATCTAACGAATTTTAATGTTCTTTCTTTGTTAACAATATTTTAATATTTTATCATTACTAATTTATTCTATGACTTTAATACTAATGACATTAATAATCTATAGCTTTCAAATCATTTGGATTATGTTTGATAGGCAAGTTTTTACAGATAGGAGTATATATATATATATATATATATATACTCCTATCTATATATATATATATATATATATATATATATATATATATATATATATGAGAAAGCAATGAATAGAAAGGAATGTTTGGTGGTAGAGTGTTTTGTCCTATTGGTGTATAAGCTGCTTACATTGGTTATTAGTAATATATCTAAAACAATTGACCTGGTGCTAATGACTGACCCAGTGAGAAGTAGTAAGGAAATGGATTTTATCTAGATTGATTTCATATTCCATTACAGGCATAGCATTATATGGATTCCTTGCATTTTTGGTTATAAATGATCTAGTAATTTTCCTTCCATTACAAATAGCTGTTCAATGTGGAGCACAGATACTAGATAATTTTCTTTTTCATTCCTAGATTATTTTCATTCTGTTACAATATATATATATGTCATATTATTATTACTATTTGCGGGATATTCCGTGTAGTGAAAAAGCTAAATGCTGACGTTTCAGTACAATATCAAGTACCTTCCTCAGAGCGTCCTCTTTCTCAAATCATAAGAATGCATTCTTATGATTTGAGAAAGAGGACGCTCTGAGGAAGGTACTTGATATTGTACTGAAACGTCAGCATTTAGCTTTTTCACTACACGGAATATCCCGCAAATAGTAATAATAATATGACATCTTTTATCCGTGAAAACATTAGAATTAACACACATACATATATATATATATTATTTACTAAAACAATTGCCTTGCATGATTTAGTACAGCAATATTCCAGAACTCAAGCTTCATCTACTATAGCTTCAGGTCTATCATTTCAGGTGCCCCAAATTCTTATAAACTCTTGAGCCATAAACATTTAAATTACTGTTGTTACAAAAACTATCTCTTAAAAAAATATATCCAGCAGCAAAATTAATTTATACTGCCTTCTTGCTTAGTTTTAGCTAAGAATATTTTTCATACCATGTTTCATAATCATAGCTATTAAACAATGACTCACTTAAAAAAAAATAATGCTTATTGTGCTTTCTTTAAAATAATCACAATGAGATCTCTTCAATTACAAACAATAGACTAATATCTACCAATCTATAATATATAAGGTATGACTACATTGAATGGCATGAATATGTAAAGCTAAACTGCTATGCAATATAAATAATTAACTTTGGCTGGATGTTTTTCTAATTTATTTTCAATTATTATAATTACATTTATTATAAATTAGTTATTTTATATTTACTCACCAGAATGCTTTTTTTTTTTTTTTTACATTTAGTTGAATATAGTTTTATTGTAATTAAATGGATGTATAGATTTCAAACTTTTCTATAATTTCTTATTCCCATTTCTTTATTATCTAAGATTTTTGTTTATCTGACATGGGTTTGAATCATATCATCATGATTATTATTGTAAATGCAGATTGACATAAAATTTTATCACAACTTTAATAATATGACTTACTCAACATATGTATAATATAGGGGGATTTAAACAGACTCTCAAGCTCCCGTCAGGGATCCATTTTATCTCATACAACTGATACACATGGCTACACACATGTGAAAAATTATAAACGATCTCCAATATATATATTTCATGCTGAAGAGTGAACTAGATTGATGCCTGGCCATTAAAGTTTGAAAATTTGCTATCTTAATATAAACCGAACACTGATTATATATATGGGAGATAATGATCTGGACCAAATGATGACTGTCTGTGCAGCATATATATTGAAGATCGTTTATATGCATGTATGGTCATGTATATCCGTTCTATAAGATAGAGTGGATCACTGAAGGGAGCTTGAAAGACTGTTCAAATCCCCTATATTAATCTAAACTCCAAATATATATAGTATACTTGTATTTCAAATATTATGCATATATTATTTCTAATCAAAAATTACCCCAAATTCACAATTAAACTAGACTAGCCCAAGAAATAAACTCCAAAATACAATCAATAGTTTCACTGCTACAAGAAAGTATTACTTCATAAAAAATTAATAATTGAAAATATTAAATATTTTTAGCAGTTTTGTTGAAAGATTTTTATTTTTACTAAGTTAAAACTATATCCTCATTTTGAAAAGAAAAAGGAGAAAAAGATTCAAGTTAAAATTCGTTTTGTTTATTGTAAAATACTTTAATGTGTAAGGGAATAATAATCATACGTGTTAAATAAAATTACATGAATATTTTATGAATAGGAATGATCAATGTGTATTATCTTGGGTTTATCACATTATCATTTTCTATTTTTTTTTTCTTTTATCTATTAATTAACTTTATTAAATAATTGCTTTAATTTTTTTTTTTATTCTATTAGCTATCTCTTCTATGAGTTATTAGCATGGGACTGATTTCATCATAGATATGTTTTAAGAGATTTTTAGGCTATCCCTATGAAATTATTAATAGAATGAATTAAGCATGTATATTTTCAGTTGTTTAGTCAATAGAATCTTTGTAACCCCACAGTTAATTGAGACAAAATGATATTTGTCATGTATGTGGACATGTTTAAGTTGACATCAGGATCATTCTTTATAAAATTATTTGAATGATGCAAAAATCTCTTTTAAATTCCACATATTTCATTTTATTTATATATTTTAGGATCATAATTAATTTATTGATGGACCAAAGCATTGACGATGATCCACATTGACATAAGAATCCTAGCATTTTTTGATATGTTTCCTATTGTAATTATTTTAATGCTTAAGTATATGTAAGCAGATGAAATAGTTTTTATATTATGCACTAATTTGCCATTCGTTTGACAATGTTAAGTCTAAGATTTAATATTGTGTACCACTTTCAAATCTAGTTACAAAGATTGATGGTGATGTTATGTTTATCATTATCATATTACTTACTATTTACTTCTAATAATAATTCTTTGCTTTTTTTCTATGTTCAGTGAAAATAAATATTTTTGATGATAATGATTTCTATTGCATATAATATCACAGTGAGAAAAGCGTCAATTCATATTATTTAATATTAAAAATAATCAACTTTATATTTCCAAGAGTAAAAAAAATCAGAGCTTTTTATATCATAATTTTTGTGCTAAGGCAAAGCTATAAATCAATTTCTGCATGTAAACATGATAACCACTATTTATACAATAACTTTAAGTTGATAATATATTTCTGAGTTCCAACTATAAGTTATCTTTTGGATATAGGTGTCTTAAGCATAAAAAATATATATATCAAAGATATGTGAAATTTTGAATACAAAAATAATATATATAATTCTTAAAAAAGACAATGGATTATTTATTTTTAAAGACAACTTTATTTCTAATATTACATATATTAACATTTGCAAAATATACTTAAGGTCTGTCAAGCCCATGGTCTAAATTAGAATTTAGATTTAGCATTCCAAGCTACTTAACTATCTATCCAATGACTGAATATCTAGCTATTATATATTATTAGCTTGAAGTTAAAAAGTTCCATGTTAATCTATGTTGGACAGATGAGTCTTGGTGTGTTAAGTTTAAAACAAAAATATGATTGCTATGTGATCTTTAATGAAATACATGTTATAGAGATGCTGAGTTATAATTTATCTTTATTTTCAAATTGGATTACCTTTGAATCATTGAGCATATTCAATGAAAAACATGATTGTTCAAAAATGTGACCAAGTTGCAAATACATTTAGAATAGAATATTTACTATACTGCTATTGTTTGTGCAACTACCTCCGGGATTAAATTTTTTATAGAAAAAAATTGATAATGTTTAATATTATTATAATACATTAATAGGTATTATATTTTGAGTTTAGTTAATGAAATAAATTTATATCACAGACTTAAGACAAATAATGGTATTTTTTTATTATTATTATTATTATTATTATTATTATTATTATTATTATTATTATTATTATTATTATTATTATTATTATTATTATTATTATTATTATTATTATTATTATTATTATTATTATTATTATTATTATTATTATTATTATTATTATTATTATTATTATTATTATTATTATTATTATTATTATTATTATTATTATTATTATTATTATTATTATTATTATTATTATTATTATTATTATTATTATTATTATTATTATTATTATTATTATTATTATTATTATTATTATTATTATTATTATTATTATTATTATTATTATTATTATTATTATTATTATTATTATTATTATTATTATTATTATTATTATTATTATTATTATTATTATTATTATTATTATTATTATTATTATTATTATTATTATTATTATTATTATTATTATTATTATTATTATTATTATTATTATTATTATTATTATTATTATTATTATTATTATTATTATTATTATTATTATTATTATTATTATTATTATTATTATTATTATTATTATTATTATTGTAAGCCAACATAAAAAAAAATCAATTTTACATTATAATTTTATTTTGATTCAGAATGTTGTCACTGTACAAAATTAATTAGTTCTGTGAATAAGAAGCAAGTGTATAAATTTTTTTAATAACAGGATGGTAATTTTGACAATGAAATTATAATACTTTTGTTTTAACTAACCAATTCTCAACTATTAAAACAGGCAAAACTCTTCATATAGTAGTGCCACTCAGTGCAAGCAATGAATACCAGAAGGCTTGTGCATAAAATCCCTATCTAGTGCCTACTCATCCAATATCCCCAGATCAGTTTCTAGCTTGGTGGCTTTCATTAGTAAGAAGCCTTGGATCTGAGAACACTGCACCTAGATCTCAGAATCTAATGCAACCCTCCAGCAGCCACCTTTTATTTCTACTTAACTACATAACTATGAGTCTAAAATTGAAAACATAATATTTTCAATCCAAGCTCATTAGCATATATAGTCATATAGGTCTGAACTCAGCTCGGTACCCATAGGTTCTTTAATAACCATAGCCACCACAATCCTATTAGGCAGGAATGGTATTAAACCACTAAATATCACTTGATCACCATTTGTTATGCTTGCTCATAACTGTCATTAAAACAGGCAAAACTCTCCATACAGTAGTTTGGATTGAAATATAATGTTTTCAATTTTAGACTCATAGTTTTGTAGTTAAGTAGAAATAAAAGGTGGCTGCTGGAGAGTTACATTAGATCCTAAGATCTAGGTGCAGTGCTCTCAGATCCAAGGCTCCTCCCTGATGAAAGCCACAAGCTAGAAACTAGTCTGGGGATATTGGATGAATAGGCACTAGATAGGGATTTCATGCACAAGCCTTCTGGAAACCACTGATTACTCTGGATTGTACTGATTGGTAACTGTATGGAGAGTTTTTCCTGTTTTAATAACAGTTATGAACAAGCATAAGAAATGCTGATCATGTGATATTTAGTGGTTTAATTCTCAACTATGTGATCTTATGAAAGTATATGAGAGTGCTGCTGACATTCTTGTATGGCTATGCTATGTTTAATGCTATGTTTTTCATACATTTGATGGTAAAAATTGCAGTTAAAATAATATCTATATTCTCCTAATGTCATTATTGTTAACCATGAAATTGTTTATTTTTCAAATAAACAACTTTGTGCATTTTTATTTCATTTTATATTTTTATTATAAATTACTGAAAAAATTTATATTTGTAAGACTTCTATATATTCAAGAATGACAATAATTTTAATATTTATTTGTCAATTTTAAAATTTCTTTCTAAGCAATTGACATAAATATGTGACTTAAATAACCAAATTTAATATCTAATTATTTTAATTACTGTTTCTTAAGACATAGAACTGTCAAGCTTCATACAAAAAGAAAAAAATAGAAAACACGGATTCTCACAGATAAAAATATATAATTTCTGCTCCCTGTTGCACTAACAGAATAGCATAGTTTGCTTCAAATTATCACATTAAATTCAGTATTCACAATCAATAAATCACTGGTTTAATTCCATGCTTAACTATCACTAATAAAGCGAGTAACACTTGAGAAAGGGAAAAGAACTTACCACTTAAAAATTGTATTCTATATTAACTTACATATCATTATACTACCAGCTGTGAATATATTTAGAAAAGTATCAATAGTTTAAATTTTCCTAAACACAATTATCAATTTCAATTACATAATAGAAAGAATCCAACACCAAACTGCAAATTTCTATAACTTCTTTATATAGCATTAAAATTGGTGAAACTAATATCACTTCAATTTTTATATCTATACAATCACAGCACACAATCCAAAGTCAGCAGTGATAAGTGGATGTTCAATACACTTGATTAATAAAAACTACTTTGATTGAGATTTTGTAAGGATGAAAGCATTAATGAGGATATTATTTTTTCATAATTAGATGAAATAACTTTACAAGTCTACTACTTCTATAGCAGTCCACCAAATATAACAGAAGCAGCACTACAGGAAAAACAATAGAATTATAATCAGAATATATGATGTAGATAAGTGATTAACTTATGCATTCTAGTAAAAAAAAAGACCCATTTCTTTTTCCAGTAAAAAGTCATTCTGTAATGTTTAATAATGTATTTGCTGTTCTTTATTTAATATTTCTAAACTTAAGAAGAATGTAATAAATATAGTGGAGTCACCATATCCACTGATAAGCCTTAATTAAATAGATGTATTGTTTATTAAACTGCATGTGCACAGAACTTTTCAACATGCATATATATATATAATGAGACACTTTTCTGTGTCATATCAGATATAAATTAAAATTATAATATAATATAGTTTCTAATAATAAATTGAGAACATATATATATATATTGTGTGTGTGCATTCATTTGCCTTCATTCCAAAAATAAAAATAATAACAAATTTACTATACCATATCAGCAAAATGTTAGACTTTCTTTGCTATTACATATGCTCCAAATGATATCTTTATTATTCAGTAACTTTTTTTTCTCCATTGCAATCAAAATAACTGTCTCACTATGAACAAACTATCGCCTCTCTAATTGTTTTGATGTTTTTAAAAACTGGTAATATATTACACCTGGGTCTCTTTTTACACGGACTTATTTAACACGATTTTGAAGTTACGCGATTCGTGTTTCACCGGAAATCGATTTCCGATAATGCGCTATTACTTTAAATAATAAATTTCGCGCACTTATGTTATATTGAAAGTAAGAGCACATTATTGGAATTGGACTTTCATCTTAGTAATTTCAATACTTTCAGTGCTTTATAATAGTAAGATTTTATGCAATAATAAAATTAAAATCATGATTTCCACATTTTATGTATACACATATTAAATTTTATAAGATTATAATGTAAATTTGTTCAAACATTGTGCATGTTAATTTTGCATTTTAAATCACATTCTGTTTTTGCTTTTTAAAAAAGAACGTAATCAATTATTATTTTCTTATTAATGACACTAATCATTATAGTGCTCTTAAATTCCAACGAGAGCAAAATGGTTATGTCTGGATATCACGAGCTTCGTAAACAATAAAATCATCGTCTCAAAGATTAATTATGTTGTCACCAGAAAATCATAATAATTAAAACGTGTATAAAAAAAATGGAAATTACTGTACTGTAAATTATGCATAAAAATATATTATTTTGAATAAAATTAAATATTATATTTAAAAAAAGTTTGTCTTGTATCAATTTTTTTCAAATTTGAAATTTTTTATTAGTCATATTTTATTTCCTTATTTTTTTTTGTGGTAATTTTACGTTGGTGCTTTGCTTTTACGTGAATTTTGAAAAATCATAGACCGCATCTCCCTTTTTCAATGTAAGTTACATCTATTTTTGCACTATTTCATTTGCACGTGTTTTCTGAGGAACCTATCTATCGTGTAAAATGAGACCCAGGTGTATTAATAAACGAATACAGCACTCCAAGATGGAAAAATAGCTGCTTCAATATGATAAAATTTATTAAAATTATGAATTTTAATGTTTTTACTTTTTTTCATTTTTTTTTTCAATATGGTATAATTAAAGTAATTTATATTAATATAGCATCTTACAATATTTGCAAAAATCTAAAAGAATTTAAAAATATGTAAATAAAATCATTTATGACAACCATGAAGATGAATTTAAATGGTTTATATGATTAAAAAGTATAATCTACTTTAGTCTAATTCTGCACTGAAAGCCCAGATAAGTAACTTTACATATTAACACCATTATAATTATTAATCATCCATACTCTTGTAGAATATAATTTTATATATATATTTCAGACTTTCATCAACAATTGAGACTGGCATCTTGAGAGACAAAAGAGAAGCTTGATTTTTCTTTCTGAACTTTTACCTCTATAGATATCAATGAGTTTTAAATTATGTTTGAAAAATAGTAAATAATAAATGTCATTTATTTCAATCATTATTATCAATTTCAAAAAAATATATAGAAAACAAAATAATTATATCCTCATATTTTGTCCAAATTTTCATTTCAACAATAAACACAAAAATATTTCCTCTCATATCTTATTCTTAAGTCTAAACTCTACAATATTGCTAACAATCAGCTAAGAATTTTATTTATTATAATTCTCTACTGACAAAAAAAAAAGATAATGATTATATGATTCTGTAATTATGTTAAAAGACTTCAAAGTTTAATGACCATTGTATTAGCTGCCAATTTCATTATGCATTATTAAACAATGAGGATTGCCAATTCCTCTACAAGCTTTATGATAAATGCTTAGCCAGAGCCAGCACTTAAAATATCTCTGTCAGGAACCCCTTCCCAAACCTCTGACCATGGTTTCGTGCTTTGGCACTCCTCAGAAAGATGTCAGGCTAGGTTCAGACACTAGATCTAAAAATGCCAACCCAAAGCCAAGCACTTATTTAAAAGTTATCTATTGAGTGGGAAATCTGAAATTTTCAGACATCTACATGTCTTCAAACCCTTGACAGAGATATTTTAAGTGCTGGATCTGGCTAAGCATTTATCATAAAACTTGTAGAGGAATTGGCAATCCTCATTGTTTATAACTTACAAGCTTAATAGATAGGGTCATGTGATCTATGACTCTTATTTTGACTATTTATAGTCTCTTCCACAAGTCTTATGCAATTTTATATTGCTAACCCTACTGGTATGGCTGAAGATCTATCAGCCCCATATAGCTATTTGAGTTGGATAGCTGGGTTTGAAGACATGGAGATATCTGAAAATTTCAGATTTTCCACTCAATAGATAACTTTTAAATAAGTGCTTGGCTTTGGATTGGCATTTTTAGATCTAGTGTCTGAACCTAGCCTGACACCTCTCTGAGGAGTGCCAAAGCACAAAACCATGGTCAGAGGTTTGGGAAGGGGTTCCTGACAGAGATATTTTAAGTCCTGGCTCTGGCTAAGCATTTATAATAAAGCTTGTAGAGGAATTGACAATCCTCATTGTTTATAACTTACAAGCTATGACTCTTATTTTGACTATTTATTATTCATTATTGAAATTTAGAATAAAGCTAAAATGCAAGCAAAATAAGATTATTTTAAATATCATTCTATCAGCCAATAATTACTTGTTTAATGTTTTCCATGTTTTCATATGAGCAACCCTTTGATGCTGTAAGCAAGTTGAAATGGTGTCAATACCAAGAATCCATTTATATCCCTTCATAATAAAAGAATTTCAATGAAAATTTTAGCTTGGAGCAATTCTTATGGTTGGAAAAAATTTAATAAATTGATTGTATCAGTTTTCCAATTAAAGAGAATTAATGTTCTGCACTGATTTTTTATTGAGGAAAACATAGACAAATCTGTGCTTGAGCAAATTAGGATTTTGTTGAGATCATAACAGAAAAATATTTGTATTTTAATGGTTTAACATGATTATTTAATAAAATTATTAAATATTTATCTTTTAATAGATAGATGATAATTGCATGAGATTTTGTTTAATATATTCACTTTTTAAAATAAAATCAGCTAGCTGATATTTTGCTAAAAGTGTAAACAATAGAACAAACATTTTCTTAAAAATAAGTTGTTGTTTTTTACCTTTTGTTATCATTGTTTAAAAATATAATAGAAGAAAAAATATGAAGGGAAAAAAATCCACAAATATGTTATAAAATAAATCACTTCAGTAGTTAATTAATATTGGTAGGTAACTAAGTAGCTGAGGGATATAAGTAAATGCTAGAACATTTCACATTATTTATAAAAGTCAATCACACCCATGTAATGCTGAATACATTATTTAATTTTATCTTATAACTATCATACATATTATTTAGATTATATGTACAGAATAATAGAAATGTATATACATATAGAACTCAATACAAGTATATATTATCTATACCATTCTTTTTCCACAATTAAATTTGAGATATTCTGTAATAAATCACATGCAATTCTATTCTACTTATGTTATACATGACTTCCTTTTCACTGTGGCTTAGTTTTACCACTTTTCTATTTGAAATTATTATTGTATTTTTCAAATTGTTTTACATCACATTTCCTTCTTTATGTTTTTAATTATTTTATAAATGCATACAGTATCCAAATGACAAATAAATGTATTCAATAAGATTTTACACAATGTAACTTATATATATAAATTCCTATTGCTGGATAGTATTAAAGCAGGTCTTCATTGAATGATTGTATTTTGAGAGCATTATTGTAGTAAAAATATTTTTTATATAAAATAAATATTATTTTAATCATTATAAAGCAATTGATACACTGCAATTAATAATTCTATAATAAATTAAGATTATTCTACTGCTAATGAATAAAAAAAATGACATTTTATTTTTTCACATTGCTAAATTAAGCTAATTTGAGTAAAGAATTAATTTTGCATTATTTCTTATATCATTAAAATGTAGCCTTCTTCTCACATATAATGGATTCTTCTACAAAGATTTGCTCTGGCAAATAATCAATTTATATTTAGTCTACCATTTCAATGAGAGATCAACCATTTCCTAAAATGATCTTGTAAAATCAAATGCTAACATTCACACACACACACACACACACACCCAAATAACTAAATTGAATATAGTACAAAGTTTATTCATTATATACACAATAACTATGGTTTGATTACTGTATAATAATAAAATGCAATAAAATAAATAAAAATATAATTTTGTATTGATCTAATTTTCATCCAGCACCATTGCAATAAGATTTTAATCTTAAATGGCAAAGTAAAAAAGAAAAACAACTTTCATTCAATACAATACATAATCAAAAACAAATTTAATTATATACAGTAACAAAGTGCATTAATAATAAATGACGAAATATGTACATTAGTTAAAATATATTCAGTCAATTTTTGTTTAATATTCACACAAATACTAGTTCTGACCATAACATAACTGTTGATATCTTAATCTAAATTATTTTGCTTTAAAAAGTGAAAATTACTTTTATGGATTATACTATTATTACATCGACTTTATACATCAAAGGATAATATTTGTCTAAATCACATGTTGTTAAATTGGAAATAATAATTGAAAGTTTGCTAATATTTCACATGTGCTAAGACAGCCAATCGGATTTTAAACAGCTATCTTAAGAATGATCAGGCTTTGACACACGACAGAGATTTTGTCAAGAAAAGGATGATACCACCTTTTCTCAACTTTTTAAATATATAAGCCAGTCTTAAGCATCTTGGCCTGAAAGCTTGAATATATAAACATATACACTTATCATTCATTGTGTTATTAATTTAAGATATAAATTATATTAATATCAAGAAAATTGCGGTTTAGTAAATCTAAGATTTCACTCTGTAATATCTTAAATTAATAACACAATGGATGATAAGTGTATATGTTTATATATTTAAGCTTTCAGGCCAAGATGCTTAAGACTGGCTTATATATTTAAAAAGTTAAGTTGAGAAAAGGTGGTATCATCCTTTTCTTGTCAAAATCTCTGCCGTGTGTCGAAGCCTGATCATTCTTAAGACAGCTGTTTAAAATCTGATTGGCTGTCTTAGCGCATGTGAAAGATTAGCAAACTTTCCATTATTACATCAAAGGATACTAAATGCAAGTTTAAAATATCGATTAATTTTAATCAACATTATCATAAATAAATCTTGTGTTAAAGATTTGCAGAGATCCCTGCTGTCGTTTTTTCAGGCGCATAGTCTTAAGATTATAGCCTTAATGTATATTACTTTACAATAATGAGTATGCACTTTGCAAATGTAATTATTACAACTTTATAATTCAATTGTAAACAGGATTTCTGGCATATCCAAAATAATGGTGGCAATCATTATAAAAATATAAAATGGCACAAAAAAAAAAGCAAGAATATAAAATTTCATTCAATACATAACTAACAAACAAAATCTAATCTTATTCAACAGCAAAGAATATTAATAATACATTTTAAAATATGTGCATTACCTCAATCAGTAAGTAAAAAAAAATATTTACATTATTAAAACTATAGCAATCAATTGAACATTATAGTTCTTGATATAATTTTAATTTAATTATGACTGCATTTGTATAAAAAAATAAAGAAGTATTGAATAACAAAAAAAAACTTAAGAGTGCTGCAAAAAAATTCAAACTTTTATTGGTTGTTAACTATAAAAAAAAAAACAGTAATGACAGAAAATAAAGTGCACCAAAAATAAATTTAAAAATGCACACTATGTTAACCCTTTTCCCCCTGTATGCATCATTTTACTTTAACAAAGATCTCAGACTAACATAGAAATCAAAATGATGACTAGGTTTTATTTAAAAAAAAAAAAATCACAAAATAAATATTTTTGTTGTATACTATATTTTATCATAATAGAAAATGTAAACCCTATTTAGGAGGGAAATTGTAAGGATTACTTACAACATTGTTAACCTCACTTATTTAAGTAGAAGATTAAAATATAAACTGAAAAATATAAATGTAAGTTTAGATAATAGTAAATATATTGGGTTTTTTTCTCAAAATACATATGTAGACATATATATAACTTAAAGGTTAAAATGCAAAATATTAATAACGAGAGTCAATCCAAATAAATAGTTGTTTTAATAAAATTAAAACAATAAAATGATTATTTTAGATAATTCATATATACACCTATAAAATGATTATTTTTAAATCATTTATACATATTAACATTTAAATTGACTAACCTTAATAATCAAGACATCAAACTTAGAGACAACCTTAGGTCAAGTCGCATCTTAGCAACTAAACACAAAGAAAAGAAAATTTAGAATCCAATTATTCAATTATTAATAATATCAACAATAATTGAATATGAGATTATGAAACGAAATTCTATATTTAAAACATGATACCGGAAGTAGATTCTACTATAAAAGCTAGATCAAATAATTTCTAAATTAATCCTGTCTTTTGCCAATGAACTAGCCACTATGCATAGTCATTTTGCTGTGTTCATAATTCTGAAGGAATTAAAAGATGAATCAATAATTTAAACGAATCTTCTTGTTGATATAATTTTTATTAGAAAAGATCTCCAATTTCACTCAATAAAAAGAGTAGATAAATTAATCTTAAGTATTATCAATTATAATTTCAAAAAGAAATTATATATATTATGTATTAATTAAAGAAACTCATAACAAAATCATTATAAATTGGAATCATAAAGAAGATAAATTTTCATCAAAAAGCATTTATATATGTAAACTATATTAAGAAGATAATAAGTATATAAAATGCTCATAAGTAAAAAAACAATTTGTCATAGGATCCAATGCTTTTATCTTAACCTAAAGTAATGCAATTATTCATTCACACTGAAATGCCTAATTTATATGCAAACTTCATCTATATAATTAAAAATGCAATTTCAATTTATATGGAAATATTTTATGGAAGATATCAACATCATACAAGAGGAAGAACTCAGAACAAAAGAATATATTAATTGACTCATTGAAGACTGACAACCTTGAAATAAAGAACTTTATCTTTAATGAATATTGAGAACTTTATCCTTAATGGACATTACTTTACAAATTAAGGAAATAAATAGGACCATACCATAAACTTTTAATACATCTTATCATTATATGTATCATCAACTTTGGACATCTAATTTTATTTCCTTTGCTTCCAAAATCTGTTTACATTGAAATAGTCTATTTCTGAAAGTTGTTAGATGAAGAGAAATGGAAAAATCATTAATTTAAATATTTTTTAAACAAAATTTAGGTCCCTATAAAGCGACTTGACTGAGGTAAAATAATTTAATATGGAGGTAAGATTTTATTATTCTTCATATTGATTTCATTTTTGACAGAACACAATTTTTTTATTTATTATTAACATAATTAACTTAGTAATATTTGTTTCTTATTCTTTGTGTAAATGATTAACAACCTTGGATGTGAGATCTTTTATTTCATAATAATGACTACACATAGAAGGAGGTTCTTATAAAATTGGAATTTCTTTACAAGGATTGTATAATATAAAATCTTCATTTACTACACAATGTTCATATTAAATTTAGTTAGTTAGTATCATTATAATTTTATTTGTTGAATTTATAAAATTTTATTTATTGTTTATTAAAAGCTGGTGGTTTTATGATACATAACTACTATAGGGATATGGGAAGGTATTATTTACATTTAATATTATAAAATAGTAGAAATGAATGTTTTAAACACTTATAATTTTTTGTTATATAAAATAAATTTAAATTGTTATCAGTTAATAAATATTGTTAAAGTTTATTTTGAATTCAAAGAGGTCTCTGATTTATTTTAAATATTTATTTATTTTCCAAAATAAATAAAATATAAATACACATACCCATATACATATATCATACTAATTTAATATCTTGATAATTTGGTTGAAATTAATTTTAAAATCGATTTAAATTATAGTAAGTATATTACTAATGTAGGATATGGATGGAAACACCTGAAGAGAGTTAAATGTAAAAACTACCCTGAGTTCGAATACTGAGCATAACGAAGCCATCTTTAAATTGCATCTGTATTGAATATTTAATTTTAAATTATCTTGTATGAAATGGATTCAATATTAGATTAAAGTTAAATCATATCATTCATAGCATCCTACATGAAGACCTTAAATCCGATTATAGTTAGATATGACATTGATTCCTTTAAGAGATCCAGACAGTTACATATGGCTTGCTTAATAAAATATTTATTTATTAATTATCATAACTTTCAATTTTAAGCTCTATGTTTTTTAAATTCGATTTAACATCTTTTATACATTTTGAATCGAGGATAATAAATTAAATGTTTTTACCATAAAAAGATTTCTAATTTATGAAGCATTTGAAGGAATCAATAGCATTTACTGCTCAACATAAAGCAGTAATATTAATTCTGGATAAAAAAAGAAAATTAATTTTTCTTCTAATTAATAAAAAAAAAATATCATGTTTTTTTTTTTCTTTTCCATTTGAATATATATATAACATATGAATATTTTATATATTTTCAGCAATTTTATATAATATTATTTTGCATTAAAGTATATATATATATATATATATATATATATATATATATATATATATATATATATATATATTGTACCCTCACTTCCAGAAATATAATATAACTTAAAATATGACTAGCTCAATTAAATTGTTATGCTCGACTAAAATATGTATAACTATTATTAATATATTTTTATAATACTATGTCTTATCAGATTTAGTACAACTAACAGAAAATTAATATAGTTCAATATCATGCACTAACTAAATAAGTATTTATTAAATCATGAGACTATGAAGTGAAGTTACAAGTGGTAATATGAATTTACATTGAGCCTATGTCTTCTAAGACATTATCTCAATGGCATAAGAATACTATTACCTCTTTATTATCTCACTAATACATCTATAGCATTCCTATGTCTTTTATAAAAAATTAACTAACTTCAATAATAGTAATAAATAAATCTCAATCTTTTATCAAAGAAATATAACTAAATAATCTCAGGTTCTTTTAATTATCTTAAAGTAATAATACTTCTTGCAGATAGGCATAATAAGGGATTTAATATCAAACCTAACTACACTTAACTTATAATAATAATAAATATCTAATAATAACAATCTCCAGTGTATAAGTTAACCTTATCTATTTTATTATACTACTAATCATTAAGAAAACAAGTAAATCATCTACATGTCTTTTATCTTCATATAGTATCTAAATTAAGAATATAATAAAATCTTATAATTTAATAATATGTGGCAATAAATAATATTATACTCTTATATTGTGCATTATAATTATTTTGTGACCATTATAACATAATATGCTAATGTCAATGAATTTCTATAAATTATATTAAGAAAATATTGTATTTCTTTTTAAAAATAATAATAATAATTTAATTCATATTGTGCAAATATTATGTTTTATTCAAACTATCTGTTGTCAAATGCTGTAGTGCAAAATAATGAATTCGACACACTTTTAAAACAACTTAAACAAATTTATTTACATCAACTTTAATAAACAACTTATATACATTATTTACATTATAAGTGGAAAATCAAGAAAATAAAAATAAGAAAAATAATAATAATACAAGATTCTTACATTGTTGTTATTTCTATAATCCAAAATAAATAATCCATACATTTCTTAAATATTTTATTAGTAACATGTAATTGAGTCTATGAATTTATATTTTACTAGATATCATTTATAATCACTTAGTACAATAGAAGGCTTTTATGTGAAATATCACTTATGTAGCACATGTAAAATAAACAAACTTTAATAATTAAAATGCTACTCCATTTAAGTATTCTAGCTATTTCTATTATAATGTAACTATTATGTATTACATGTATTATTAGCATTAACTAAAGATCAACTAATGTATAAATTGATATAACTTTACAATATTATGTGACTTTTATTGATTACATAATTATTTACTTCATTCTGATGTAATTTCATAATATATGTCTTACCAAAATATGCAATACATATATGTTCTTTTCTTAAAATAATATTTTTAAAATTATTCAACAATTTTGTGAAGACAAAATTTTTATTTATAAATTACCAATTTTAATAAAGTTATTATATTAAAATAAAATTCTATGATTCTTTTCCATTTAAACTATTATTCTTCTCTACTTGTTATTCCTATTCCCTCTTAATAAAATCCTATCTTCAAGTATCATTCTGATCTTATTTAACTTCAGTATCAGCTTACCAATTTTTTTTAAAAAATGACTATCCAAACTCTATTATATCTCATCATCTATATCTGATAAACCTTTCAAACAAAATATAACTTTCTATATAAAATTAATTTAACTTGTCTAATAAAAAATAAAAAAAATATAGATATATTTTTTTCTACTTCTTACTAACTTGAAAATAAATATAAATGACTCATACTAATATAATAAATCAAATTCCTAATATTGTAACAGAAACATTAAAGTTTATTCACGAAAGAATCATATAATTATTTCTGGATAACTCTTATTACGTTGTAATAAATTTATATTATAGAATAAAGTATGCATATTAAAATAAAACTATTATTGATAATATTATGCGTGTATGTTCTTTAAATATTTATACATTCACTCAACAATCAAATAATACTTGGTTTATCTAAAGAAAACAAAGCAAAATACATTAAATTATTAATATTATATAATTATTACCATAAATGATACTCCAATTTATAATCAGCCAAACGATGTCCTCCAGGATTATAGTTTTACAAAATAATATCACATTTATACTCAACAATTATTCTTAAAATATTACGTGTTGTAAAATTATATAAAAAAAATAAACTTTATGAAATTAAGTGTTATATTAATGTGTAATTACTTTTAAAATGTACCTCTCTTATCTTTGATAGATCAATAAATAATTAAATATCTATGTTAGTTAAGAAAACAAAATATGTTACATAAAATCCAACGGTGTCTTCTTTCCATCTACAATTGTTCTTTTTTTCCTAGGCACAAAATTTTACCAACATCACATCCTTTTCCGGTACATCACGTGTTTAAACAGTTTTTATGAAATAAATGGAAAAACGTTTTTTTTTTTTAAATAAAATAAAATAAGTTCCACCATAAAGAAACAAAATAATAATTAAAACAGTTTATAGGCTCCGGATTTATTTAAAAGTTATTGTCTTCCTAGGATTAATCAATAGTTAAACGTTTAATTTAAGTTTTTTATAAAAATTGACTTGGATATCCTCGTATACTTCTATGCGTATTTCTTTAAATATTCAGCAAAACATTTTTTAAAATTTTCTATATAACCAGCATATAGAATTTAAATATTATAACGTTTTTTTTTTTTTTTTATTATAGGTATTTACTTATCAATTAATTTTCCGATTTATCTGCCTTTTAAAATTATCGAAATTTAGTCTTTTAAACAACAAAGACTTAATAAGGCAAGTATTTCTGCAATTATTATTAACCTCCATATCTTTACCAAAAGATATATTAAAATATGTAATTTAAAAATACTTTCTTCATAAAGAAGTATTTATCTTTCTTTAACATATTTGTTTATAAGAAATTAATTATAATCAACTTTTAAATTCATATAACGTCCAATATATTATTTTTATCCAACTAGTAATTCTCCTAGTTAATCCAGCGTTCACTATATTTTTAATATAAGGCTTCCAACACATTTTATCGATATACGATATTTTCATGATTATTTGATAGTAAAATTGAGCTTCGATAGAGACGATCAATAGGGAACTATAAATAAATTAGCACTGCATATTAAACGGTAAACTTTTATAAAATTATTTAGAACTACACTCTTATAAATTAAGAAACTATTACGAGAGCGTCTATAATTTTTTATTTAGCTATATTTAATAGCACACTTCACTTAAAAAAAATTCCAATCACCCTCTGAACAATTGAACCTCGGTTTTTATACCGGAAGAAATTACCCACTTGATTGGTAAATTAAACAATCACCTTGCTAGCCTATTTACATATCTTACCAACAATACAAAATTAAAAATAAATATTGACTTATTTATTATTTATTACATTACTTAATTCTTAAATTAATTTTTATCATTTATTTAAATCCATTAAACATTTTTTTTAAAAAAAATATGTTTTACTTTATTTCACTTTTAACTTTTATAAGACTATTTTTCTAAACAAACTAAATCTATTTTTATTCATTATATTTTTTAAACAGTATTTTAAAAATCAGATTTAATATTTCACGCTAATTATTTTTATTTTTATCTCGTGATAGCCAATATAATATTTATAAATTTTATAATAGAATTTTAAAACAGTTTTGCAACTTTACTAGAAAAACTTACAAGCATATGTGTACATATGTCTATCTGTCACCTGACTTACAACACAGATATAAACGCTTGTAATTATCTAAAAATAAACTAACAATTCAATTTTAGAAAATAAATAATTTTTTTAAAACAAATAATATACTATAACAACTTTAAAATAATAATTCGATATTATAAAATCAAATAATAATCTTCTCTTATATACCATTAATAACATAATATTTATATTCACTTACTAAATATTAATCTTTATCAATAATAAATATATATGCATTTAATTTTAACTTGTCTTTTTTAAACTTTTAGCTTTAAACATTTATTTACAAAACTTATTAATGCAGTATTAATCATGGCCAGTTTTTCCCAACCATATAATATTATCATTTTTTTTACTGAAACGTCTCTCTCAAATATTAGCACAACTTCACATATCAAATATTCATAGTTTACTTTAATTAAACTTTTGAAAGATTATTATAAATAAAATCAACATCATATAGTTGTAACATATCTTAAATTTAAAATTTTTAATAAATTGATATAACAATTTATGGAGACCCATACAAAAGGGCACAATATATATATATATATATATATATATATATATATTGATGCCCTTTTGATATATATATATATATATATATATATATATCACTATGTCAAGATTTATCTAAAATACAAGACATCATTTCTCACATTTTTTAGTATCATAAAGTTTTAAATTCAGCTTATTTCATATTCTATTTAAACTTATTGCATCTGTTATTTAAATCGCTACAGAAAGACTTTCAATTCAATTCCAGTCATAAACAGACAATATTATTTGCACAAACATATACACATAAAATTGATATACTAAATTAATTCCAAGAAAAACCAATAACTACTCCTAAATCTCAAAACTTTGCAAGTGTAAATTCTTCAACCACTGCTTTCAGTACAGAATGTTCCAAATATTGAACAGAAATAAAAAATCAGAAAACTTGATATCCTCAAAGATCCTAGGATATTTAACCATGTATAGATCTTTTTTAAAAAAGCTTTGAAATAAGTCTATTAAAATAAACTCACTGACCCATGGTTTAGTAATAATTGATTAAATTTTGTAGTAAATTTTGTTAGACTGATTTTCAATGACTAGAATTTTTTGGATTTACTTTTCCTTACTTATATATAATAGTTATCAAATATATACATGAATACTATAGTGTTAAATGTTATGAGATCTCTGTATATTCATCTCTACTATACTGTCTAATTATTAAAACTTTGCAACTACAAACAGAAAATCAATAATATTTAAAGCCTTAAAATAAAAATGCTCTAGTATATAGACACTTTTAGATGGACAATGACAAAAGAAAAAATATGCAGAAAGATTATAATTTGCCTACAATAAATGAGATCTAACGATTGTTAATAATAATAATAATAATAATAATAATAATAATAATAATAATAATAATAATAATAATAATAATAATAATAATAATAATAATAATAATAATAATAATAATAATAATAATAATAATAATAATAATAATAATAATAATAATAATAATAATAATAATAATAATAATAATAATAATAATAATAATAATAATAATAATAATAATAATAATAATAATAATAATAATAATAATAATAATAATAATAATAATAATAATAATAATAATAATAATAATAATAATAATAATAATAATAATAATAATAATAATAATAATAATAATAATAATAATAATAATAATAATAATAATAATAATAATAATAATAATAATAATAATAATAATAATAATAATAATAATAATAATAATAATAATAATAATAATAATAATAATAATAATAAGTGAGATCTGAAATGAAACTGTCCCATTGGGTATTAAGACATTTTCAGTAGTAATTGTTGTAGTTCAACATGTGCACAAATAAAATCACAGTTCAGTATAATGTGTTTTCTATTTATTTGTGTTATACAAGTCTTGAACAGTAATACAGGTTTGACCAAGTGCAAACATCTCTATTTAACAATTCATAAACAAGCTGAATTGTTACAGACTTTCATATTTTTAATTCCTTTGTCAGCTTTCTACAACAACAAAAAAAAACCCACAAGGAGAGATTCAATCTTTATAAATTAATTAAGCTGTTAGGGGATTTTAATGAAAGTGTTAAAGAAATATATATTCATCAATGAGCAGAAATCAAAAAATGTTACAAGTAAAATTGCATCAGGAGAGACCTAAAATCATGAAGCAGTTACTTACTACTGACAATAATTTCTTTCTCCAATGAATCCTTTTCCCAGCCATAAATTGAGTAAATTATAAAGTAGCAATATATCATCTATTGACAAAGTGTTCAATATTCTTCATAAACAAATATTAAGCCACACTAATTTTTTTCTTTTAATTAGTAATCTTTTAAAGCAATAATCATTAATAACTATCATTTCGTTTTGATGCAGCCACTTTAAAACTAATCTGGTAAATTCAAAGAACTAACGGTCCCAACATAAAAGCATTTTATCTATATTTATTTTGTTATCATAAAATATTAATGATAAGCAAAGTAGAGTTTACATCTTTTTCATCAGTAATGAATTTTAATTTAAAAATATGTCAGGCATTTTATGGGCATAATAAATGTATGTAGAAACATGCTTCAACAATTAAAAATTATCACTATTATATAATCACAAAATTATTGTAATTTCAATAAAAATATATTCCAATAATACAAACACTTGTATACATAGTATATGTAAACATGTGTGCATGCATATGTTAATATAATGTGTGTGCGCAAGTGTGTCAAGCAAATCACCCCCACCAAGGCTTATCATATCTCACTTCTTTATTAATTTTATTCAATATCTGAATTACTGTGAAATGTTAAAAATTGTTTCCTTCCTCAAAACCATAAAATAGCAGTTTTAATATTAAGCTGGAGATATTTGTAACATTTGACACAAGCATTATTATTTAACAGACATGCTTTTAAAGAGCTGGCTGTGGCAACTAATACAGTCCACTAGCTCTTCAAACTGATGAATTGAAGTTAAAAAGATATGGATTTGTATGTATTATTAATATTTGATATTTTTTCAGACACAGCAGTAACAAAACAGGTTACTGGAATACTTGTTATCAGCAGTGGAGAGAAAATTTAATTTCAAAATATATATATAAGAAGAAAAAAATGATGAAGAGAATAGAGAAGAGAGGGGGGGACGGACATCATTGTTAGTAACAGAGATTTCCTACAACAATAGTTACAATTTAAAAATAAAAAAATGCATAGGAATTCTGACAAACTGTCACATTAGGAGATTATATCTAATGACAGGTTGAAGCTGAAAAATAGGAAGATTAAAGGGCTCTTGTTTCAGTCATTTGGCTACAACAAAAAGAAGAAATATTAAATTTAAAAAGTATAAATTGAGATACCCCTGCCTTTTCCTGCTAACCTATCAATCATATCAGCTAGATCAAATGTATATTAATCAATTCATTATCATGGTCTTAAACTTAGTAATAATGCCGCCTGATTTAATAAAATTTGTAATGTTGAAAAGCAGTGGGACAAATACTTTCATTACAATATTTTAGCAGAATTCAATTATCTGAATTCCCATAAACTAGGTTCATTTTTATTTCTACATCTTTTTAATAGCAATTATACTACAGAATATTTAAATTATGATGAAATTACAGAGCCGATTAAATCATTTATTTAACGATCGTATCAATTCGTATTTATTTATCAATTTATTATCAAAAATAATTTCGAATTTATCCATGAAATATTATTGCTAATACTATTTCATTTATTAATTTTTCATGAAAGTAATATTACATAGTTTTTGTTTTTAATTAGTTATTAATCTAACTTTCAACATTTCAAACCTACTTTACCCTTTCTGACCAACCAATTACTTATACACAAAATATTTCTCTATACTCTTATTTACAGCAAAACCCTGATGTTCACTGTATCACTATGGATTACTTCAGCTAAACTATAAACACATTAAAATCTGTATATTTAATACATTTTGTAATGCAGTAGCAATCTTTTTTATATACTTTGAATGTCATATGTAAAAATGTTTACTAATAGTTTCTTCAGACTACATTGAAAACATATTTTATCCTCCCCCCCCCTGCCCATCCCAAAAAAGTTTGATATGGTGCAATATTTTATATAATAAATTATTTTCTAATTGTAAATCAAAAATTTTATAAAGTACCTTTCTTAAGAAATAAAATGAAAGTTTATATAAAGAGACTACTTGGAAATCTGAAATGGTTATTGCAAATAGGAGTGATTGAATAAATTTTGAAGTAGGTACACACTTAAAAACATCAAAACAACTGGAGAGAATGTGTCTGCTGATAACAAGGTGCTATTAAGTTTCCACAGGGAAAAAGTTACAGAAGAAAAAGGATATTTTGAGAGTATGTTTAGTTATGTGAAAATGGGTTCTCATACATCTATTGCTTGAGAAGATGGGTGTCTAATATTTGTAGTTCATTTTATTTTTTTTAAAAAATTATGATGTGCTACAGTAATTAATGACAACAATCTTAATTTATATATACAAAATATACTCATAAAATGCAATTCTTAAATTTATATTTACATAATATACACAAGTAATGTTAAAAAATTTTAGTAAGCAGTATCTCGAAGAAATGTAACAAAACAAAGTAAATGCATAAATGTTTGCGAGATAAGCTTTAAATTTGTAGTTTTCTTTCCACCATCAATGCCATGATTATGACTAGTAAAATAAATTAATTGAAAGTGTAGTAGTCAAATTTTGCTAACTTTACAAATTTAAACCTTTGCTCGCATATATTTATGTGTATACCCTGTTTTGTTATAATGTTGCATACAAAAGCAACTCTTAATACAATAAACGATATATAAAGGCTTTAACAAAATATGAGCTATTATTCGTGTCATAAAATATATGCAAGGGAAAAAGGGGCTTGGAATAAATTATGGCAAATATCTAGGCTCCACAATATCATCCTTTTTTCTTATCTACTTGTCTATCAATCTGTATAGTAATTACATCTACAATTAAAACTATTTATATATCTAGATATCAATACTAATCATTTATATCCTTCAACTATTTATATTTCTCATTAATGTACTTTGGGATTTTGTTCATGTAACAATATGGTCTAAAGTTTACTTATTTTTTATTATCTGGACATTTTTTTTTATATGTAGGAGTATTTTGTGATTCCAGAGCCTGTGTAAAAGTAGTTATAAATATGTGATGTAGATAATCGATTTTTAAAAAAAACCTATTACATGTATACATATTAAAAAAAAAAAAAAAAACAATATTACACACACAAATATTTCAGTTTGGAAATGAGATTTACAATTAAAAAATGCACTCATTATCTATTGCAAATGGTGAATAAACAAATATAGGTACTTTCTTATTAAATTACACCAATAAATCATTTTACAATATAATGTACATTAATACATACAGGCTAGCACACACCTGCACATACATAATGTAATATATAAGGAATTTGAACTCAGACTTTCACATGTAATGTATAATAGTTTCAAATAGTAACATAATAGATAAATGCATTGATGTTATAAACTCACAGGAATGAACATCCTAATCACGCCATTCATGTGGCAATTATATCATGCATTCAACTTGTTATTTTCCAACGATAATTATAAGAACTAAATAAAATTTTCAAAAAATATATTAGAGGAAAAGTTATTAATTTTTTTGTAAAATAAATGTGTATTTTTTAATAATCACCATGTACATATACTGCACTTACTGCTGGTAGTATACATTAGATACTAAATGTAAATACAGATTTTTATAATTGAATTTTTAAATTTTTTGATTTTAAATAAATAGATATTTTAAAATAGTTTGCTTGCACTGAATATACTACCCATTAACAGGTGGTTCAAAAGCATATTTCATGCAATCGACTATATTCAAAGCAATAGTTTGAATTCACTCCATAATTATGCGGATCTCTCAAAATTGCTTCTCCATCCAATTGATCTATCAATTTTTTTTTGAAGAAGAGCAAAATGTATGATTTCATGTTATTGTCAGACCGTAAATATTTAGCCATACTTTTTTTATGATCTCTAGTTTTGAAAACGTACTCTCACACTTAATTTGAACTATAGATAGTATACAGATAATTTTACAAAATTCATAAAAGTGATCTGTTTTGTCATGAAGTATGTTGGATACCAGAATACTTAGTACACATAATGGGAAGCTGCTACAAATTTTATATTTGTTGCTGAAATTCATATTCTCATTATCATTAAACAATAGTTTTAATACGTCAAAGTTCAAAACATAAAAAAAAACACAATTCTAATATTACTTGATCTTTAATGATTTGAGAAGATAGTTTACTAATATCTTCCAATGCTTTGTCTTCAAAAGCTTTCACCACAATAGTTTTAAATTTTGCTGGGTTCAAGCAGAAACAACTTTTTGAATTATACAAAGAACTAATCTGATGACTAAACTCTGCAGTTTAGGTTAACACATTTACTTGAAAATCAATTAACGAATCTGAGGAATTTCTTCATCACCTATAAGCTCATCTGCCATTCTTTTTTTCATCATTAATATAAGCACGAAATGGAGATAAGCAGTTTAAAGCAAAAAAATTGATAGCCTTTCCATAAAAAAACATACAATAATTTTCTGATCATTGAGAAAATGGCATTTTATGACAATATTCTGTCAAAAACTATTGAAAAAGCCTCTATCTTGGATTGATCACATCTGCTGAAGATGATACATATATATAAAAGAATATGTATAGATAAGTTTTACTTTTGATTTATTAACAATAAAAATGTTTTTATTTATTGTGGAAATTAAAAATGGGCAGAGTAATTTAAACAAATAATATAACATGAAAAACAATTCCCCAATTCTCCTTAATAAAATAGAATAATCAAAATTTTCAATTAATACAATTAATTGCTTATATTAATACTAGGGGGCAGTATAGTATTTCAATAACATAGGCGTAGAATGTGTTTAAATATGATGGTGAGAGAAAAGAAAGCACGAATATGTTTATCAAATTATTATGTATATTATACATACGTAAAAAAATTTCTAATAAAAATGTTTGTCATAAAAAATTATAACATTAAATTAATAATATAAAATTATTTTATCATTTCAACTTAACTGTTATTTGTATTATTGTACATATTAAATGACTGGTGCATTTCAGCTTTAAACGTGTACAGCACGCCCATTGATCTTTTTTTTTTTTTTTATGATGAGATTTGGAAACAGAAAAAATACTGAAATAATTTGCTCTTTTATATTCAACTATTAAAAACGAGGTAGAAAATGAAATAATACAAAAAAAAAAAAAAATTTAACAAAATAACTAGATAGTGATATTAAAAAATATTTCTCAAAAAAAAAAAAAAAAGCATATTCGGTTGGCATCATGCTCTTTCCCAATAAACATAAGTAATGCATCTGGTATCCCAAAATTACAGTGCTTACTAATTCAAAGGATTTGGATAGAAATTTGTTAATTTATCTTAAAAGTCAACTCAGTTTTTCATTTTTTTTTCATTGTAGGAAGTATTCTTTTCATGGCACTTGACCTATAAAAATGACTCACCAATACCACAAGATTTAGTTGAAATGTTCATGAATAAAATTTAAAACTCTTCCCTATATAAAAATACATACTTAAAATCTCATTAATAGTGGCACATATCAATTCATACATAAAGTACAACGAAAAGACTTCAATTAATCAGATGCAATCATAACTAATACTTCATTTTTTTAAGTATTTAACATACTTTAACCTCATTAAGGAACATGATAAATGCCTAAGAAGAAGTAAAAACTGAAAAATAGAACTTTTAAATGCAAGTGTTTAGATTTTACCAAGCAACTCATATTTATTGTCAAGCATTGATGGGCTAGTGGTTAGCGTAGCTGCCTTCCAAGCAGGGGCCCAGGTTTGCTTCCCGGTCAATGCTTTGGCATATAAAAAAACAAAAAAAAACCTCTTATATTTATTACTTTTTTTTTTTTTTTGATAAAACAATTTAACTGAATCTGATGATATATTGTTAATAGTTAATTATTAGTTTCGTTTTAGATTTATATTATCTTCCACACCTGATTATTTTTAATTTTCATCAGGAAAGTTATAATTATTGTAAATTTTGAATATTGCATATGTCATTGTTGTTATTAGAGCTAAATATTACTAATCACTTTTTCTATATAGTGATGATAACTTTTATGATCAAGATACTACCCTATATAATTCTAACCAGTATATTTATAATGTTTCCATGTGATTATGAGATTCAATGTTTGATAGATCTAATGGTTAAAGTTTAAATTGGTTTAGAGTTATTTCTCATAGATTTCTGCATTATTGTATTACATTGGAACCAATCATGACTCACAACAATTGCTATTTATTTCTTCATACTTTTAGCGTAAAGCAAACACTCAGAAGTATTTTGAATGAATAAAATATTTGATTCTCAGCAAATAAAATATAGATATTGCTCTTAGTATATGTAAGAATTGATATTTACTGTTCATAAAACTTTAGCCCTTTCCATAACTCTATATAACTTTAAATTCCTAAATGACTATTCAAATTCATATACATTTTTCTATTATAAAATATTTTTTTTATCTAGTTAAAAGCTTTTTTTCTTTTTTCATACTTACACAACTTTATTATCACATGATCAACATTTCTTATGCTTGCTCATAACTGTTCTTAAAACAGGCAAAACTCTCCATAAAGTAGTGCCACTCAGTGCAAGACAGGGTAATCAATGGATGCCACAAGGCTTGTGCATAAAATCCCTATCTAGTGCCTATTCATTCAACATCCACAGCCTAGTTTCTAGCTTGTGGCTTTCACCAGTGAGGAGCCTTGGATGAATAAGCACAAGATATGGATTTTATGCACAAGCCTTCTGGCATCGGGATTTTATGCACAAGGTTTCTGGCATCCATTGTTACCCTGGCTTGCACAGAGTGGCACTATTTAAATTATAATTTTTTTTTAAATAGTGCCACTCTGTGCAAGCCAGGGTAACAATGGATGCCAGAAACCTTGTGCATAAAATCCCGATGCCAGAAGGCTTGTGCATAAAATCCATATCAGTTTTGCCAGTTTTACACAACTTTATAAAAGTTACTTTAATTAAAAAAAAAAAAAAAACATGTACAACAAATTTTTAATAATACATTAATTATTATTCATGTTTATATAAGTATATATCAGCAAGAAAAAATATATAATCATATTTAAAAAATAACCCAATGTTGTTTGTGCTCTTTTTTCAAATTTTAATGATTTGTTCCAAACAACATATTGTTACAAATAGTCAAATAAAAAAATAGTCATGGATCACATGACCCCATTCTCTTAAGCTTGTAAGATATAAACAATGAGCATTGCCAGATGCTCAACAATCTTTGTGATAAATTCTTAGCCAGAGAAAGCATTTAAAATATCTCTGTCAGGAACTTCATTATAACAACCATGAAAATCTTAATGAATACAAAAATAATATTGTGAGAATGTATAGAAACAGTTATAAATAAATAAAATATCTTACTTTTAAAAGTACAAAGAATATTCATATATTCTTTAAACAACCAGCATTATAAATACAATAATAGGATAATTGTTGATGAACATAAATAAATTTAATATTAATTTAGCCCATTAGAGAAAATGGTTCATCCCCTCACCACCACCACCACCACCACCACCAATGCAGTCAATATAAAGAAGGCAATTCACAAAAAAATGGAATGGTCAAGTTTTTATATGAAAGATGCAAAAAGTAAAATGAAAATGTTTGGTAGGTTGCAGTTTATGGATAATAAAACAATAGCCAAAATAGTATTTAATTGGGTTATGAGTAAAGGGCAGGTAACAAGATGGGTGAGAAAGATAATGCGGTATGCAAAAGATTTGGATAAAGAATTTATATCAGTATAATTGTATAAAAGGTGGGATGATTGTGTTAGGATTGTTGAGTGTTATAGTGGTAAGGAATGGGATAAAAGAATAGAAGCATTAATAAAAAATAGGGAGTTGGAAAGATGGAGAACTAATATGAAGAGTAAGAAGAGTTTAAATATATATAGAAGTAAACGGAACATTGGATGCAAGTTAATTTATGATAATAGTAAGGAAAGTAGTTTATTGTTTAAGGCTCGAACGGGATCTTTAGCAACAAGAGAATATACATGTAAATGGAAAACTATGGGTGATTTAGTGTGCAAATTGTGTAAGGAAAGTATAGAAAATATTAGGCATCTGTTGATTAAATGTAAATGCTTGAAAGCAGAAAGGGTACAGATAATGAAGTTATGGGAGAATAGATATGAACAGATAATGAAGTTATGGGAGAATAGATATGAACAAAGTGATTATACAGAAAGTGAGTTATTGGTTTTTATGCTGGGGTTGCGAAAAGATAAGGGGGATTTAGATATAAAGGCCATAGAGTTGACAAAGATTATGTTGTGGAAATGGGATGGGGCAGAATATGGGAAGACTTAGAGTGGGGAATGGAAAATAGTGGCTATCAGGTTTATCTAGGCATAATTGCTGAGATATTCTTGACTTCGTTTAAAGAGAAGCCAAAATACATCACATCACATCAAATTGCATTATTAATTTCTTGTTTGGCGGCTATTGTTGAATTTATTGCACTATATGTATATAAAGATTATTGATGCAATAAGGAACAAAAAATTAAAATAATAGCATCATTAACTTCTCTGTGTATGAAATTATCAAAAAAGTTTACAATACATATATATTTAATTCAAATGTTTACGCAGCTATTTGTCTTAAAATCTTTTATCTCCATCTTTTTAATATAAAAAAGAAAAACATTGTCTCTTTTCTTTTCAAGCTTCCAATTAACATACTTCTGTTTCTGATTGCAAATTTTCAGTTCCTTGTCTTCTTTTCTTTAAGGGTGGGAAGAAGCTAAACAAAACATTAACACTCCACAAAATCAATATTTATCTTTCAAAAATGGCAACTTTAGGTGGGTCTGATTTCTTTTTTCTTATTTTTTATCAAAAATATAACAATGGTAGAAAATTCATAAAATGATTTAACTTATACAAAAACAACAACATCACTTAAAAATTTTAATAAAAGTAATGAAAGCTAAATAAAACATCAATGAATTCACAACCGTATAGAAGAGATTGAACTTTACTGAAATAATCATGTTTTTATCACAGTATTCCTCGGCTACAAAAATATAAAGTTTACACTTAATTAAAATCTGCAAGACAAATTTTCTACTTAATTAATAGCAAATCATTTAAAAAAAAATTTTTATTTTTATAAAACACAATTCATTACTTAACAGAAAAGATCGAAAAATTTGTTCTAAATATTGCAAGGCAACAAAATTTTTAAGACTATATAGAATCATATAAAAACTTACAAAAAAAACAAGCGTTGGTGGTCGAGAGGTCAGCACAGCTGCCTTACAAGCAGTTGTCCCGGGTCAGCGGGTTCACTTCCCGACCGATGTTATGACACATGAGACAAAAAAAAAAAAACAATGTAACACAGGTGAATACTGTTATAGATTATTCTATCACTTTTTGAATCAAAGTCTGGCCACGTTATAAAATAAATTTTTAAATAAATTATATTTTTTTATAAACATAAAATCAAACTTAACAGTATGAAAAAAAGGTAATATATATATATAATTATATGTATTAGCAGTATATTAATCTAATTAATTGCTGGAATTTTACATTCTTTTAATAAAAATCTGATGTTTCAAACTATATATACTTTACAAAACATTTTAAATATTTGAATTACTCAAAATTTTAACTACATAAATTGGGTATTCTTGAAATAGCAACACCCCTGTAGAAAGTCATTCATAAGATTTCACAAGCATAAGTCATATTTTTATCAGATAAAAATTTAACTCTTTTTATAGCTCAATGTTCTTAGTATAGATGGCACTACTGTATGGAGAGTTTTGCTTTGTTTAATAACAATTATGTGCTAGTATGAGATAGTGATCATGTGATAAATGGAATAGCAGAATCAAAATTTGAATAGAAAGCCAAAACTAAAGAACTAGGAACATTGCACTGTAAAACAAGAATATCATTTTATTATCTCTGTACAATAAATTTGATACTTATAAAACATTTTAGGAAAATTTCATCAAATAATAAAGAATTATTTCAATTGTTTAGACAATAAGAATAGAGATTAGATCAAGATAAATTTGTCAAAGGGCACATTTAATGTACTTATAAAAAAGTTAGTATCATAAGTCACATCAAACAAGATACTTAGATTTCTTTTAAGATAGCAACTTTAATGCTTTTGAATGTAATAACCAAATTACATAGAAATGATGTATAGTAAATTAGTGGCATGGGTTATAAGTTTTCATTTTTACCCACTCATTTGAGTTATTTTTCCCAATAATATCAAGAAACCGAGTGAAAAACAAAATTCAGTCAAGGCAAAGAAAAATAATCAAAAAATATAAAGAGAAAAGGAATGTCATCTGAAAATAAACTATTGCAAGATTCTAATCACAAATTTCATATTGGAGCAAATAAGCTTTTGGGAATAAAATAAGTTATAAGTCATATGATTTTTATGAGAAAATGTTGATATTTTATAAAATTTTCTAATTAAATTTAAAGTATTAAAGACATTAATGAAAAGAAAAAAGGCATTACACATACGCTGCTTGATTCATTCAAATTATTATAACTTAAATTTCCTAAAGCTAAGAGATCATTTCCATGATTAAATATATATACTGTATATATTTTAAATATATCATTTGAGATAATAAAACTCATCCCTTATTTTTTTTTCATTACTGTTGTCGTTGTTGTTGTTATTATTATTGTTGTTGTTGTTGTTATTATTATTATTATTATTATTATTATTATTATTATTATTATTATTATTATTATTATTATTATTATTATTTTATTATTATGTTTCAAAGATAAACTTTATTTGTTGTAGAGAGTCACAAGAGTTTTACATAGCTTAGATTGCTGTGTTTATATATATAAATTGATGTATTGGTTTACACAAAATTATAGCAATTTTTACATACTAAGGAATAGTTACAAGAGTTTTACATAGCTTTGATTGCTGTGATTACATGGGCAATCTGTAGATGAAGGTTTACATATGTAAAAGTTGATTTATTGATTTACATGACAAGAATTTTTTCATGCTGTGGATTAGTTAAAAGGGTTTTACGTGGCATGGATTGTTGTGGTTACATGGACAATCTGTAGTTGTAGGTTTATGTATGTGCAAGTTGATTTATTTATTTATATAATATTATAAGAATTTTTATATGCTGTGGATTAGTTACAATGGTTTTACATAACTTGGATTGCTATGGTTACATGAGCAATCTGTATTTGTAGGGTTTACATATATGTTATTTTATTGATTTACACAAGATTACATAAATTTAACATGCTCTGGACTGCTGTATCTGACTGATGCAAACCAGATTTAGTTTTATGTGGTTGGGTTGCCTGGGTTAACATTGGCAAGGGATTAGAATTTCCATAATAGTGTGGCAATTGTCTATGAGGTTCACACTGATATGAAATCAATGTGTTATTTTTGATATTTTAGAGTGCTGGATCTTCTTTGGGTGACCAGGTTTTCTTTTTGGTTTCATTAGCAATAAGAATTGGGAGGGTGTTGGTGTGGATGAAAGATATGGCAGGATTGCTTTCATAATTGGTATAATCTCACCATTCCTGCTTTCTGGTGCATTTGAATAGATCAGTGTTCCAGAAAAGGGGGGTAGAGTGACAGCTATGTTAGAATTGTTTGCAATTGTTAAATTGGAGTTTGTGGTGGGTCGTTGAACTCTGGGTTTATCTGTGTGTTTAAGGTAGAGGCTGAGTAAGGCTTTTGATAAGGTTTAAACATGAGGTCCATGAGTAGAGGATCCTGATTTCCAGAGGGGGTTTCTGGTACAGTTATGTTAGAACTGATTGCTATTATTGAATTGGGAGTTTGTCAGAGGTTGGTCAGGCTGTGTTAGAGGTACATGCCGAATGAGGCTTTTGATGTGATTTAAGTGTGAAATTTGTGACTACGAGATCCAGACATAGGGAGATAGTAAATCTGGATGGGTAGTTAAGCTTGGCATTGCTATTGAAAGTGACAAGTCTTTTGAAATTAACTAGTAACTTGATATTAATTGAAGATTTGAATGAAAAATTTAATACAAAAATTTGAAATAAGTTATCAACTGATTGGAAATTGAATAAGGTATATAAAGTTAGATTTTTTTTTCTTGCAAGCATAAAGTTTTGTCTTCTTCATAAGTATAAACAGTCAGATCTTGTTAACTTGGTTGTGAGCAGGTGGAAATTTGAAATCGAATTTTTATTACTAAATAAAGATAAGAGTTTGCTACAAAAATATTAAAAATAAGCATATGATTGACTGACCTTTGGACTTTGAAACTCAGTGCTGATATTATTGGTGACAGATATTGTAATTCAGTGGCAACAGATACTGCAAATCAGATGTTTTTTTTTTTTTGTAAGGTAACTTAATTTTAACTAGAAGTTTGAATAAAAATGTAATTCAAAATTGGAAGTAAGTAATCAATTGATTAAAGGTATATTATTATCTTACATTAGACTAAGGTTTTGAATTCTTTTTTAAGCATAAAAACCAGAGCTTGTTAATTTGTTTGTGAACAAGTAAATTGCTTACTGAGAAATTTGTATTTGGAATCTCCTCCCCCCCACAAAAATCAGAATTTGCTACAATAGAATTCAAAATTAGCTTATGTTTGACTCAACTTTTTATTTTAAAACTCTGTGGTGGTATTATTGGCAGGAAACATCTGGTCATGTGATGGCTTTGTCTCCAGGAATACACAAATAGAAAATAAATATAAATTATACATATGTATTCCTAACTTTATACATATATGTATAATTTATATTTATTTTCTATTTATGTTGTACATTTTATTTTATATTAATTGTTTTATTTGGGTTTGATTATTTATTTGTTTTTTTAATATATATATATTTTATAATGTTCTTAGTTTTTTATTGTTTAAATTTTTTATGGTGTTATTATATAGTTATGTTTTTTATTTTATTTTGTTCATTATATCATAACACTGAAGAAGACTGCAGGTCAGTCGAAACATAGATGTATGTATATGTACTAATAAAGAGTTTTGCTAAAAAGTGTTTGAAGCGGTTTAGATAAATTCTATTTAAAAGACAAATACTTTCTACTAATGAAAATGTCTAAGCACATTTAATTTATCTAAAATATTTTACTTTAATAAAATATATATATATGTAACTTTTACATAATTTAACTTTCATAAATATCATCTCTGAACAAAATACAGTTGATTTCTTTTTACATTATTTCTAAACATAGTGAAGACAAAGTATATATTTTTATTTATCAAATATTTGACTTAAAATTATATACAATGAAACAATTTATATTATTTTGATTATATGCTATTCAAAAAAATGTAAATAAACAAAAAATAAAACATTAAAATTCATAAATATAATAAATTTTATTAGTCCAAATGATAAATCATGTGGCAGCAAGCATTTTTCTGTATTGGAACATACTCATAAAATCTAACATGATTGTATTTATTAACTATATTTTCTTTCTAGTAAAAAAAAATAAATAGGAAGCATAATGATTTTTTCTTCACTTTTTTCTTTCAAAAGTTTAATATAATACAATAGTGTTTCCCAACAATAGAACACTTCATAAATCCTGAAACTGTTGTTTAATTTATAGGATAGGTAGATATTAATAATAAAAGAATTAAGTAAGTAAATGTAAAACACATGAAAATAGTGAAATAAACTAGTATATATATTGTAACTGTTTGGGTTACATGGCATACAACAAAATAGTTGTGTGTGTGTGCAAATATATATATATAAAGTTGAAAGGAAAAGCAGAAATAAACCCAGATAAAAATTTTGTAGATATTTTTCTACATGTCACTGGGAATAATAGCAACTATAAAATGTTAAATAATTCTGAATTCAAAATAAAATTTTATTATAAATTAAATATTTAAAAAGTTCTAAATAAATATTAATATTGTATTCTGATTTTGAAATTAAAAAACAAGCATGAATTGTGATAATAGATCTGATAATTGTAAAAATTTATATTATCTATTTTTAAAAATCTTTGATAAAAGTTCCAAAATGTAGTTTTTAATAACCTTTTAAGGCAATTTTACGAGCTGACTCATAGCCGCTTCAAGTTGCTTGAATTCCGTCATTTTTAATGCTACGGTAAAGATTTTACGGTCATTTGAAAGGTTATAAAAAGTTCCATAAGATGCTGCCTTCTCTTGAAGTATTTTACAAGTAAAAAATCAATAACCCTGATGTTGAAGGTCTAACAAAGGAAGAGGGCAGTCCATTCTTCATTCTGATTGGCTGTAACTGTCAAGTTCAAAGAAAGCTGTTTGTCAAAATGAAACTGCTAAGATTTCTTTTCTTTCATTTCGAAAGTGGTAAACAAATGTTTTAGACCATTTTAAAAGTATTTTTTGATGTATTTTTTGACATATTATAAATTATTTTGATAAAATATGCTAAAAATAAAATTATTTTAGAATAGCAGTTAAGACTTTAAAAAAATGATTTACTTAAAATTGGGAAAGAAATCACTGACATCAGCAAAACTTTTTAATTGGTGAGTAACGTTCATTTTAGATTTGCCACTATCAAATATTTTTATAATTATAAATAAAAATTTATTTTTGAAAAAACTTTCGTTCACTTACATAACCTGACAAATTATTAATATACTTTTTGCAAATGAAACAAAAGTGAATATAATATTAAAAGATATAATTTTGTGAATTGACCAGTTAAAAGTTTAGACTTTTACCTCACTCATCCAATAAAATAATCAGTGCTCCAAAGGTTAAAAGTGCTTTTGAAAGGTTTAGAAAGATAAGAACAGTTTTCAATTAATGTGTTTTTGTCACTTCAGCAATCTAGCTATAAAGGAGTTGATAAAAAGATTAGTTTTAGTTTTGAATAATATTTTGTAAGAGCTGACCAGAAGAGTTAGCTAGTCGGCAGCATATGGCTGGCCAGAGTAGCTAGCAGTAATTTGGCTAGCGGATAAAGACAGAAAATGTTCATGAAAATGTAAAAGTGCAAAGAAGGCCAATCCAGTAGCTGTTCCTTAGTCATTACAGTAGAGTATAAATCCACAAGGAAGTCAGACCCAATTTTCAATATTCATAGCCCTAGTGCGGATGAAAATGGCTGGCTTGCCTGAAGTTGTGATTTTACCTGTCCCAATGACGAGACAATCCCAGACTGACCCCCAACAAAAAAATCATCAGCTTCCTGGAGAAAGAATTGGTATATGTATGCTGCTTTATCTATATGTAAGAAACCACAGATAAATGCATCATGCTGTATTTATATAAAGTGAGTTGTTTTTTTTATAATTCCATAATATGACATTTTAACCTATAGCCTATAATTTGCTTGAGACAAAAGCTAAAAGTAAAGAATCAAGTCCTAGAAGATCATATAAAAAAGACATCCTAAAAGAGTAACACAAGTAATAAATTTGCTTGGATTAAAAATCTAGGAGTAAATATTTAATTCAATGACTTTATTTAAAAAAAAAATAAAATAAAATGATAGTACTTTTTTTTAAAAGAACAAAAAACTAATCAAAAGGTAAAGAAACAATTAATAGAGGATTTTGTATTCTAGAGAAGAAAAAAAAAGAAACGTCATAGTTCTTTTTCTTTTACTATTATGATAGAATTTGATTCATATTATCTATATTTTTATTGATACACATGTATGTGTGAATTTTATGTATATTTTCTAAATGGAATTGTGAAAATAATTTTAAATAATTTTTTTTTTGACAAAATGAAATATATGATATGTCGACATCAGTATATGTTTGCAATTCAACACACACACAAATGTATGTTAAATATGTTACTAAATATGTATAAAACTGAATTTCATTTATAGATGTATAACAATTCAAATACTAAATAATAGATTATAATACACATCAATGTGATATGTACAGAAATTGTCACATGTATGTGTATATATATATCAATCTGAATGTCAAGTCGACATGTATGTAAAAAATTAATCTTTTTTGTTATTATTAAGAGTCAATTCAAATCTGCTCATTTCTAAATTATAATGCATATCTGTGTGGATATATATATATATGACTTTATGTAAACCCATTAAGAGCTATTGTAAAACAATGTAATAATTTGAATTTTGTGTAGTAATCAAAATCAGAAGGCTTCTACATTAATAGCCAAATTCCAGAGACCTTAATATTATTTTTTATTATTATTAATAAACTTGTATTTCATTATAAAAATTATTCCAGTGAACTTAATTCAAAATGTTTTTTTTTTAATTATTGTATTGCATCATCTCTTGGTCACCATACAGTTATAGAGCTTGTGTTCTCTAAACTAAATTCATGCATAACAGTCTGATATATTAAAGGGGATGTATTTTAGTGCAGGGGCAGCCAGTGTGATATATCCTGGTTGGTGCTAAGATTATATTTCTTAAAACCCATGCACTACATTTTATTTTAATTTAGTATTACTAGAAATTATGTTTATAGTTGGCTAGTACATCAATCATACTGTGGGCAGAGTAATGATGATGATCAGCATATTTTACTATCCCAGCATTATTATTTTTATGGTTATATATTCAGATGGATTAGGACTTAAGTTTGTGCATCCAAAATAAGGTTTAAATAATTGCCCCAAACTGGCAAAGGTTCAATAGTTATCTTGGTCTACAGTAGATTCATTTCAAATCCAGTCACAAGATTGACAGTTGATTTATTGTATTTTGATTGATCATTCATAATGATGAAAGGTTATTTCTTTTGAGTATTACTTATATTTATTTTTACCTATTGATATTTGCTCTAAGGAGTTAACTGGGCTGAACTCTGAGAGTTCTCATGATTTCATGCTCTGTAATACTGAACATTACGTTAATATCAAACATTGCTTTAAACTTTAGTAAATTAACTTTCTTATAATTTTTTTTTTTTTGTAAATTTGAAAATTTTGCATTTATATTTTACTTGAAATATTTTGTCATCACCCCAACACCACCCTGATTCCCATCCCATCATAAATGGTACCCATCAAGGGGTCGATGATCACATACTGGTGATCATCACTATAAAATTAGCACTCAACTTGACCTTAACCACAACTGAGAAAGGAAAAAAGTATGCATTTAATGCAGAATTAATTTTAAAAATTACTGTGAAATATGTAACAAGAGTATTGATGATTTTACATTATAAAATAGTAGTTTTCATGTCTGTTTAAAGAAATTCATGTTTAGAGTTAAATAAAAAGTCTATGATTTTGGAGACTGGATTGGATGTTTAATGGTTGAAGTTTGTTTAAATGTATTTTCAGTTTTAATGATGGATCGAGGCTTTTATCATTGGCTTGAAGATGCAATTTTTTTCATGCAACTCTGGTTGTGGTCTATCTCGGCTATTTGCTCCAACCCATTTTCTAATTTTATATTGTTCTAAGAAAAGAAACAAGGCATAGTTTGTATTTTCCAGCTCATAAGATTCAATAAAGCAAGATATAGTTTTGTATTTTCCAGCCTCTCCAAGGGAGCAGGGCTTTGCAAACCTTTTTGCAGTATCCTTATCATGGGTTGTAGTAGCTTACAGTGTCTCAATTGAAATAGCTCTCTTGGTGTTCATGGTACATTGTGTACTTAAATCAAATGACTGAATTCTTTACCTATCTCAGAATTGCAAGTTACTATTCATTCTGTTAGCTGTCAGCTGTCTGTCATGTCTCCAAAAAAAAATTGATGAGTATGTAGTTTCTAGAGATGTGAACTGTGTTTTCAATATACATGTATATTATGTAAAATATTGTTAGATAAATGTTTCATTTCTATTTTCCTTTTCTGCAGAAAGGGATAATGTAACTGTCTGGGTTATATGATATACAACAACAAAGTTGTGTATGCACAAATATATATATATAAAATTGAAAGGAAAAGGAAAAATAAACAGTCAAAAATTTTGTAAATATTTTTCTACATGTCACAGAATAATAGCACTACAAAGGGTTAAATAATTCTGAATTTAAAGTAAAATTTTATTATAAATTAAACATTTAAAAAGATTAAATAAATATTAATATTGTATTCTGATTCTAAAATTAAAAAACAACCATGTATTATGATAATACATCTGATAATTGCAAAAATTTATATTAGCTATTTTTAAAAATGTTTGATAAAAGTTCCAAAATGTAGCTTAAGTACTTTTGAAAAAAATTAGAAAGATAAAAACAGTTTTAATTAATGTGTTTTTGTCACATCAGCAATCTAGCCATAAGCGTTGACAAAAAGATTAGTTTTAGTTCTGAATAATATTTTGTAAGAGCTGGCCAGGAGAGTTGGCAAGTTTGTTGTAGTTAGTTGGCAGCATATAGCTAGTCAAAGTAGCTAGCAGTAAGTTGGCTAGCAGATCAGGATAGACAATGATCATGAAGATGTAAGAATGCAAAGAAGGCAAATACAGCAGCTGCTCCCTGGTCACTATGGTAGTGTGTGGATCCATATGGAAGTTAGGTCCAACTTCCAATATTCATAGTCCAAGTGTGGATAAAAATGGTTGGCTTGCCTGAAGTTACATGATTATACCTGTCCCAATGATGAGAAAATCTGTACTAACCCCCCATCAATAAAATCCACCAGTTTCCTAAAGAAAGAATTGGTATATATATATGCTGCTTTATCTATATGTAAAGAACCACAGATAAACGCATCACGCTGTATTTATATAAAGTGAGTTATTTTTTTTATAATTCCATAATATGACATTTTAACCTATAGCTTATAATTTGCTTGAGACAAAAGCTAAAAGTAAAGAATCAAGTCCTAGAACAAGTAATAAATTTGCTTGGATTAAAAATCTAGAAGTAAAGATTTAATTCACTGACTTTATATTTTTAAAAGAAAAAAAATTTGATAGTACTTTTTTTTAAAGAAAAAAAACTTAATCAAAAAGAAACAATTCATAGATGATTTTGTGTTCTAGAGAAGAAAAAAGGGAATTTGTAAACTGATATTTTTTTTTAAGTGTCATAGCATCGGCCAGGACGCAAACACACATCCTGGGCAACTGCCTGCAAGTGCAAAGCAGTCATGCTGACCTCTCGACCACCAATGCAAGACTGTAAACTGATATTTTTGTAATAAAAAAAGAAGAAAAAACAGGAAACTATTATGATAGAATGTGCTTCATATCATCTATATTTTTAATGATACACACATATATATATATGTGAATTTTATGTATATTTCCCAAATGGAATTAATTGTAAAAATAATTTTTAATAATTTTCTTTGACAAAATGAAATATGATATAGATGTCAGTATGGGCTTGCAATTCAATGTGCACACATGTATGTTAGATAGGTTACTAAATATGTATAAAACTGAATTTCATTTATAGATGTCTAACAATTCAAGTACTACATAATAGATTATAATGCATATCAGTATGATGATATGTACAGAAATTAAGTCACATGTGTATGTGCATATATACATATCAATGAGTTTCAAGTAGGCACATATGTAAAAATTAAATCTTTTTTTTATTATTATTAAATGTCAATTCAAATGTATTCATTTGTAAATTATAATGTATGTCTGTGTGGGTATACATATATGCATTTATGTAAACCCATTAAGAGATGTAATAATTTCAATTTTGTGTAGTAATCAAAATCAGAAGGCTTTTAAGTGTATAGCTGAATTCCAGAGACCTTAATATCATTTTTTTATTGTTATTAATAAACTTGTATTTCAACATAAAACTTATTTCAGTGATCCTTAATTCTAATTTTTTTTTAATTATTATATTGCATCATCTCTTGGTCACAATACAGTTAGAGAGCTTGTGTTCTCCGAGCTAGATTTGTGATAATGGTTTGATATATTAATGGGGACACATTTTTGGTGCAGGGGCAGCCAGTATAATATATCCTGGTTGGCACTAATATTATATCCTTTAAACCCCATGCACTACATTTCACTTTAATTTAAGTATTATTAGAAATTAAGTTTATAGTTGGCCAGTACATTAATTGTACTAAGTGGTCAGAATAATGATGATGATCAGCATGTTTTAATATCCCAGGATTGCTTTTATGGTAATATATTCAGATGGATTAGCACTTAAGTTTGTGCAATCAAATTAAGGTTTAAATAGTTGTCCCAAGCTGGCAAAGGCTCAATAGTTAGCCTGGTCTACAATAGACCCATTTCAAATCCAGTCACAAGATTGACTGTTGGTTTTTTGAGTAATCATTCATGATGATGAACGGTTACTTCTTTTTGAATATTACTTATACTTATTTTTACTTATTGATAATGCTGGTGGATTTATAGTTAATCATAGTTGCTCCAAGGTGTTAACTGGGCTGATCTCTGAGAGTTCTCATGATTTAATGCTCTTTAATATTGAACATTATTTTAATATCAAACATTACTTTTAACTTGTTTATAAATTATACTTTTTGGTAAATTTTGTATTTATATTTTACTTGAAATATTTTGCCATCACTCCAAGACTACCCCGATTTCCCCCATTATAATATATATAGTAAAAGTACGTTCTTAATGACTGTGAGGTTATGGATCTTTCAATTACAAATTCTTTTGATACCAGGCAGAATATTAAAAAGCTGAATTCTCATATTCAGTGTAGCTTCCAGTCTGTTCCTGTACTTCGATCTGGTTGCCACATAATATGAAAGTCTTGCCACGCTTAAATATGATATTGTAAAAGAAAACAAAATACTAATAGCTAATGTTGACAGATTGGCGATACTCTTCTGCTAAATTTGACCTGCAATCATTTAAAAGCAGTTGCATGTATTTTTGTTTTAAATTAGAAGCACTAATTAAATCAATTAGAATTACATAATCACTTGTAATATTTACTAAGGCAATAAACCTCAAATCATGTACACTTGAAAATGTGAAGATAGGGACCTCTAGAGGTCTTAACCACAAGCTTATGCCTTGGAAGAAGTACTAAAGTTTGTTGAATTATCTAATACCTGTAAATGGATTCTGAATACAGGAATTATCCTGACCAGACTTTAAAAAATTATTGTAAAAGAACTGATTGTAATTCATGCAGGTATTCTAAAATTAAGTTGAAATCTTCATCACCTATTTTAGAATTTACGTTAATTAAAATTCATGCAAGATAGGAAAACAATCAAAATTATTCAGTTCAACTGTAGAAATCTAGAAATGCAATGTCCTACTAAATGATGCCATTTTATTTCCTGCATTAATAATTGTAATATTCTTTCCTAATAAGATAATTTCATTGCATTAGTAGAAACTTCCACCAAATATGCAAGATTCATCAATGAAGACCTTGTTAAAAATTCAATGAAATTCTTGTCCTATATTATTAAATATGGAAAGAAAAAAAACAATAATTCAATACAAAGTTCAAAATATCTCAATAGTGTTTTTCTTCTAGATAGCCTTCTCAAATCAATGTAAATGTAATAAGTTCATTACCTGTTTCATTACACAAAATATTAATTAAACTGGATTGAAGTGGTCAAGATTTTATGTAGTTGATAATTTTTACAGCTCCATCCAAAATAGTTTTAAAAGTTTTTTTTTTTTATTCTAAAGCTTAGCTATGCAAACACAATGAATTTTTGTGGTTATTATAGTTACTTACAAAATATGTGTTATAACTACCTTCAGCTTTCCTACCATTGCTTGAGTAAAGTCTGTATACACACTTTTCCCAACCAAATACAGATCAATATATCTTATCTGCTAGTTCTTTCTCATAGATGTTTTCATGAGTAAATCTTACTCAATATTATAACCAAATACTTAACCAAAATATGCTAGTAATACAACGAATGAGCCCTGTAATATTTACAGATTCATACATCTGTAATATATACTCACTGCAAAGTCTAAGTCCATTAATTAGCTTTTTTTCTGTATTGGCAGAAAGATATTTGATGTGGCATGAAACAGTACTATTTGATAAACATAATGAATCTATTTTTAAACAGATTAACACATGAGATACAAAGTCTTTCACACAAGCCTCAATGAGTCCAATTGTATAAGCTTCACCCTTAATGCAGTGCAGTAACTCATTTGAAAAGATACCTCAGTTGCATTTTTATTTTCAGAGTTAGCAATTGTAATCATTTCAAGTTTAAATTATTCTAGTGAATCGTCAAGCATTGGTGGTTGAGAGGTCAGCGACAGCTGCTTTACAAGCAGTTGTTCCAGGATAGCAGGTTCACTTTCCGGCTGATGCTATGACACATGAGAAAAAAAAAATTATTCTAGTGAATCACATCAATTCTTTTAAAAAATGCAGACATTTTTCTTTGTAATCAGTGTTTGTTTCCAAGTGCTTATGAAGTTTAGTTGAAGTTAATGAACTATTCACTAGTATTTTATTACATGAAGCATATAATGCAACAGGAGCGTCTGTATTGCCATTACATGCAAATCCCCAATTTACTTTCCTTTCATTGTATTTCCTGCTTGGTATGCTCTTAGATAATATCTGCTTATTTAATATTAAATTTTGTAAAAACCACAATTTCTTCTTCTATCATAGATGTGTCAGATATATTTACCTCTCCTTGTTTTAAAGTTCCCCTCTTTAACCAAGAATCCATAAGTAATTTTTGAATAATATTTAAATTCTAATATTAATCAGAACTCTAATATATAAAAAAAAAAAAAAGATTTAAAAAAACTGCAACACATAAAATTAATATGAAATAAAAATACTAAAAAAGTGTCAATAATGTAAAGGCAATTGTAATAAAATGATTTGATAAAATGTTTAGTACCAAAATTAAAGATTGTGAAATAAATAAGATTATAATGTGTAAAATCAAATAAAAAATAATTAAAAATTGTAATGCCGAAATAAATATTTAATGTAATTATAATAAGAAATAATTTATAATTATTATTTAAAAAATTATAATATTAATTAAAAAAATAAAAAATGCTAATAAAAGCTTATAAAAATAATAAACTTATATATTTAAGTAAAAGACTATAATGAGGTGTTTAATAAAGTATTGTCACAATCTGCTTAGCTAGCAAGGCCAAATAACTTGATGTCATGGTCAGTGGTGACAATGCACAGAGCCCAGGCATTTCAAAATTTTAAACGAAACATTTATTGACTTTCCATGAACCACCAATATGGAAATGCTTTAAAGTTTTTCATCTAATAAAATAGTTTCTAAGCATAAGAGAATTCATAAAGTACTTCTTAAAATAAAAATTTATTGATATGTGATAAAAGAAAAAAAAATCATGTTTAGTCGTGGGTTTTATTAGGAGGGAAAAGCCTATTCATGCTATGGTCATTTGCATTCTTGAAATGACTAAAATTATAACCATGTTTAAAGAAATTGTTTTGCTAAGACATCAAATTTATGGATAGAAAATATGAACCAGGAAAATGTATCTATAAATATTATCATTATTGTGTTTGGTTTGATTTGCAGGTTCATTTCCAAACCAACAAGCAAATGATGATAAAACTACTCAACAATTAATGTGCACAATTTATTAATCATGAAAATATATACACATATTAGTTAATCAATAAAATACATATAGTTTACACAATTAATGATGAGATAATCATACTGCATGAACTCACTTCCAACTATATGATTGGCCTGTCCTGCAAGTTCAAGAGAGACTCTTCCAGCTGCACTGGACAGCTTGCCTCAAGTTGACTCTAGTTTGGACTCTTCCAGCTGCATTTAGACAGCCTGCCTTGAGTCGATTGCAGACATTGCAGTTTCCAGTCCTGGGTGGACTTGCCTCACTGCTAAGATGTCACAATAATGGCTAGTGAAAACACCTTTGCTGATGGCAGCAGTTTCACTGGAAAGCATGTTCAGTCCTTCAGGTTGGCAGATGTTAACGCTCTCTACTCGCTCACTATCTATCTGTCTTGCGTCCAGAAAGGCTGACTATTTAATGGCAGATCCCCTATCTTACTGAAAACATTCAGATTCAGTCATCATGCTTGCTTATTGGCCTGTACTTATCATTGGCTATGTGTTTGTCTGTAAATTAGCCTATTGGTCAGCAGCAAACAATGCTCAATCCGATCAGATAAGGTAGGAATCTGGACTACTCCACTTCTGAAGGCACGGTCAGATATGACAATTATATTATGTGAGAAATCTTAGGATATATGTTGATTTTAATATATCATTCCAGTTTTCTTTATAACTGCATGATGATCATATTTATGTGTATATACATATTTAAAAACGTTTGTTTTGTATCAACGTAAATGTATAAATGTATGCGTTGAAATGCAGTGCATTAAATAATAACTACTATAAAACAGGCGGAAACTATTATTTTTATGTCACCAACTAGAAATCTTGAAACCAAATTTAATGGATACGCAGACCTACTATAATTTAATATCTGTTTAATTCCGAATTCAATAAATACTATAATATATTTTCGAAACTTTTGAATAACGCACGTTAGACTTGGAATAATTAATCATTAATACTGAGAATATAAAATTCACTATTATATTTAAATATATAATTTTAAAAATAGGCTAACGGTTAAACTAGATGTTTAACATTTGAAAAGGACCTAAACCCATATGCCAAATATATATATATTTATATAGCGGTTACATATACTTTGGTTATTTATTATAGTATTATAATTTTATATATATATTCATTAATAACAACATAAAATATTTAACTTTTCTTTAATATCACAAATCAATTTATTCTTATTTATTAATAAGATCGGCAAAATGGGAGGGAAAAAAATTAAATTAACTATATCATTAAGAAGTGATTAACTATAGATTAAACATGCAGTTCTAAGGTTTTAAAATCAAATTTAAAAGTGATGATAAAACTTGAAACTGATTGGGTTGTGCCTGACTAAAATAAAAATGATTTCCTTGACAGGAAGAGTCTGATGAAAACATTGTGACAGTTTTCTTAAGCAGATGTTCACACATTAAAAAAAAAAAAAGTAATTTAGGCTCTAAGTTATGCTTGATTTAAACATACTATTAATCTGTGAATATAGATATAAGTAAATCATCTCTGAAATAAACAAGAATATTATTTAAACTAAAAATAATATTCACAATATAATATTAATAAGGAAGTGGATATTAAATCATATATAAATATTAAAAATGTATCAACATTAAAGCCACTAGAAATTAAAAATAGTTTAAAAGATTTTATTTCAGAATGAGATATAGTCTATCTCTTTTTTAAAAGTTCATAATAAAAATTAAAGTTTTATTAAAAATTAATATACTAAAACTGATATGTATATATATTTAAAAATCTTGAAAAAAAAAAAGATCTTATCACTATTGTTAAATATAATTGATCTTTACTTAACTTCCTATTGGCGGATGTATATGAAACGATCATACATGAACATAATTTTCTTCACAAAAAGCAATATCAAATAATAATGTAACTAACTGTTTCAAAAAATTATTGTATCAAATTTTTATACATACAAAAAATAACTCTCAACTGCACTTTTTCTTTTCATATCAACATATATGAAAATACATGTAGACAGGTATCTATCTGCAAATGTGAAAATACGTTACAGGAAAAATAAATGTATGCATACTTTATGTGATAGTGATTTATAATATCATCATTCACTAATTTTTTAATTAGTGAAAACATGTCAATTGAATTAATTAATTTCTGGATACTTTATACTTATTTCGAGTTAAATATAAAAAACCCAATCGTTTTTGAAGAAAACAATTATGTTTGTCTTTTTATTGCACTGTAAATAAGTGTTTATTATAAAATATATTATGTATATAATAAAACATGTTCGACATGACTATGTGATAATTATCAACTATTTTAGTAATACATTTTAGGTATAAAACGATATTTATTACTTTGCTGAGCCAGGTTTTCAATACAGTGTATCTTTGTCAAAGTACATATATAGTGAATATTAGCAAATATATTAGCATATGTAAATTGATCTAGCAGTTGGCTACGTCATTAGATTAAATGACTAGTGCTTGATGAGAATAATGCTATCGGCTCATATTTATGGAGTTTCATAGAATTAATTATGTGCGAAGCTACATTTACTTTTTATTATTACTTTCTATGTAATGATTTTAGCATCAGCAGCTTTAAAGGAATGACCAGATTTCTTCTCATGGTCTACAAACACCAAGCTTGGCACATAATTAATTCTAAAAACTCCATAAATATAAGAGCCAATAGCATTCCCCTCAGCAAGCACTGGTCATTTAATCTACTGACGTAGCCAACTAAGGTCAATTTGCATATACAAATCTATGTTAATCAGTGACTAGTTTAAAACATGTTTATACGCATGCGGATATGCTAATGTATTTGCTAATACTCATTACAGTCATGCTTTGACAAAAATACATTGTAACTAAAGCCTGGCTCAGCAAAGTAATAAATATTTTATACAAAAATTTATTACCATAATAGATGATAATTATCTACATATCATTGTCAAATATATTTTATTATATATTATCTATGGTATATACATATATTATAGTTTATTCTTATATATATTGTAACCAGTTTGGCTACATGGTTGTACTAAAAGAAAAATATAATAAGAATTAGATAGTTGGCAGTATATTCCTCAGATTTAATTAAAGCTTTATTTCATTAATGGGGTGAAGTAATATTTAATTTTCTTAGACCTATTTTTTTAAATTAAGGGTTATTATTTAATTCAATATTTTTAAGATTCCTTATGATAGTGTGAGAATTATCAACATTTAATTTGTTAATAGTAATATGATTTTAATATGGAAATTATTTTAATAAGTTATAAATGATTATAAAAAGGAGAGAATTGTGAAAGAATGTAAACAAGTTCTTTTTACTTCCTTCCTCTGTAATAGTTATAATTAATTAGTAATTTTAATTTAAATTATGAATATATACTAAGAAAGCACACAAATTCTTTTTCTTTGTTTTTATACCTTATTTAGTTAATATTAATTTTAATCTTTTTTAAGAGATTAAGTTTTATGGTAATAAGATTTTAATATCTTTATAAACTTTATTTTTAATCAGAATTAGCTTTTTCAATGTCTTTGATTAAAGAGGTAGATAAATGAATAATTGTATCTACAGGAATTTATTTAATTGGTTGTTGTGGAAATTATCATGTGAGAGGCAGATTGTGGTTAACTTGAGGGCAGGATTGTTCTAGAAAAAATATATGAGGGTCAATAAATGAGAAGACCATAGTGTCTGGTAAATAGAAGATTCCTAACTTAGCTGTTGAAGAGAGAGCAGCCCAAGCTTAATCAAACTAATAAAGAAAAAAAAAAACATAAGACTTTACCAAGCTATTGAATAAAATAGCAGAAGTTTTAATCAAGCTTTATGCATACTATGAGTTTAGCCCTAAAATGATTTGTACAATAAAAACCATATGCTAAATTCAGCTAAAAGCTAGACATCACTTTCTTCCATGTGACCTATCTTCATTGGAAGAAAATGTAAAAAAGATACCCCCCTAAAGTAATTTGCAATCCTGCCTTACCTCACCTGAAAATTCAAGAGAACCAAATGGAAAAAATTTGCTATTTTTCATTTACTTGGAATTGTTACAGATCCAGAAAAGAACAAATTTAACTAGGCCCATGTTTAGAAGCCTTCAGGAGAAACACAATCAAAAAACTGGAAATTGCAATTGGAAAGACCTCCATAAACAAGAAAGCCAGGCTAGAGGTGTTATTTTTTATGTGTGCACACTCTACTGGTTTTTTTTTTAAACCCAATCAAATTTCTATTACAAATAGTGAAATAGTTTTTAAATAGGAAAAAAACTGTTGTAAAGTTAATGTTTTTTTTCTTGCTAAGCTGAATCAAAGATTATCTTTTATTCTAAACATGTTAATTAATTCTTAAATATTTAAAAAAAATTGAACCAAAAATTATTATCTTTAGTTTTGAAAATATTGTAAAAATAGAAAGAAGTATTTTAACTATTTTAAAGAAATAGCTTAATGAATTTAGAATTAATCCATGATTAAAATCAACTGATTGGTTAATATAATTTTATCAAACTGTATTTTTTATGATGAAGTGGATGTTTGAAATTATCTACAATCATGTCATTATTTTTTGTTGTTAATTAATTAGAAACTAAATAATTTTTTAAACTAAAAATGTTTTTAGTCTTAGTTTCTTTATTCTATCCAATTCCTGTTTCATGAATTGTAATGTGACCTTATATCATGACAGCTTACATTCTAGGATTTATTTTTTGATGATCCCATTAAAACTATTACTTAAGGTTATTTATAATAAGCTACTTTATTTATTTCTCTTTTGCTCACAGTAGTAAATTACAGAGTTCTTGCTTCCTGAGCTAGATTCATGCATAACAGCATTATAGAAAGAGGGTGTATATTATTGTATAGGCATCCAGCTGATAATCATCCTAGATTGACGAAAAGAAAATATTCTTCAAAGTCCATGCACTACATTTTATTTAGTTTAGCTCTATTAGACATTAAGTTTATAGTTGGCCAGTACATCAATGATACTAAATGGCCAGAGCATTGATGATGGTCAGCATGTTTTAATATTCCAGCATTATTACTTTATGGTTATACTGATAGATGAGCACTTAGTATGTGCATCCAAACTATGTTTAAATAATTATCCCAAGCTGACAAAGGTTAAATAATCAGCCTAGTCTACAATATACCCATTTCAAACCCAGTCACCAGTTTAACTGTCAATTTATTTTGATTGATCATTCATGATGATGAATGACATATACTTATTTTAATGCCAGTGAACTTAGTTAATTATGCTTATACTTAGGGGGAGTTACCTGCTGATTTCTTACAGTGATCTCTCATGCTCATTATTGTATATTTTATACTAAATATGGATAACTGAAACACATAGGCTTATTGAAATATGTATATTGGTGATTATTTATCTTTTCAACATATATGTGTTCAAGTGTATCAGTGTTATGAGATAGTGTGGAGAGTGGTGGTCAAGTGAAAGTCTGTGCTCATATAGGGTATATATTAAATATGCATAGTTAATTTTATATTTTTTTTTGAACTGTGGTTGATGATGATTTCCCATCACTCCAGATTCAACCCCAAAAATGATGGTAGTGTTACAAATGTCACTCAACTTGTGGGACTCCTATTTCCATACTTTTCCAAATGAACACCCAATTGAGTATTTCCATACTTTTACAAATGAATACCCAATTGGGTACAATTGTGGGACATTGTAACCATAGGTTCTTGTGTACTAAAATCCTGGTTTTCATATAATAAATCATTATATACTGTTGGTTTTCATATAATAAATCATTATATACTGTTGATAAAATAAATCTTGGAATTCTGTTTTCCTCATTATATGTTATGCTAAAATGATGCAATATACCTTCATACTCAGAACAGTGTTATGTTTGTAATATATGTGTGTATATATTTCTGTGCATTTGTATAGTTTTTCTATGTTTTATAATGATAATTATTTTTTTTCCATATCCATAATCATTTGTATAACATGGATGATGATCTTGATTTCATTCTGTAGAAGTTTTGTATGAAATGTCAAAAGATCATTTGGTATATATTTGTTCTCTGTATAATGTTAATATTAACATATTGTAATCATTTAAACATTAAATAAATGAGGTAAATGGAGATTAGAATTCAATCACTATTGTTAATTAATAGACTGTGTATGTGACATTTTATTATATAGTGCAATGCTTGATTGCCTATCATTTGTTAGAAATATATCAGTATTCTTTTAAAAAAAAAATAGGCGCATGAACATAAAAATAAACAAATATAATTATTACAAATTCAAAAATCCCCACATAATAGACGATGTAACATAAAAATGTTTTAATAAATTAACTTCATTTTCTTTTCTTTTCTCTTCACTGTCAACTTGAATGACTTAACAGTTTTCTTAAGAACTTGACTCCTTTTTCAAATGACGCTCTGAAAACAATTGAAACATCAGAAAGACAAAAATAATAAATCATTCTTTAAAAAAAGAATTAATTCATTAATATATTTACAATCACTGTGAAAATGATAAATTAAAACTCTAAAAAGAGTGAAAAAAATGTACAGTTGTGCCTAAATTTGCAAAGATTGAAATAATTACACTCCGTTATAAAAAGTAAAGGTGAAAAATCTTGCTCCTATTCTTCTATTAAAGAACTCTATATAAGCACTTAATTCCTGAATTCTGAGTTTGTCTTTCCCAACTGACCGGAAACTTCGTACACCTGCATTTTATCTGAACTATTTTACTTCACCTATGTGTATGTAATGATGACATCAAATTGTTACTGTCATTCAACTATAAACTTTTTATAATTATATTTATATTCAATAAACTATTTCAAAATATGATACTAAAATCTTTAAACTTTTCATAATTATATTTTGCTTGTACTTAATATATATATGTAAATGATAGTAAAATATTTTGTACATAACTTTTTTTATATTGCGCATATTTTAAGTTCCATAACATCTTATTTAAATCAACAGAAATATAAATCAAACATTACAACATGTTTTTAATATGTATACACAGTTTTCATTTCAATAAAAATTTTATTAACAATAAATAGTGATTACATACTAATAAAGGATAAATAAATGAATAAATTGTACAATAATATGATTATATAATGTTCTATATGTCATCTGGCTAGATTATGTTATGAGAGCACAATGATATACTCTTATGTGGTTAGGTATAGTGAAGAGATTCTAGGAATTTGTTTAATGGTATTAGCATTTTTAATATAAACATGAAAATTTTCTTTTATAAATGACTATTCTATAATGCTAGGTAGGTGGGAATTGATAATCAGAGAAAGGAAAGAGCAATTAAAGACCAGGTGTCAGCAAAGACTTTACTCGAGGCAAGGAGCTGGTCACGTTTCTTGATTTTTTTGAGCGTTTGATAGAACAATGGTATGATTTGTGGTGGGGGTATTTCCATGAGACTTTTGCATCTCACTATCCATATGGAATAAAGGACAAAGGTAGAAAGCCTTATTATTGAAAAAAAACCATTATGAATGGCATTTTCGAGTGGAAAAATCATATCAGGTCTTATGTTGGAATTGATTATAATTATATCTTTCAGAGTTTTAAGTCTTGGGCACCGGTGTATAATATGGTCTATGGTTTCATCTTCACGAGCACACAGACCACATATAGGGTCAATGCTGGTAAAACCTCTTCGGTGATAAAGAAACCAATTCGTGGGTAGCGCATTAAGATTTATTTTAATGATGAAGTCAAGAAATTTGGGTTCCAGACTCCATCTTTTGAAGTGTGTAATGAGTATTTGGTTGGTTATTTTTAGGCTGGTTTTAATGGGTTGTTGATTATAGTTGATTATATTGTATGCTTCCCATAAGGTGATTTTTTGGTTAAGGTTAAAGGATAATATCGGGTTATAAAGTTGTAGTTGTTGTATTAGGGATGCTATCCATGAACTGGAAGAGGGTGGAGGACGATCTGTCGGTGTAACTTTTTTAATAATGTTAGAGTATCCGCAGGAGAGGATCAGATTATGTAGAGTGTTGTGGGTTTTCTGTAAAATGATTGCTTGTATTGAGTGGAATGACAGTCCATTGAACCTGCGTGGTCGTTGGATACCTCGCAAGCTAATAGCAACAGTCCTTCCTCTCCAGAGAAGTTTGGTGCATAATCGGTTAATTTTATTTTGAAACTGTTTAGACATTTTAACGAATGGAAGATAATATGAGATGTTTGGCATTATGATCATGTTGAGGAGGCCAACCTTTCCATATAATGAAAGGTATACTCTAGAGAGTGAAGTGGTGATGGCTTCAGTTGAATGGAGGATTGCATCTTGAATCTCTCTTGCCATTGCAGTTGGAGTTTTGTAGATTGGAAAACCTAGGTATCTTTGGGGTTTTGCAGAAAAGGGAGAGTTAATTTGTTTACCAGACATTATCTTCCAGATGGAAGATTTGTTAAAATTTATTTGTAGGCCAAGTTTCGCTGTATTTCTGTTTAATATGTTCATGAGATGAGGAAGGTATTTAATGGTGGGAAGCACAACCATGATGTCATCAATATATGCAAATACATTGAAGCTTTTATTGAGAGAGGGAAGGAAAATTCCAGGGAGGTTTTTTTCTATATCCATCAGAAGAGGGTTGATGTATGCTGTGAAGAAAAGGGCACTGAGCGGGGATCCTTGAGGGATCGACTTGTATGGCTTGAAGCCTGGTGTGATCTTGCCATCAAGAGAGAGATTTTTCTCTCTGTTGTTGAGCAGATTGCTGACCATCTGTACAATCCCAGCTGGAATGTCGCATTCCAACAGAATATCCAGAAGGATGTTTATCTGAACTGAATCAAATGCTGCCGCAACATCCAGCTGGACAGCAATAGGTTTTGATTTACGATGTCCTCTGATGTAATTGAACAGTGCAGTTACATTGGACATAGCATGCGAGGTTGATGATCCCTTTTTTCCGTATTGGTTTGATGAGATATGGCTAAGAATTTGAGTTTGGATTTGATCTTTAATGACTGACTCAATTATCTTGATAAGCAATGGGGTCATGGAAATTGGCCGGATACTGTTAATGTCGTTTAGTGGTTTTGCTTTTTTAATAAAAGGCACGAGTGCCACTGGGTAAAGATCTGTTATGTTTCTGTTGCCGGAGGCTAGGTGATCAATCATTTTTTTAATAATTGGCACAGTGAATTGACTGAGGTGTTTGAGAAGGAAATTTGGGATGCCATGAAGGCCAGGATGAACGCCGTCAGGGAGAGATGTTATCTTCTTTTTGATTTGGATTTCCATGATGCCATGTTCGCCGGGGTCACCAGCATCTAACCAGCTGTTTATAGGAGGAGCTCCATCTTTTTGCATTAATTGGGAGAATTGTTTGCTGATGTGCTGCATCATTGGAAAGCCAATAAGATTGGTTCCATTAGTATTAATGGATAAGGGAGTGATTTGTTTTTTATTGTATCCCAGTGCCCATCTGAGATAGTCTCTCGTCCAGCAGTGTTGTTGTGCTAAAAAACATTTGGCTCTTCTGATGGATATATATTCTGCAAGGGACTTTTGCTTGATTTTGTAGAGATTTTTAAGGAAGATAATTTTTTCTGTATTTGTGAAATTTTGCTGTGATGCTTGAAGTTGTATATTAATGTCTGTTAGATCATTTAGAAGGCCATTTGGTCCTTTGATTTTCCTGGTGTGGTGATTTAATATGGACTGAAGTATTCCAATGAAGGAAAACCAGCCCTCCTCAGCAGGCAGGGAAAGAATGTTTATTTTCTGGAAAAGGATGTATGCCTCAGACACTATCGCTTCGGTCATATTTGATTGGGTGATCATGCGCATGGTTTTACCAGGTCCATCAATGGGTGTAGGGATTGCAATAGGTGTAAGTTGTAAGATTAGAGCCATATGATCAGAGAAAGCAACAGGGGCCAAGGCTGCATCAAGGTTGAAATGGAGGTCTGGGGTGTAGAAAACCAAATCAATCAGGGACTTTTTAGTTTTAGTATAGAAAGAGTAGGCTTCAGGAGGGAAGAAACCCTCTCCACACATTAATCTGCGATTTATTAGATGCAAAAATCTCTTGTTGAAGTCATTGTATGTAGTGTTAAAGTCTCCCAGAAGAATAGTAGGAGAGGCTCTGTTAGCTTTGATGGCATTTAGGATATGGATTATTTTTAGATATTGAGGTGTCTTTGGCTGTATATATATAGGCTATGATGATCGGATAACCCCAGTAGTCTATTTCTATGACAATAATATTGGCATCTAGGAATAGAATACTAAAACTGTTTGGTGGTGTTGACTTGCTGAGAAGAATACCGACTCCAATGAAGCAGAATGGCCTATGGAAAATCTAGTAAATCCGAGAGCTGAGAGAAGAGATAATATTTTATGATCAGTCTTATGGTGATATTTAGTTTCACCCATAAAAAGTATATGAGGGGAGCAGAGCGAGAGCCAGTTTTTAATAGCTAGAACTCTATCAATTGAGTTGATGCCGCGAATATTAATGCCAGCAATTTTGCAGAACATGATAGATTAATCCAAACCGTTCTCAGCAAAGTGTACCAAGTCAATGTGGGGCATCTCCACGTTAATGAGTTCTGATGTTGTTTGGAAATCAGAGTCTTGTGATTGAATTTGTGGATGGATTGGTGATATATTTGTTGGTTGAGGAAACGCATCCATGAAGTCTTCGGTGTCTGATGAAGTAGTGTAATCTGTCTGAGATTCGTCAGATGGATCAATGGTATCGATGGTTATAGGATCCATGGTTTTCCTCTTTTTTTCTATGGATTTGTGAAGCTTTGTGCTGGATATATCTGAGATTTGTTTGCTAGCGGGTGGTGGTGAATAATGTATTGGATGGGAGCTGTCATCATCAGAGCTTGATTTATCTGAGCAAATTGATTTTCTTTTAATTTTCTTATTTGTATTTTGGGTATTTGTTGTATTGGTTTTTTGGGGGGGTTTAAGTTTAGTAGTGTTGTTTTCTTTTTCCTGTACTTTTGATGAAAGTGTTTTTTTATTGTTATAAGAATTTGGTTTAAATTTTAGATCTGAGTCATTTTCGGTTTGCTGTAACTGTTGTGAAACATTAATTATGCTGACTTTCGGGTTGAGTGTTTGATAAGTCTTTTCATCTGGATGGTTGATTACTGCAGGCGTTGAAGAATTGAGGACAGTTTGTGGATCACTTTGTTTAGGTTTATTAGACTTAGCTGGCCCGAATGATGATGCATCATTGGTTTTAAGCTGGGTGGGAGTTGTTATAGATGAATTGTTTTGAAATTTTTTAAGTGTATTTTCTTCATCGCCTGGGTTTTCCTTGCTCTCGTTAGATGGTTTTAAATTGTTTGTTATACATAAATATAAACGTGAAAAAAAAAAGATATTACAAATCCAGGATTCAGGATATTAAATTATTTTTAAGAAAAACTATCATAAGAAATTTTGCCGAAGTCAATATTTTTTTTAAAAAATTAAAATGAAAAAACACACACAACCCTCGTTATAACATCAATCTTTCAACTAGATTATTTTGAACTCAAAATGAAAGATAACTAAAGAATGGGACTGATTATATATGAAATGCATATTACATTCAAATTTATCAAAATTCTTAAAATCAAGTAGATAATTCTAAGCAGAATTTAAACTACCAAATATAGTATGAAACAATAATCATAGAAATTAATAAAAAGCTATTAATTCAGATTGGACTTGCCAATAACTAATGTATAATTTTACCAAGACTCAACTCAAATGAAGACCCATTTTTTGATTGCTCAGTCAAGAATTATAATTGAAGAATTATAGTCTAAATAATAGAATTCCTATGACATTCGAAACAAATTCATTTTCCCTCGTCCAACAATAAAGCTAGGTGAATTTCATCGTACTAGATGCAACTGGAGTCTCTCATTGAAAAATTCAGGAGAACTTATGGTCACTGCATTCTTCTGTTTCATAAATAGAATTTATCAGCCAGTAATCTATATAAATATGGAAAAACACAAACCATGAAGCACATTAAAGACTGCTGAATCTATGGATCTATGAATACTGTGGAGAATTGAAGTCAATGAGGATTCTAACTCCTGATTGGAATCTCCATAAATTCCTTAATGATATTTTGTAATAATTAAAGTGTCAAAAAAATTCATTTTCCAAATAATAATAAAAAATAATAAAGATAATCATTGGTTCAGTATCTGCATGAGTATGATAATTCCTTGAGTAAAAACCACATTATATTAAAATAATCTTTTTACAGTTAATGAATTGGCATTTCACATGACAAACATAAATTAGTTCAAAACTTTTCTCTTTACTAAAAAGTAGTTATTTACCTATTTCCTAAAAACCAATGAATCCACTGGACAGATTGATTATAAACATCTACTTGGAAAAAAAATCCAAAGCTTTTTTGTAATTTGAAAATATTTCAAGATTCATTCAGTCAATTGAAAACCCAAGCCTTGAGCATGATAAGTGGTTGCATTGATCATTATATTATGAAACCCTTCATAGTATTAAAAATAAACTGATGAATAATTTTCAGCTATTTTAAGATTAAAACGGTAGTACCACTGTCTTTAAAAAAAAAACACAAAGTATTTTTTTTTTCATAAAAAAATTTTTTTTTTTTTAAATCCATAAATAATATACAATTTATTAAAGACAAACTAAAAACAAAAAAAGACAAATAATGCCTAGTAATTCATGAAAATATAAAACAAAAAAAATGCTGACAATTAGATGTAAATAGAAAATCAGGTACAAAAATTTTCAAAATAAATATCTCATAGGGATAAAACAAACATTTAAATTACTTTATTTACAGGTACATATTCATATTTAACTATTTACTAACTTTATACCAATCAGAATTTGTATGATCGAATAAAGTTATAATTGAACATACAATCAAAATATCTTTTGCAACAATGGACAAAAAACAGATTAAACAATATTTTTTGGGAATGAATTAAAAAATATATACTAATATATAATTAAAACTTTCAGCACTAGAAGTGATAGACCATTATATCAAATTATACAGATGAGCTAAGAAAAATCATAAATAAAATGAGTTAATGATATAACCTTGCTTAATCTTCAATTTATAAATATATTTTGAAAATTCTAAATTTGTAAGCAAAATGATGAGATGATGAACTAATTCAAAAACCCTAATATTGTCAACATAAGAATCAACAGTTTTGAAGATATGTCACAAAACTTTGTGAATAATCCTTTATCTAACTCCAACTCTTCCGTATTTATTTTAAATCTATTTATAATCAACTTTTGTGATGATTATTCTTTTTCATATTATCCAACGTAATTTTCAAAATTACCTTGTAATTGCAAAGAATTTTTTTTTAAATATTTTATCAAGATAAAAACATAAAAATAAACTATGAGATCCATGACAAGTTATATAAAACCTCTCATTTTTTATTTTATGATCATTATAATAGCACTGAATTTTATCTCCGTCAAGTAATTGGTCACTCATTTATCTATATGGTTACTTTGTTTGCCTAACTGAAAAAATATTGAGCATGGGATTAGAAAATTCTCAAATAATTAAAATGACTCCAAGCTTTTACTATATTTAAATTATACAAAAACCACTCTTATAAAATATATTTATTTTATTTACCATTAAAAATCTTTCCATTCATGATTATGCACAATTAACAAAAATAAATAAAATACTATATAATAAGACACCATTTTTGAGCAATAGATATCAACATACTATGAACAGAATTTAACAGCAAATTGTCTAATTAATGTGTCCTGATATAAAATTAATATTGTTCTGGCCAATAATACCATAAAATTAAATAAAAAGCTTCAATTAACAAAAAAAAATGTAGAGAATTTTAATTTTTTTAAAAAAACAAAACAAAATTATTAACATATTTTAAGTCTTTATTAGATTCTCAAATTGAAATGACCTTGGTATGTTGGACTTTTTTTTTTTTGGTCACTGAAAGCTACTGTTTACAAATGAAACAGCAATAAGTTTGTAATTCAGCAGAAGGTCAAAACAAAATTTTAATGGAAAGAAAAATGATCAATCTATTTTTCAATTTGAATGCACATAAAATATCAATAAAATGAACTCTTAAAATAAAATAGTAAACTGCTAATAAAAATCATTTTAATAAATTTAAAAGATAATTGAAGAATATATTATGCTTATAGTAATAATAAATATAAAAATATTTTCTAAGAAACTTTTATTTGCTGTGCATTACAAAGCCTTTTTTTTTTTCTTCAACCACAATTGGAATTTTTATATTTAATAAATGATTAAAATGTGAGCATCCAAAAATTAAATAATTCAATGACTAGTTGTAAAAATTACTAACAGAATATGCCTTTTATTTTAAATTAAATATAAAAATCTCAATTGTGGTTGAGAATAAAGTATTTTTTAACTTTTTGGTGCACAATTAATAAAAGTGTTTATTATAAATATATACTATTTGTAAGTTTTTAGTATTGGGACCATTTTTGTAATTATTCCAGTTTTAATTAAAATAAAGTATAAAACCTATATCATAGTCTGTATAATATTTAAATTAAAACTGCATATTAAAAATTAATTACTAGAACCATGTGGCTTCCTAGCTGTTGTATCATATTTCATAACAATAAATATGATGTACTTAAAAAAAAAAGAATGGTTTAATATGTACTTTAATTCTTACCTAAAAAATTATAAACAAAATTTAGCAGTGTATTTTTTTTTTTTAGTTGTATATTATGTCAAGATTAATTCACAATGTTATTAGTATCCAAACCAAACATAAACTTTATTGTAAATAGCTATAAGTATATAAATTGTAAGTAAAATCTACATCCATCTACAGAAGACATTACTTGCTTCAAATTTGAATCCTTTATTGCCTTGGAATACTAACTTCACTGCCTGTGTTTTCACATGTGGCATATCAAATGTAATTTTAACTTAAATTTATTCTTTTGTACATTATGTTAATATTTATGCATAATTTCCTATTAATATTAGTCTAACTTTTTTTAAATAAATACCCACCACTCTATCACATGCATCACTAAAACTTATATTTCAAATTTGGTTCACCAATACTTCTACAGTAAATAATCAAGGTTATTAACAAAAAATATTTCATTATCATATTATATTGCCATCAATTTCTCGAATATGTACAAAATTTGCCTAAACAAACAGTTTCTAAGTTAAATAAAAATGTTTAAAAAGTTGAAGTGTTACTGTTTATCTGGAATCCTTATTTCGCAAGACATCTTGGATCAAAGTTTGTGCTTAATGAAAATACATATGATAATAATTCAACAATACTCTCTTTAATCATTATCATAAAGGTCTCATGTCTGTAAAACATCTATGAGCTATAGAAATTAAAAAATTAAATGACTTATAAGCATATTCTATATATTAAATATTTATTTCTATATTTGTAGGTATCTTCATTGATTAAAAAAAAAAACTTTTATTGTTAATTTTTTTTTCATGTGTCAAAGCATCAACTGGGAAGCGAACTCGCAAATCCTACTGTTAATTTTTGCTTCTTTTTCTTTTGTTTATTCCTAGTAGCATTCTAAAAAATTTGATAAGTAAAAACTTTTTTTTTTATTTTGCTAAACAATTAACTAGAAAAAACTTTTTTAATGGTTTATATGTTTTGGTACAGTGACAGAAAGCTACATTCTGGAGCTCAAAGCCCAATAATTGTAGCCTAACTTCTATAAATGTTAATTATGTCTGCATAATTTGGTGTAGTGTCAGAGTGGTGGTCTCTAGAGACCACGATCCATTAATAATGAACCAGCTTTGTCACTTCCAATGCACAAACTTCTTATAAACCACTTAATTATTCAATATTTATTACTATTATTTATTTAAATTCTAGTAATTAAGATTCTAATGTCATTTTCTAGGAATATTTAAAAAAAAAAAAACTAAGCATTCAGATTTATATGTGTTGCTTTTAATTGATATTATAATCTCATGACCAGAGTTCTAAATTTTTCTCATTTTTTGGCTTTTTTTTTATACTATGCAACAATTATGACAGGGTTTTTTCCAACACACGTGATCCGAGTTTAAATTTTTTTTGCATTTTCGCATACTTTTTTTATCACTTAGATGTGTCAGATAATTTTTTTGGTCATTTTTGAAATTAAAAATGGTGGACATCACATACTAAATTAGCACCAAGCATTCTTACTACATATGATAAAACCTTCCTTTTAATTATTTGATCAAAAAAGTTTATATTTTTTGCTTTGATTGTGTATGCTTGTAATAAAAACTGACTGTTAGCGGCCACAACATTTCACCCGCTATTTTTAAAAAATTGAACTATATTTTTTCGTAGTAAGTGTATCTAACTATACTAAATATATCTAACTATAAATAAACTATATCTAATTATAAATGTTTTTATATAAAGGTTAATAATAAAAAATAAACTTACATTTTTATGCGTAGTTTTGAGCTATGCACATGAGGAAATTCATGAAAATGGTGTCAGGTTCATGAATACCCCTAAATGCAAATTCCTGCAGCTAGGATGGATGAAAGAAGTATGATTCATCGATCTCCACTATCCGTGGTTCGAACTATGTTATTCTTAATATGTAATTGTAAAGTATATCTAACTATAAATATATTTTTTACATGAAGGTTAATAAATAAAATTAAAAAAAACTTACATTTTTGTGAGCAATTTTGCGCTAGGTTATGTGTCAAAACTTAAGAAGTGTCACAAAAGAAATCCCTGCTGTCAAAATTATGAACTACGTTTGCCACGGTTTGTTGGGCAAATAAATTGCCAATGTACTTTATTGTTCACGAGACTGGGGTTAGCAAGCGAATGGTCATAGACTGGTGTCATTTTTGCTGGGAAGAATTTCTATATATTTCAACAGAAATCCACCACTTGTTGGTGGATTTGATGACAATGGTGAACCACAGATAGTGAAGATCGATGAATCATACTTCTTTCATCCATCCTACCTGCAGAAATTTGCATTTAGGGGTATGCACAAATATGACACAGTTTTCATGAATTTCCTCATGTGCATAACTCAAAACTACGCATAAAAATGTAAGTTTATTATTTTTATTATTAACCTTTATGTAAACACATTTATAGTTAGATATAGTTTATTTATAGTTAGATATACTTAGTATAGTTAGATACACTTAGTACGAAAAAAATATAGTTCAGTTTTTTTTCCAAATAGATGGCGAAATGTGGCCGCTAACAGTCAGTTTTATCTAAAAACTATTATCCTTATTAAATAATAATTAGATGTCTGTCATATTTTCAATTCATTTTTAATATATTTCATATTTACTATCATTAAAAACGAAAAGAAATTTAACCAATTACGCTGTTTTTTTCATATATTTACATAAATCACATAATATAATAGAAAATATCTTTATATAACAGCAATAATTGTGCATACATAATAAAAATAATACAGAAAAGCTTTTCTGTATTATTTTTATTATATATGTACAATTATTGCTGTTATTTAAAGATATTTTATTTTATATTGTGTAACTTAGTTATATATATCAACAAAGTTTTTGTTTTTAATAATATAATGAATAATAGTTGTACTATTTTTTTTAATTGGAATATCACTATTTTATATTATGAAAATTACATTACTTTTATAAAAGCATCTTATGATGTCAGTAATACAGCAAAATGGCAGATTTTTTTTTTTTTAATCACAATAATAAATGGTTACTTCCTTATCAAAGTAGTGATGATGATTAGTAGGTAAATCATAGTATTAAGCCTTATTATATAAGAGTGTAAGTATATTATTTTTTTAATGAACATGAGCCAAGATTAAATAAAAAAACTTATTTAAGTAAATTACGTCTGTTAAGTCTAGCAATCGTGAAAATTTGAAAGGCTTCTCATAATTTTGCTCAATATTAAAAAAAAAAAAATACTGAATTAATTGCAATACATTAGTATATTGAAAAAAAAAAAAACTTACCTTTAATGAAGTTCATAATTATTTAAAAGATAAAAGAAAGTAATTTAATGAGAAAACAAAAAGATTTAACTATCTTTTGCTAAAGTGTGTAGGAACAGATTAAAACTAATTGTGAATAATTGAAAATATAGCAATTTATTATTTTAAACGATAAAGTTGTAATTCTCTATATATTTGAAAATATGCTATATCACATTTACAAATGAGATATAATATACCACGTTTAATGTTTTACACATTTATATTTTTACACCCCCTCTTTTTTTTTTTTAAATTTCATAGCATCGGCCGGGAAGCGAACCCGTAACCCAGGCAACTGCCTGCTAGTGCAAGGCGGTTGCGCTGACCTCTCGACCACCAATGCAAGACACACCCCTTCTTTTATTCTACTTAAATAAATAAAACCCTGAAATCAGTTATTGATATTGATTTTTATTAGAAAAAGAAGAATTACTGAAGAGATGGGAGAAAATAATTATTAATTAACAAAAACTATATTACTTATACTAATTACAATTTATTTGAAAATGTAAAATAAAAGAATAAACAAAAGACTATTTATAACAATCAAATAATAATCTTTCTTAAAATTACTGAATAATTCCAGACTTTGAGCAATCAACAATTAATAAAATATATTCATTACTTGAGATATTAGCAGTTTTCCAACGCACCAAATTTCATTAAATTATTAGCAGTTTATTTAGACAGAGAGAACTTTTATCTGTGAATGGGAAACTTTTAAAAAAATTTAAATGGTTACTTTGATTGCTGAACAGAAAAATTTCTCACATGAAGGAATGATACATGATATGAGCCAAAAATTCAATTGCACCTTTTAATCATGAAAATCTTCATTCTAATATATATAGGGCAAGCTATAATGCATACTGCTAAGCTGATAACATTATTATAAATAGAATTTAACTAACCTCGAACTATAATAGCCACATCTCCCAACATAACAGGGAATAATTACTGATATTATTATGGCATAATAATTACAATCTATTTATAAGATCTTAGGTTGTAAATGAAAAAAAAAAATATTTTTTTTTATTTCTGTAATAAATTATTTCGTGTAGGTTGAGAGCTATGATTGATATAATTTAAAATTATATTTTTTTATTTGTAATAATTATATCTACCTAGTGTTAAGCATGGTAAATTTATTTTCATAATTGAAAGTATTTTTAAGGTTATTAAAATCATTGTTTGGAAAGTTTTCTAGCTTTATCTTCGCTAAATTGTTGACTGATTTATGTATTGCTTTTATTATAGTAGCATGGTAATTGCAGTCTACTTATAAGACCTATGACTCTTAAATGAAAAGAGATCTTTTTTCCCCATTTGTTTGTATTTATTCCCTGTGGTGCTGAAAGATAGTGGCTTATAGAGTTTAAAATCAGTTAAATTTATAGTATATAAATGTTAAAAAGAAGACTGTCACAAATAACAGACAAGATGTATTCTCTACGTTCATCCATTATACTTGCCATCACTTGGTTTACTCAAATGATGTTGGGTGTGATCCAGCTAAAATGCCAATGCAACATTAACATTAATTACAATGTATCAAACCCGAGAAGCAATAAGATTAATGAATTAAATAATGAATGACGATTAATAAATTATCATTAAATATCATTACACTTTCATTAAAATTTATGTGAAGACTAAAAATTATCTCTTCAAGATTTAACAACCTGTTTCTGCTGATTCGAACTTGATAACAGAAAAAATTGCAATATAAGTTAATTACATGGCCCGGTGACTAGTAAAAATCCACGTGTAAGAATAATATTAGTTTGCTAAAAACAAAGCAGATATATTTATTTATATTAGTTTGTACAATAATAATCAATGATATAATAGCGCCATTTACAATGTATTAGCAGAATTGTTATAATACTAATTTACTTTGACTTCCTGTGACTATCCCACATATAATAATCGCGCACAGAAATCATTTAATTGAAAATAAAAATTATCTAAAATTAAAATTATTTAAAAAAAAAAAAACACTATACCGACTCTTTATTTGAATAAAATGTGTTTTCTTAATCATAGCCTCAGTCTTCGTCAGTTTTAGATCCCTTCCCCCATTTCTAAAAGCTTATTGGAATTCGTAAATTTATATTTGCATTGTGTAAATTATACAAGAACATTATTTTATTCTGCTCCTCTTATTTGTATGCGATAATCCTTATCAAATACTAAAGCAGGAAAAAGAAATGATGCCAATAACAGTCTACATAGCACTTTTGCTCCTTGGAGTAAAATAATTCTCAGCCCATTCCATATTTATTTATTTTCACCAGCTGTTAAATCTAATAAAATTTCACTTAACTGATCATGGCTAAAAAGTTTTTAATTTTCAAATATATAAATATTTTATACGTTATAAAAATAAAAATTGTTTCAATAAAAAAGCGTACGACAATGATGATTAGGGATGATGATAAAAGAGAAATTATAAACTTCTGCAGCTTCAGAAAGCAATTGAAATAATATCAAAGTTAATCATGTCTATGAGTTGCTTCAAAATTAAATGAAAAATACTGTGTTAGAAAGGGGAGGGGTGTTAATACTGCAGATAATATTTTTATCAATAATCTACTATTTATTATAAATAAATTAATTGTAAAATTTTTGGCTAAAATATTTCTGTTATTACATGAAGATATGATTAATAATCACCGTTTTAAACATGGATTTGAATGGCATAAAAAGACTCATGAATTAAACTAAAGGGCAGGCCTTCTGCATTATGAAGCTTCTTACAAATAATTAACTCAATGGTCATCAGTGATCATTCATGACCCACAAATAGGAATATATACTTCACAGTCACTATAATATTAGAACCATTAATAGAAATAGTTATCAGAATGTAACAATTATATAGCAAAATGAACATTTATCTTTACTCCAAAGAAAGAAAATGAAGTTCTCAAGCCCAGCATACAAAATTCTATCTACAAAAATCTGCATCCTAGAAATACTGAAAGACTCTGAATGGGCTAAAATACAAAATTAAAAACTTTGCACAACAAGCCACTTGCAAGCATTATTTGAATGCTTCTAGCTTATGAAATGAAAATGCTGGTCACAAAATACTCATATAATAAGAGAGGATAGCATGATAAAATGCAATTTGAAGCAAAGGATGTGCTAACAAAAATCTTAAAAAATTCAAAATATCTCTATTTGACTCACCCTTGTACAAAATGCAAAAATGGATAGAAATCAACTCCTACATTATGAGAGGGTCATGTTAAAGTAGAATACCAAAATGTCACCAAGGACATAAAAATCCAGGTGTTCAATACCTCTAGTTCACCTGATGACCAAAGATTTTTTGTGACATGCACATATAGTGATAAAAAAATTATCTGAATTTTTAGGGTGTTGAATAGTTATAATGGGAATTGAAATGAGAAATAAACTGATAAAAATGTTTAAATTTAAAATTTTATTTTTCCAGTGTATGTAAATTAATTTATGAAATTAACTTATAATGTAGGTCAATACTATCTTGTTTACTGTTACTTAAGAATGGTACAATTCTTCCTAAGAGAATTAAATATTTCAGACTTATAAAAGTAGTTAAGCATATTTTAATAAGTAGTAATATTATCTGTATGTCATTTCTATACATATGAATGACATAATTAGTTGTCAATTATCTGTAGACACAGAAATAATAATAAATATAAAGGTGATAAAATAAAACATATAAAACAATAAATTATTATTAAAAGTATTTTGCAATATTTGTGCGTAATATATGAAAAATATGCTTCACAATCATTTTTTTAATATGGATAAAGGATTTGAACATGAAATACATTAAAATGATTCAAATATTCTATTAACAATTTTATTAATTCCAAAGACTAAATTATCAACATATGTGTGTATATCCACACCCACAATATATATAAGTAAGACTTGAAATATGTCTTACGGTCCTGTCTATGCATCATTTATGAAAGAGCTAGAATTTAGGTAGACCTTTGACATATATCATAGTTATTATTAATATAAAGATCATCAGAAAGTAAAACAATTGGGGAATAGAAGATTCTGATCACATATTGTGTTGGAGGGAGGGACAATGTCAAAACAATGAAATAATGAATGTAATTTCTTTTTGAAAGCATTAAAATGTAATTTCAAACTTGTATAACTGTGCATAATAAATGGATGATATAAACAATTGAAGATATACTAATAAGATAAATAAAAAGTTATGGATTATGAAAAATAATTCCTTTTGGAAGCATTTAGTTTAGCATTTGAAATTGGTGTATATACCTCTAGGAATCACCAACGTTGTATTAAAATGTAAAAGTATAATTCTTTCGTAAAAAAAAAATTAGAATTTAGTTAGATATTTAACAATTGATAGTTAGATCAAGGCTATCCAGTGGATTGCATTAAAAAAAAATTATCCTATGGCTGCCACTAAAATATTAAATTATTAGAAGGCTTTCCTATTACTTAGGTTTAGCAGGCATTCCAAAAATATCATAATTTTTTTTTTATTGAAACAGTAGTCAAGATACAATAATTGTTTATAATATACTATTTTAGTGAGAGCTTTACGATAGTTCACCTTCATTCATACAAACCATCACCATAGGCCATATATATATATATATATATTACATTTTGGACAGCTCTAAATTAAACTAAAATAAAACAAGTGTTAGGAAGGAGAGCTAAAACTTTTATTAGTTAACATTACATATCAGAAAGATGCCACTATCATTTGATCAAACAAAATATTTTTTTCAAATTTCATAAATTTTTATTTATAATTATTTAATGAAAAAAAAAATTAAATCTTTTTACATATAAAAATCATGATTATAAAATTTATATAAATATTGTGTAATTAGCATAAAATATATAAAGCTATTATTTATTTATCTAGCTTGATGTTTTTCTTTGTAACAGTATAAGGAAATCAATGCTGGCAAGTGTGCTGTAAGAATTTATAATGCCGAGAAATACTCTCATTTTCTAAGCCCAAGATAGAGTTTTAGAAAACATAAGAATGGATCCACCAACTACAGGTCTTAATCACTTTTAATTCCATTCACTATATGTTAAAAAATAACATTTGCAAAATTATTACAATTTACTGCACATCAGTATTATATATATAATTAATTATTTAGTTATCTAATGCAATGTTTTTATCTGTAATAGCATAAGGAAATCACACCCAGTATTATATTTTTATTTTAAAAAGAATTACTATGATTAATTACTTCAATGTTACTTTAGCTCCAAACAATAGTAAAAATGACATTTCTACAAAATGATCAATAATCTATTTGATTTTTCAAACTTCTGAATGTCTCATGAATTACTTTGACAACAGAATTCATTTTCTTGTTAAATATAATAAAGTTCTTCTTTCTGAGCTGTATGGCACTTTTCTAATTATTCATATTACATCATAAGATGACTAATAAGACAACTTTGACCTGATCTTTTTTTGTTGAATTCAAGAAAAAGTTCAAACATAAATTAATCAAATATATGAAGATCCATTTTTTACTATATAATATTTTTTCTAATGTTATTTTCCAGTATCCAATTTATGATCAATTCATGAATAATTGTCAATTTCATTTTATAAAGGCAGGTCTGTGCACCTAAAATTATCTTTCTCACTGCTTCTTTTCCATTCAGTTCTTTAACTTTCTTCCTAAGTGTCTTTAGATCACCTTCATTGTCATCTAAATTAGATTCATTTAGCATATCTAAAATTAATATCAAATATACAAGTTGAATAGGAATATTACAATATGCAATCATTTCTAATGTAAAACAGTTTATTTCATCAGAATGTATTTTAATCATAATTTCTTCATAAGAAAGATAAGATGCTGTCAGACATTCCATAATTTTGCATGTCAGTTTAATAAATCAATAAAGCACAAGTAATCTTTCTTATATTCCCTGGTATTTTGAGTTACTTAACATACACTAACAATGATGGTTCAATTAATTCTATGATCTTTCTTGAAAAATCTTAGAACAAGTTTATACATCTACCAATCCTTTTTTAATGTAAAGCATTAATCTGGGCAAAATGATTTTCAATAAAACACTGCCAAGACTTTTCAGCATAAGTTGAAATTATTGAATAAGTACTTGTATAGTTATTTTCTTGGGTTTTTTTTTTTCTTGAATAAAATTTTTAAGGTGAACCATCAATATCAATAGATTTATCTTTTGCCAATAATCTCAAAGCTAGTTTCACTTCATCTTTCAGATATTGAACTTGAAACAAAAACACCAACATCAAAGTTAAATAAATGTTTCCAATTATATAATTCAGTTTTATTAACAAGAAGAAAAAAAGGATAATATTATGATTTAAAAGTATTTGTATAAGCATTATCAATGAAATATTTTATTTACTAAGAAATTATTAAAAAATGCAAACATTAGAAAAATACTGTGAATAATTTAAATTCAATTTTTATTTTTAAAATATCAATATAATTTTAAAAAAATATAATTGTGTGCATTTGGGCAAGAGGTATTATACTATTTTCATACAAAGAAGTTTTATTACGCACAACTTGTGCGAATTAAAATATTGGCTAAATTCAATAATATAATTCAATTTCTATTTTAAAAATAGTATTTATGACTAAGTATCATATTTAGCGATGTATATTAGCTTAATTACATATTTAAATTATATACCAATAATAATAAAAAAAAAGAAATATGTTTAACAAAACTTATATATGGCCATGATATGTGAAAGCTACAAATAAACACACACAAAATCTTGTGACAAAGTCTTTACTAGTAAATGAAACATTTCTAATTTACTTTCTTTTTTAAAATTATAAGTAATAAACAAACAGCTGTGAAAGAGCACGTAAACAAATCTTTCTTAAAAAATAGCTAAACTTATTTGTGCCAAGATCTAATAAGTTTCATATACAAAATTGGCACATAAAAGTTGATCAAGTTAATTAATGTCAATAGGTAACTAAAATTTACAATTAGTAAGCTATTAATTTATTAAATTCCTAAAATAGAGAGTAAATATTTAAAAATAGCCCTTATTGTTATTTGTAAGACACTACTGAACTATATCATGTCTGAAGATTATCTTGGGTAAGTTGAGTAGTGATTTTGAAACCGAATTGGAAATCACTATTGGAAAAATAGTTAATATGTATAATTTAAACAATGCAACATCAATAACTGTACATGAACTCAATAAATTATACTGTTATCAAGTTATTAGATTTCATAAAAATTTAAAGTGTGTCATTGGTTAGATCTATATTGTCAGTAATATGACTCTTCAACAGGACAGAACATTGTGTAGATCTGCAAATGAAACATTATTCATAATTTTATATATATAATTTGAAATGCTGATTCCTGTTTTCAGGCAACGCTACAACATTGATAATATAAATGCAACTTGAATTGCATGAAGTGATAGTGAATTCACCAATAATAAACAACTCAAAGTGAAGAATCTTTTAAATCCAATGTAAATAATATTACGACATATATTTTTAAAAAAAAAACTACACATGTAATACTGACAATTTAGCCCCTGTATTTTTAAGCTGACATCAATAATTAAGTCATACTATGCTATTATATTGTTTTCCTGAAGGTTTGTGTTGATGGTGTTCTAGTTGTATTTTATATTGGACTATTTCCATCATCTAATATGAGTATTGAATGTCTTTAGAAAAATTTAACTTTATTTAAATATTCCAAATACATTCAACTGTTAGTAATAACACATCAAACAGGTTAGTATATGCACAATGTTTTGAGAGATATTATTCTCCCCTCTTCTTCAGGAATGCTAGTCTGACCAGTGAAAATACTAACATGGGATTCAAACTTGGACCCTTAAATTCTTGAGTATTGAATTTCAAGTTAATGTTCAAACCAACTGAGCCATCCTGCCAAAGACAATAGTGACTAAAAATTTTATATACTTATCTATGAGATTCCACATGATTTCTCCACTTTTTCATGAGGGCAAAATTGATTAGTGGTTTCCATACATTATGTATGATCACACTAAGTTGGCTAATGGGATTTGTTTGCCATTGTCATGTGAGCAGCTTCTTTAAATTTTCTTCTTTGTACCTTTCTTCTCTATCCAATATTTTTGTATTTCCCCAATTAAACAAATGTTCATTGGCACATACATGGTCTGCTATCTTAGATACAGCTTTTTTCTCTCTTCTAATCATTAGTTTGTCTTCTTGCAAATACTTTTCAATGGAATGACTGGTCTCACCAATATGTTCTTCCACATTGTATTTCATAGATGCAGTTTTTTTCTTTTCAGCATTTCAAGTTTAGACTTTGTAGATGTTAGAATTCCTAATAGTGTGGTATGGTTCTGGAAAGCTGTTCTGATGTTATACAGATTGCAGATTTTCCTTGATTTGTCTGCTATTTTTGGAATGTATAGCTACACTACAGAACCAATAGTTGTTTTTTCTCTTGATGGTTCTTTTTATTGTCTATTTAACATTTTCTTAATAACAGCTGATGGATAACCATTTTTCATAAGAGTTTGTACAATAAAAATCGTTTCTTTTTCCAAATCATTGGTTTCTGAACAAACTACTTTTGCTTTGTTCCATAGTGATAGTATAAAAATCTGCAATCAGTATAACATCAGAACAGCATTCCAGAGCCATACCACACTACAAGAAATTCTAACATCTACAAAGCCTAAACTTAAAATGCTGAAAAAAAAAGACTGCATCTATGAAATACCATGTGGATGTGGAAGAACATATATTGGTGAGACCAGTTGTCCCAATGAAAAGTGCTTGTAAGAACACAAACTGATGATTAGAAGAGAGAAAATAGATGTACCTAAGATAGCAGCCCATGTACATACCAATGAATATATGTGCAATTGGGAATATACAAAAATGGATAGAGAAGAAAAGATACAAAGAAAAAAAATTTAAAGAAGCTGCTCACATGACAATGGCAAAAATTCCATAAGCCAACCTAGTGTGACTATACATAATGTATGGAAACAACTAATCAACTTTGCTCTTATAAAAAAATGAAGAAAACAGGAGGAACCTCATAGATAAGTATTTGAAATTTCTATTGACTGTTGCCTTTGGCAGGATGGCTCAGTTGGTTAGAGTATTACCTTAAAATTCAATACTCAAGAATCTAAGGGTCCAGGTTCAAATCCCATGCTAATATTGTCACTGGTGTGGCCAGTACACCTGAAGAAGAGAGGAGAATAATATATCTCGAAACATTATGCATATAACAGTTGAATGTATTTGGAATATTTAAATAAAGTTAATTTTTTTTAAAGACATTCAATATACATATAAATGATGAAAATAGCTGAATGTAAAAATACTACTAAAACACCCTTATCACAAATCTTCAGAAAAACACTAAGTGTTCAGTAAGGACCCAATACTATATCAAACTTTAGACATTATGAAAAATTATGTCTAAAGCTGGCTAAAGTAAAAAATCATTTAACTTTCTTATGTAAATGTAAATCTGAAGGGATAAGTCCTATAAGATATAGGATTGCAATTAAACCTCCAATTCACTCTCAGAGAGCTGAAAAAAATTACTTAGAGAGCAAGTGAAGCTCTGTTAAGAGAAAGAACAAATGCTCAAAGGTTTTCTAAGTTATCAAATAATGCATTCCATTAATAATGTAGAATGTTTTCTAAAAAATAAACTTACTGATGAAGACTACATGAGATTCTCAAACAGGAAGAAAATCATATTCTACATTACATGGAAAAATAAACAATGCCAAAAGCAGAAACTTGCTAACCTACATGGGCATATCAAAAATCATAATGCACCAAGCAATGTATCAACTTCATCTATTAAAAATGTCCATTCTAATCATCTAACAGATATTGACATTTCTGTTCTTGAAACTGGATTAAACTTTGCCATAACACTGTCTAATATCCCTTTATTAGATATAATAGCAGCTACTGAGAAAGTGATTCAAAAATTGCCTTCAGAAGAAGCAGCATAATTATGCTGGAGAATAAAAAGAACACTTGGCAAACAACAACAATTAAAGTCAAACATATCCTATAGTGAAAGGAAAGCAATTAAATCTCTCAAAGAAGATAAATTTATAATTATTCTCCCTGCTGACAAAGGCAATGCAACAGTTGTAATGGATATAATTGATTATGATAACAAAATACAAGAACTCCTCACAGCAGGCCAATATAGAAAAGTAGCAAAAAATCTGATACCAAGTACAGAAATAAAGTTACAAGCATTACTCAGAAAAAATTGCAAGTGCTCCACTGATTCAGAAAAAAGTAAAATAATATCAAATTACAGCAAAATTCCTCATCTTTATGGTCTACCTAAAATCCATAAGGATCATTTTTCATTAAGACCTATTGTTAGTTCTCCTTGCCAAAATTTGGTAAGATTTCTTCTTAAAGTTCTAAGTCCTTTGGCATACAAAGCCCAGTCCTTTATCAGGGATTCTAGACTCTTTGCAGAATTAATCAAAAACATGAAAATTGAAAGAACTGACTTACTAATAGGCTTTGATGTAGAAAGTTTATTCACAAATGTACCATGTAAAGAAACTTTGTCTACTGTAAGGAAAAGATTAAATGATGATAATAGTTTACACACCACAACAACTTTTCCTACTGATAGTATAATGGAACTATTAACATTCTGCATAAAAACAACCTGCTTTTAATATAACACAGAATTCTTCCAGCAAAATCAAGGAATGGCTATGGGCTCACCATTGTCTCCCCTGATTAGCAATATTTACATGGAAGAACTTGAAACTTTAGTCATAAAAACTACTCCATATCCACCTAAGGTTTGGCTTCGCTATGTGGATGATACATTTGTTGTGAGGCCACATAGTGAAGCACTGTTACAAACATTCTGGAAACACATCAACAACAAATCCCCATCAATTAAATTCACAATAGAATCAGAACCAGTATAAAAATTGGCATTCTTATATGGTCTTGTGACAAGACTCCCTCATAGCAAAATCAAAACTACAATTTACAGAAAACCTACACATACAGGAAAATACCTATTCTATACATCCAGTCACACCAGAAACACAAAACATGGAGTTATACTATCACTATGGAACAGAGCAAAAGTAGTTTGTTCAGAAACCAGTGATTTGAAAAAAGAAAAAAAAACAAATACAAAATTTTTTTATGAAAAATGGTTATCCATCAGCTGTTATTACAAAAACATTAAATAGACAACAACAAAAAAAAAAAACCATCAAGAGAAAAGACAATTATTGGTACTGTAGTGTACCCATATATTCCAAAAATAGCAGACAAATTTAAAAAAAAATTGCAATCAATATAACATCAGAATAGCTTTCTAGAGCCATACCACACTATGAGGAATTCTAATAACTACAAAGCCTAAAACTTGAAATGCTGAAAAGAAATAACTGCATCTATGAAATACAATGTGAATGTGAAAAAACATATACTAGTGAGACCAGTCATCCCATTGAAAAGTGCTTGCAAGAACACAAACTAATGATTAGAAGAGAGAAAATGGATATGTCTAAGGTATCAGACCATGTATGTGCCAATGAACATTATGTTCAATTGGGAAAATACAAAAATATTGGATATTTAAGAAAAGATACAAAGAAAAAAATTTAAAGAAGCTCCTCATATGACAATGGCAAAAAATCCCATAAGCCAATCTAGGATGACTATACATAATGCATGAAAACCACTAATCAACTTTGTTCTTAGAAAAAAGTGGAGAAATCAGGAGGAACCTTATAAATAAGTATATGGAATTTCTACTGACTGTTGCCTTTGGCAAGATTGCTCAGTTGGTAAATATTACCTTAAAATTCAATACTCAAGAATCTAAGGGTCCAGGTTCAAATCCCATGTTAATATTGTCACTGGTCAGGCCAGCACACCTGAAGAAGAAGGTAGAATACCTCTCAAAACATTGTGCAAATATTAACCTATTTGATGTGCTATTATTAACAGTTGAAGGTATTTGGAATATTTAAATTAAGTTAAATTGTTCTAAAGACATTCAATACACATATTAAATGATGGAAATAGTCCAATATAAAAATACAACTAAGCTATTATATATATATGACAATAGATGGCGTTATGCCAAAAACACCTTCAAGCGTTTGTTTACATAAACATCAGAGCGAGTATTTCACTATCTCTAACTTAATTTCCACCTTCATATCATGATTTCAAGCTATTTGCTATCATCAGTGAAGGACAGGATTAAGATACTAGATCTAAAACACAAACTCTGAGCATTTAAGAAACAGTTTCTATTCAGCTTGCGAGCGTGAATCTTTTAGACACGTAATGTCTTCAAACTCAGCATCGCATGCCAGATAGCTACATGGGTCTGATATCAGTTCAGCATCACCACATAGTAGAAGTCTCTGCAATATATATCATTGCAAGAAAGACCTCAAAGGTACATTTATGAAAAACAAAAAATACAAGTTAAAAACTTGCATACGCTTGTATTTATGACAATAGATGGCATTATACCAAAAACACCTTCAAGCGTTTGTTTACATAAATGTCAGAGCGAGTATTTCACTATCTCTAACTTAATTTCCACATTCATATCATGATTTCAAGCTATTTGCTATCGTCAGTGAAGGACAGGATTAAGAAACTAGATCTAAAACACAAACTCTGAGCGTTTAAGAAACAGTTTCTATTCAGCTTGCGAGCGTGAATCTTTTAGACATGTAATGTCTTCAAACTCAGCATTGCATGCCAGATAGCTACATGGGTCTGATATCAGTTCAGCATCACCACATAGTAGAAGTCTCTGCAATATATATCATTGCAAGAAAGACCTCAAAGGTACATTTATGAAAAACAAAAAACACAAGTTAAAAACTTGCATACGCTTGTATTTATGACAATAGATGGCGTTATACCAAAAACAACTTCAAGCGTTTGTTTACATAAACGTCAGAGCGAGTATTTCACTATCTCTAACTTAATTTCCACCTTCATATCATGATTTCAAGCTATTTGCTATCGTCAGTGAAGGACAGGATTAAGAAACTAGATCTAAAACACAAACTCTGAGCGTTTAAGAAACAGTTTCTATTCAGCTTGCGAGCGTGAATCTTTTAGACACGTAATGTCTTCAAACTCAGCATCGCATGCCAGATAGCTACATGGGTCTGATATCAGTTCAGCATCACCACATAGTAGAAGTCCCTGCAATATATATCATTGCAAGAAAGACCTCAAAGGTACATTTATGAAAAACAAAAAACACAAGTTAAAAACTTGCATACGCTTGTATTTATGACAATAGATGGTGTTATACAAGCGTATGCAAGTTTTTAACTTGTGTTTTTTGTTTTTCATAAATGTACCTTTGAGGTCTTTCTTGCAATGATATATATTGCAGAGACTTCTACTATGTGGTGATGCTGAACTGATATCAGACCCATGTAGCTATCTGGCATGCGATGCTGAGTTTGAAGACATTACGTGTCTAAAAGATCACGCTTGCAAGCTGAATAGAAACTGTTTCTTAAACGCTCAGAGTTTGTGTTTTAGATCTAGTTTCTTAATCCTGTCCTTCACTGATGATAGCAAATAGCTTGAAATCATGATATGAAGGTGGAAATTAAGTTAGAGATAGTGAAATACTCACTCTGACGTTTATGTAAACAAACGCTTGAAGGTGTTTTTGGTATAACGCCATCTATTGTCATAAATACAAGCATATGCAAGTTTTTAACTTGTGTTTTTTGTTTTTCATATATATATAATATTTACCATGTGCATAAAATTTCTATGCAATTTCTTTATGTTTAAAACTTAGTCAATTTAAAATTCATAAATATAAAACTAATAAATTAATTTATTTTATTTACCATTACAATTCAATTTAAAGATAATTATTAAAATGAATTTATTAAAATAAAATATCTGATTAAAGTGACATTACAAATTATTTAGTTGTTAAAATAATTGTAAATTTTTAAAATGTTTCAAATTAAGATATAATACTAAAGGTACAGTATTATTCTTATATTTTTTTTTCATTTCAATCAATGTATCCACAATTAAGCATTAGAATAAACCCAGACATTTATTATACACTGCTACTCCATATTACCATAGCAACAGAAATTTCCCCCATAAAAACTTAATAAGTGAAGAATTTTGAGTAATAGTGATGAAATAAGATACCAGCTGACAGATTATAAATATGACCTCTGAGCAAAATTCAATCATTCTTTGTAAAACTATAGTTCATCGAAGATCTGGTCGAATTAAATTTTAAAACAGCCATTTTGATCATCTCCAGAATACTGGGCATTTTGCCTCACTGGAAAAGTGTATCTTCTTGAACAAAGTAGATAAACTACAACAAGAATTATCACCAAATACTATTTTAAAGAAAATTCAATTTACTATCTTCAACTATTAATAGAACTTTAAAAAAATTGCTTATGGGATATTTGTAACATCAATCAAATCATTTGTCTCTTCTTTCAAAATAATTTTGGAATAATTTGTTTGGAAACTGTATGGATTAATAAAAGTTAAAACATTATACAATAAATCTAAATTAACATATAAATTCAAAGCTTTGGAGATATTGCTTACTTTTTAATGAAGATCAAGAAATTTAACTCGATCAATGGATTATGATTTATTTGCTAGATCTTATAAGTTATTAAAATAGCCTGGACTACAGCAAAATAAATTAAATATATTTAAACCAAAAGATTATTAATCCACTGCCTTTAAAATACATGATAAATGCCAACCCTAAGGATATTAGTCTACAATTGCTCTCTAAAGAATTAAACTGCTATCTTTGCATAAACTACAATTCAACATCAGTCCTATCTATAATAATGATTTTATGATTATAAATGTCATAATATGAAAATATGATAAATGTCATAAATTGATCAGCAGGCATTCTAAAATGGATTAATGTGCTAACCATGCAATCTAAAGTAGGATTTCTGGGTGAATTTTATTCAAAATATTAAAATCATTATATTAAATGTTACTACAGATTTAAACATAAAAAAAAATTACATTGTGCTTACGATTTAAGGTTTAATCCATGTATTAAATTATTGCCAGCAAATTATAAATATTAGAATACTCTGCAAAATTGTATATATTTCCACAGGATATTCTAAACAGTTTGTGAAAGTAGGATTATGTATTTAAGAAATTACTTAATAAACTTTGTTTATAATTGTTGGATTATTTAGTTTATAGTTATTATTAATAAATAAATAATAAAATTTTCAAAATAAAGCTGATGTACAAGGTACCGATAACAAACTTTATTATTGTTAATGACATTAGATATGAGTGTTTAATAAAACAAACTTATCAACTTCAGCAAACCCATTCATGCTTAACTGACTCTATGTTTTATTGGTCCTTGATTTCAGCCTCAGATTAATAGAAATCTAAACATCCTGGGTAGATGATCAAATCACTAAGTAATATTCATCTGTATAGTGCCTATGATATTTGAATAATCTGAAATGCTATACTATGCAATAAACTTAGCATTCTTATCATATCAATAAAATATATCATATTTATTAGTCAAGGTTTACTTCTAACTAATAATTTAAACTTTAATTTAATTTAAGAAGCATAGCAAGTCATTCTAATAAAAGATATGAATGTCATAATAAATGAAACTATGTATTTTGTATAGCTTTGTTAGGAGTCTTAAGTAAATAATTTTGTTTGCTCCAAAAGAGTTAAAAAACTAGCCAGCTCTTATAGAATGAAGCTGATAATCTATTAATTATTGTTGTAAAGATAATTAAGAACATTCTTATTCTTTTGTAAGTAAGTTTAGGTTTTGCTTAATCGTGTTTAATCCTCTCCGATAGAGTACATTGTCTTTGCAATCCTTTAGAATTACACACATAATCATAATTCAAGATTAGCTTATTCGTGGAGAACAGACAATAATATTTATTAATGTTTTTATAGTATTTTATGACTCTCTTATAATTTTGTTATTTTATTTATTTAATTGTTATATTTAAATACATCTGTTTGTCATTACTGAAATCATTGCCTTTACATATTCTTTGAAATAAAAAAATCATACTTCTAAGCTATTAAATTGTATATTCATTTATTAAATTTATATACATCATTTATTATTAGTACTGCTATCTGAAATACAAATTAATATAATAGAATGTACAATAAAATCCCTTTTATATTCATCATACCTTGAATAACTTAATAAACTTTAAAACAATACAACTTTTAATTGAATGATTAAGATTGAATTAAGAACGCTGAGAATTAATTAATTGAACGTTATATTTAATTTAGGACCGAGAGAGAGAGAGAGAGTTAATTTGCTAGTCTTATTTAAAAGAACATATTAATTTGTATCAAAGTAGTTCTTTAGACTATACCGCAACAGAATATATATTAAGAATACACCAAGATTATTACCATACATCTATAAGAATACTCTGAGAAATTTATTGATATGAAATTTAATGTGTTAATAAATTCTAAAGTAGTTATTATTATTTATTCTATGTGAAAAATAAACACGCATTCATTTTAATTTACTTTTCGTAAGGGTGCAACCAATATCAAAAGCACTCCACATAAAACGCACTCAAACGGTTGCCTTTTGCTCCTACCTGATTGGGCTTGAACTTTGGATATTAATATATATATATATTGTCACTATGAATAGATCTATTTAATCTCAACAAGAATCTATACATTATTATAAAATTAAGTTTATTTCTGGCAATGTTTTTTTTGTTTGTTTTTTTTTTTTGGGGGGGGGAGAAAAAGAGGTGCATACAAAATCAATTCATGAAATGTCCTTTCTTTATCATATCACTATAATATTATGTGTATGTAGACCAACTGATGGCTCTGATTATATATAAAAATCAGAATAACTTTGTGAATCTGTATTTTATTTAAGATCCACTGATGAATCAAATCCATTTTTAAGTGCATTCTCCATTTTTATAATAATTATTGAGTAAATTTATTTTTCAAACAGTAACTTAAAATCAGAAATTTTCTTGAGCTTTTAAAGTTTATCAGTCTACCATTGCACTAAATTATGCCAAGAACTTTTTATATATATGACATTAATAAATTTAAAATCATCCATTCTAAAAACTGACCTAGAATTTATAAATTTGTTTGTAATAGATGGATAAATTAAAATATCAATAAATATCGGCCCGAGATTAAGAAACATTATTTAGTTATATAAATTTGTCTAATAATGAAGAAAAGCGTCACAAAAAGATTTTGACAAAAACACTGTCGTTCTTATAAAATATAAACGAAACCATGGCAGAAAATTTTTAATAAATAAACTTAGCAGCAGACTTCAAATATGTAAGAAATTCAAATTTCTTATACAACTTCATTCTAAAACCAGATCTTTAAAACAAGATTTCTGTATACTTATTTGTGAGGACATAAATATATACACAAATGCATATGCACTAGTTATATATATGGAAGTTTTAACTTTGAGTAAAAACTATTACTATGTAATATTTATAAACACACAAATGTCTGTATTTCTCAGACAGATTTTTTTAATTAAATGAAGTAATGTGTATCATTTTTACTGCGTGGAGAATAATTCTATACCCTGTCAAAATCCAACATTAAAAAAGGTCCAAACATATTGACCTTAAAGGATGGCTGCAATTAACCAGTGTTGCTCAAAGCTTAGCAGGATCTTCAAACAAGAATGCTGCCTCACCCACTTGAATCGTTTATTAGTTCTCAAAAGCTTCACAAGTTGCTACAGAATCCTTAGCATGATTGTTTAAAGGGTGTGTAGATTATTTAGGACAACGAGAGTGAAAATGAGGTGAAAAGAGAAGCAAATGATAGATGGTAGACTAGCGAGCATGTATCAGAAGGCTTGGCAAATCTGCTTTTTGGTAGAGTGGTCAGGTGGAACAAATGCACTAAGAGCAGCTAACAAAAGAATCCTTGTGGCAGAAATGAATAATACCAATGGGAATTCCTTATTAAAAATTTATTAATAAAAAAAAAACTGCGAAATTTATTAACAATATGAAAATCTAAATTATTCTCACAGGGAATTAAGTTTTCGAAAATGACTGAAGCTGAATTATTTTTAACAATGTCTAAATATATGTGTGTTTGTGTATATATATATTTGAGTATGTATGTGATGTGAGTTAAAAAAAAAAAAAATCTATAACAGAAGAGGCACATTAAAATTTAAAACTGAAACTTACATTTAATTCTCGTTTTAACCAACAAAAAAAAAAAGGATATGTAAATAATATATTTAATGTTAGTTATTTGGATGCAATGATTATTGATATTAGAAGTCCTTTGTTTATTATAATTACTAAGCTCTATTAATAGTAAGTTATATTGTAGTCTGTCAAAAAATGTCTAGAAAGCAAAAAAAAAAAAATTATCAGAGAGAGTCCCCAATGTATGCACATTTATTAATTTAAGAATTACACCACCCACCTCTCTCTACACCTAAACACATATATGCTGAAAAGATAAATAATCACCAATATACGTATTTCATGCTAAACCAGCAATCATCAGTTGGTCCAGATTATCATCTCCCACACATATATACTATAAGTGCTCAGATATATATTAAGATAGACAATCTTCCTACTTTAATGGACAGGCTCCAATCTACAACACCCTCCAACTCTTCAACCATCCATCCAATTGAAAATCTGATGATGGAATGCTGAAAGGCCACCCTGAGGCCGAGATTCTTGTCACACCCATGTTGACCTAAGGTCAATCTGAACCCCAGATGTACAGGACATAATCCATTTAATACATATGCAAGGATGGGCAGACATCTCTATAATGTAATAACTGAAACAAAGGCTTGTTATATACCTGTGGCTATATATATGTAATATAGGGTATATGAGCACAGACTTTCACACCACCCACCTCTCTCCACTCTATCTAATAACACTGATACACCTAAACACATATATGCTGAAAAGATAAATAATCACCAATTACGTATCTTTTCAGCATATATGTGTTTAGGTGTATCAGTGTTATTAGATAGAGTGGAGAGAGGTGGGTGGTGTGAAAGTCTCTGCTCATATACCCTATATTACATATATATAGCCACAGGTATATAACAAGCCTGTGTTTCAGTTATTACATTATAGAGATGTCTGCCCATCCTTGCATATGTACTAAATGGATTATGTCCTGTACATGTGGGGTTCAGATTGACCTTAGGTCAACATGGGTGTGACAAGAATCTTGGCCTCAGGGTGGCCTTTGAGCATTCCATCATCAGATTTTCAATTGGATAGACGGTTGACGAGTTGGAGTGTGGAGTGTATTGAAGCCTGTCCATTAAACTATGAGGATAGTCTATCTTAATATATATCTGAGCACTTATACTATATATGTGTGTAAAGATCATAGTCTGGACCAACTGATGATTGCTGGTTTAGCATGAAATACGTATATTAGTGATTATTTATCTTTTCAGCATATATATGTTTAAGTGTATCAGTGTTATTAGATAGAGTGGAGAGAGGTGGGTGGTGTGAAAGTCTGTGCTCATATACCCTATATTATATATATATATATATATATATTTATATAAATATGTGCTCATATACCCTATATTACATATATATAGCCACAGGTATATAACAAGCCTGTGTTTCAGTTAATTTAAGAATTAGTAAATTTGTAATCACCTAATGATAAAACTCAATACAAAATCACTCTAGATTTAAAAAAAACGCTTAAGAATGCGCGCACGCACACACACAACATCTTTTACAGTGTACAACATGATGTAAAAAAACCAATTTTTGGCTGCATTACTATTAAAGACAAAATATTCAACAAAATTCATTTAAAATCAAATGAAATAATTCATACATATATAAACTTTTCTTACATACTTAAACCACAAGATACAACCCTAAATTGCCATCTCTCCAAAACAAAACAAAAAAAAAAAAAAATAGAAAAAATTTGAAGCAAAAAAAAATAACAATAAAATCCTGTTACATCAATAACATTCATTATCTTTGTTTTCCTGTAGGTTTTGTTTGTTCTTTTAAACTCCAAAATTGGCTTTATATAAAATGATGTCAGTTGTATCTTCATCAATTCTCAAATTGTTGTTTTATTCCATTGATAACAGAGAAATCATAATTCTGATCCAACATTTCTCTGCACAAATAGTTTATCTTTTTTAAAAAAATTGAAATTCATTTTTTGCCCTTTGCTTTGAATGAAGTTAAAATTTAAAAACATCATTGTCAAATGTAAGGGATTCATCATAGTTCTAAATGCATATGGAGTTTTCATTCATTATAAATGATGACTTCTACCAGAATCATGCATTATTCTGGTTTACTGTTTTAATGCACTCCTACTATTGTTTCTTCCTGTTCATCATTATCATCAACCATTATCAATCTACTGCAGGATGAAGGTCTCTCCAAGTTCAATCCATCTCAGATCTTTAGTTTTCTTTCTCCACATCACCCTTGCACACTTTCTTATTACATCCATCCATCTCACATGTGGTTTCTTTCTGGATCTTTTACAATCTTTTGAAATCCAGTTTAAAATTTCAATTGTCCATCTATTATCATCTCTTTTAGCAATATGTACAGCCTAAGTCCACCTCAGTCTTTTAATTTTTCAATGAGGTCAGTAACACGTGTTTCTCTTATCCATATATTGCATTTTTAATCTATTCTTGTTACTCCTAATATGCATCTCTCCATACTTCTTTGAGTAGTCTGAAGTCTCTGTATTGCTCAGATCCATAAGTAAGAACTGGCAAAACACATTTGTTAAAAACCTTCCTTTTCAAACACATAGGCATATTTCATTTTACTATCAAGTTATTTCTACAAAAAGCACTCCAACCAAGTTTAATTTTATTATAAATTTCATCCATTATGTTTCCATCAGTATTAATAATCTGACCAAGGTATTTGTAGCTGTTAACTTTTTCTAACTCATCATAACCAATTTTTATTTTCATATTTTGAGAAAATTCATTGAACATTACTTTAGTCTATTTATCTTTAGTGCTACTTTCCTATTTCATCTGATAACTCCTGCAACACAGAATTATTTGCAAAAACAACTACATCATCTGCAAAATCTAAATGACTTAAATAATCTCCATTTATTTTCATTCCTTTAGCTTCCCATTTTAATCCACAAAATAGTTTTTGCAGCACTGCTGTAAAACGTTTTGAAGATAAGGAATCACCCTGTCTTGCACCCTTCTCAATGTTGACTTTGTTGCTGTTGCATTTTTATATCTGGATCTATACCTTGATGATCCAATGCTTTAATCACTGAAGAAATGTTTATAGAATCAAATGCCTTTTCATAATCTACAAATCCAAAGCATTATGGCAACTCATATTCATTTGTCCTTTCTATAACTTTTCTCAATACCTGGATATGATCTACTGTACTAAAACCACTTTTAAATCCAGCTTGTTCTCTTGATTGGTGGAAATCTCTGTAGACAAATTGTAATTATCTTGGTAAAATTTTGTATAAAACTGATGAAAGACTGATAGGTCTATAATTTCTAATATCTTCTTTATCACCTTTTTTAAACATTAATATTGCATTCTACCAACCATCTGGTATATCTTTATCATTTAGACATTTGGTATATAACTTTGCTAAAAAAAATTCTATTTCTTCACCTTTTTCTTTTAATATATCAATTATAATTATAATTTCGTTTCTTCATAAATTTAATTGCATATTTCACTTTTTCATTTAAAATTCTGGGCAATTCAGAAGATATAATAGATATAGGAGATACTTGTTCTTTATTATTATATAATTCTTGATAGAAGTCTTCTATGCATTTCATGAGTCATCTACTTTTTTAGTAATAATTCCATCCTTTTTTCTTATTGCAAATATAAATTTCCTACCAATACCAAAATGTTGTTTTACTCTCTTCTACAATTTTCCTTGCTAGTTCACAGTTATACATTCTTATATCATTTTCAATTCTTTTCCACACCATTTTACAGAATGTGAGGTATTCAATCCTTTTTAATGCCTCATTTTTGTATATCTTCATATGCCTTCTTTTCTTCATAAATTCTCTAGTCTCAGTAGAAATTTTATTGGTCAATTGCTGCTTTTTTCTACCAGCTATCTTCCTGTTACAACACAGTAAATATTTTATTGAATAAAAAGAGATAAAATAATGAACTTGAAGTTAGACAAAACAATGTGAAGATGTCATGAAGTGCTGATGAAAGTAAAAGTTTCAATAGAAGAATTATATTGCATTATATGAAAAAACAATAGCAGTGTCATAAAGTGTTCTGGCAATAATGAACATACTTAGAATTGAGACAAAGTATAACAGATGTGAATCAAATGGAAGACTTTTTTTTTTCAGCAATGTATTATCTTTAAGATCTTAAAATACAAAATCTTCAACAATGATGTTTAAAGATATTTTTATTTTGTTATTTAAATCAAAATTTTTATGGACAGAATTATAAAATATCAATAAATGTCCAATCACTATATTTTATTTAACCTGGATTATTGCTATATTAAAATAATCTATGTACACAAGCACATTTTGCAAATAATAGATGTAAAATGTTTTACATTGTAAAATCTGAGATGAATATTATTTGCATTTCAGTGAATAATACTTATTAAATTGTTTTTACTTGTAGTTTTAATGAGTTCTCGATGCCATCATTTTTCCACATATATTGTGGGCGTTTTCCCTCTCTAACCCTTTCAAAATAATAGATTCGTTTTATTGTAGCTCAAATATCTAATTTAAGTTTTGGCTATTCAATTGTAGAGACAATTTTATGTTTAAAAATACAATAACAATAATTATAAACACAGAAAGTTTATATATGTTGCACCAAATCCACAATTTTTGACTAAGTGAAATGAAAAGAAAAAAAATCCTAATCGTAGCGGTAATTAAATACCATTTTGTCACTAAATTAGATGATTGCACAAATAATTAATTTTTTCAATCACAAACAATAGCAGAAATAATTTTTCCTCTCATCTTTTACATTAAAGTAATGTTAATTAAGATTACATGAAAATTTATCCTCTTAACTAAATGAAACTTTTATAAATTGTATTTTAATGAATACTAACAACCAATCTGTTACCAAAAATAAATGTTATGAATTCATTTAATCTCTGTATTTATTTAATTATTTTTTATAAATACATAAGCAATGTCAATATATAAATATATAGGTCAATATAAAAATATTTTATTTCTTTTACTGAATTAGAAATCTAGTTAAACCTTATTACCATTATTCTTTTCTTTCTGAAACCAAATAATAAGAATATTGGATTAAATTGCAATCAGGCTGATATTAATTGAAGGATATGCACAAATACTTAGTATTACTCCTAAATCTACTTTGGATCTATGGAAGCACTACTTTATTTACATACAAAAAAAAATAGAAAATAATAATTTAGAAAATGTTCCATTTTAATCATATCATAAAAGGTGACTAACTTTTGCACTGCAAATATGGTTGATATTACTAGAAAAAGCTAACTTATTTTTGCTAATATCTTAAAGAATACACATAATTTTAAGATGTTGTAATGTTAAGAGGTTGTTTTTTGTGTGTGTGTTTTCTTTTTTGATGCATTTTTTATCAAGTATAAATATTAAAAATATTTACATATTTATTAATCTGTTTTTACTATATAACAAAAACTTAGATATAATAAAACAAGTTTATGAAATATAGAAATGTTTTAAATATCTACGTGTTTTCTGAATATTATTTTATTTTTTTGTTTAGTTGTTTTTGTTGACGTCTTATTTTTTATACTATGTAGATTTAATTTTGTAATTGCCATCATAGCTATGGCAATCCCATTGTATACACTAATGAATGGAAATAACTTTTTATGATATAAACCAATTACCAGTTAAAAACTTTTAAATTATTTTTTAAATCTTAATATTCATTATTATCATGTCAGTAATTTAGCATGACTTTTACTTAGTAATCCAATAATTTTCCACTTTTTTTTTTCATTGTAATGACAAAATTACTATTTTGTTCTTTTTGATTAGATTTTAATTCCCTTATATATAATCTGTAACTTCATCATATCAATAAGATGGTATATAAATTTGAGTAAACAGGAAAACATCTTAGATAACTTTCACACAATCCACATCTACTAGTACTATTTATGTAATTTTGAACTAAAATACTTTTTTTTAGCCCTTGTTATCAAGATCAAAACAATTTTTATTGTGTTCCCTATTATTCCTACATATATATATATAAATTTCCTCTTTCATTATCTATAGATTATTTATCTCTAAATTGATTTTTCTATATTAAAAAATTCAATGATTACATTCTTAAAAAATTAAATAATGATCTCCAGAAGGGTTTAATCGTTGACTGATTAATTGTTCAAAAAAATTTGCAACATTCAAATGTGGAAAATGATAGCTTACAAATCCATCACTCTGACACTATACTAAATCATGCAGGATATTAGATTACTTAATGATTAACAATATATTAAAGCATATTTATATTATTAAAAGTACAACATAAAAAATTATTAGAATCCATGTAAGAGGGTATATATATTAAATCATTTCCAACAACAAAAAATCAAAATGAAAATCATTAATAATGCAATTTAACAAAAATATGACTGAATTTAAAAAGTAGTGTTTGGAGTGCTTTTGGTAGAATTAACTTGATACTAAAAGAAAATATGCCTATGTGTTTGAAAAGGAAGGTTTTTAATAAATGCATTTTGCCAGTTCTTACTTATGGATCTGAGACTTGGACACTTAATAGAAGAGCAATACAGAGACTTAAGACCACTCAAAAAAGTATGGAGAGGTGCATGTTGGGAGTAACAAGAAGGGATCGAAAACACAATGTATGGGTAAGAGAACAAACAGAGGTTACTGATCTCATTGAAAAAATTAAAAGACTGAAGTGGAGTTGGGCTGGACATATTGTTAGAAGAGATGACAATTGAAATTTTAAACTGGATTCCAAGAGATTTTAAAAGACCCAGAAAGAGACCATATGTGAGATGGGTGGATAAGATAAGAAAGTGTGCAGGGGTGATGTGGAGAAGAGAATCTAAAGATAGGAAAAGATGGATTGAACTTGGAGAGACCATCCTGCTGTGGATTGATAATGGTCGATGATGATGATGAAGCCATGTGATGTATTATTAATGCTAAATTAATGACTTTTATTATTTTATTACTTATTGCCTTGAATGTTCTGCATGATAGACTCTGAAATTTAAAGTTCATGGATCATAGTAAAATGTCCGACTCTGGACCTCAAGGTACTTGGACCTCAAGGTCCTTGGATCATTGTTTAGATCTGTCATTTTCAGAACTCAAATTTTTTATAAATTCCATAGCAGTAAACTATTCTGTTGTATTGCCTTGAATTCTAACACACAGATTATTATGTAAATGTTGAAAATGCAGCATCTTTCTTAAACTTACAATTTATTGTATTAGAACAATCTATAAAATTTTAACTCAAGTTTCTGTTTTACATTTTATTTACAAAATCAATGGGAAAGGAAAAATTATTTTCATATAAAAATTAAAGACAATTTTTTTTTTTTTTCATATGTCATAGCATCGGCCGGGACGCGAACCCACACCCGTCTGCAACCAACTACTTGCTTGCAAGGCGGGTGCGATGATCTCTCGGCTAACAACGCTTGACAAAAATATAAATTTTTAATTCTTTTTATTTATCATTGAAAATATATTAAATGGGATGATTATCTGCCACCCTTATCTATCGATTGTTTATTTCTGTTTCTGCCTTCAGAAATAAACCTAATTATTGCAATTACACATGGACATATACTATATAATCAGTGCTCAACCATACCTCAGTATCTTAATAGCATACACATATATTTTTAATTTAAAACATGCTTAAAAAAATAAATCAAAAATCAACTCCTCCCATTATTAATCATTATAATCATTAAAAGACACTGTTTCAATTTATAATCAACAATTGATCCAAGTCTTTCTAGTTCAATGATTTTAATTTATTTTCTTTTTTAGTAACAAAACTAATAAAAAATACTTTGCTCTTAGCCGATGCAAAACAAATCCATTGAGAAAGAAAAAAATTATATTTCCAGTAATTAAAAAAAAAAAGTGACAAAATTTTGATGTCCCCACTTTCAAATATAAGTGCTTATTGTACTTAAATATAAAAGAGGGCATAGCTCTTGACATCTTTAGCCCTTAATATTCGGTACAAAAAAATAAAATTATTTTAATAAATAATTAGTGAAGTAGTTTCTGAAATGTAAAAAGGAAAATCTAGAAACTTTACAAATGTTGCTTATGCATGTGTGCATATATAATAGGAACTTAACAATTATTAAATATATATTTTCTGAAATAAACATAAAAATTCTAAACACAAAACATCTCAATACATAAAGACCATTTCAATCCACACCAACATCAAAACAGAATAAAAATAATGTAAAGACACTTTACAGGAAACAACAAACAGTTAACGTGAAAGATATCTATAATATTTTATAAAAAGTTAATATATAGTTCATATATATTGCTTATAATAACTTCTTTCGTATACAATTTAATGAAAAAAATTAGAGGAAGTTTGAGAAAACTCTAATGAAGACTGCTGGACAGTCAAAACTGTCAGGAAAATAAAGAAGTTTTATAAAAAAAAATTGCACTATAGTGTATATGAAAGAAGTTATTATAAGCAATATATATAAAGAAATGTAAAGAAAGTAAAGGAGAAGAATAAGAGTATATATTTCTAATGAATGTATAGTGTACCAGTCGAAATTGTATGTTAATGCAACACGATTCACACTCTGGGTAAAAGTACCTCGAATTCAACCATACGCGAGATCAAAGATCAAGAATACTTATGGATTCTAACATGTTTACCCACCCTCTAAATCTAATAACTAATTCACAACACTTTTGTGATAAGCAATTAATCTTTTTTCAATTCTGGCCGGCTGCAACAGCGGTTGAACATGAGTCTCTGGGATTTCTAATATTTCATTCTATCATTCAATTTAATTTAGCGTATGAGTGAGTTGATATAATTAAAATATGTTTGGAATGTATATATATATGTGGGGGGGGGGAATAAAGCCATCAGATAGCAGCACAATATTAATGGATAAGTAAATTTTTTAAAAAATAAAATCAGTTAGAACGAACCACAGCTAAATTAAGTTTAAATTCAGACATATTTAATAAACATTTATCTGTAATTCTCTAAGGCCTCGCTACTTAACATTCCTATTTATTAAAGACAATTTTGTGATTATAAACTTAATGTGTATGCCTATTTCAAAATAGCAGTGTAATTTATATGCCAATTTTCTTACAAATGTTTGATTTCAATTCTTGGGTTGATGCCAATTCAAGTATTTACAGAAAAGAGACAATTATATGTCAAGACCTTTGCTTATTATTATTAACTTTCACATGAACGAAAGATTTTCCAAGAGAGAAATTATTTGGCTATGTTTAAGAAATGGTTTAGAGGGGATCGACACGCTTGAATATAAGCGTCTCGCGATATGCACCAATGACTATGTTACATTAATAAAAATAATAAAATCTAACACAACCAGGATCAAACCACCACAATATGCTCAATCTGGAGAAAGTGGATTATATCCAGCACCTGAATCACGACACCAACATGAACTCAATATCACTGCATGAGCCCAGCGATACCAACATTAGGAATGAAAATTAATTTGCACCATTGATAAATTTAAAAATTTCAAGTGAAGACAAAAGAATCTCCAAGATCCACCAAGCTCAGCATATCTCAAATTTTCTATTTTATTGTTTTCAAGTCCTGATCGACATTTTATTTAAACCAGTGAATTCATCACATGGTATCACTTTCAGAAAAAAGGGTAGCAAATCAAGTATAGTGTCGGATAATGTAAAACAAATACTAGATACAATTTTAAATTATTTAACTTAAAATTACATTGAGCGACATTACATTTAACTAATAGAGAATTGACCCAGATTAGATTTAAACAAATAAATTTTTAACATTATGCGAATGTCATATTTCAGTTTAGGGTGATACATTTCTTCCCTCCAAACAAAATCCCATCAAAACATTTTAAATTCAATATTATTAAACTTTCTCTTGAAAATGATCAATTAATGAAATTTTCACCTTCCCCCTTTTTCTGTTTAAAATATAATTAAATGGACACCCTTGACCCAGCGTCTTCCCGAAACCAAACTGTTTACACATAGGATGAGTTTTCTGTATATAATCAAATATAAAATATAAATCGTTTCACGTCAACAAAAAAGAAAAGGTTGCTCTAATTAATAATTCCTTATAGTGAAATCTTAATTTTTACCTCACGAAAGACATTGGTCAGGAAATAAAGAAGACATATTTTAATTAATTCTCTAATACGAGAACATGGTGGGTAGAAATTTGTTGAGGTAAAAGCAAACTGGCATATATGTAAAATTTTAAAATCAAATATAAAATGACATATTTATAAGCAAATAATAAATACCATTTATAGACAGACCACTTGATTAAGAGAAAACTAACTTTACATTAAGATAGGCATAATTTAAAGGCAGGAAATATATTTATAGCAGAGGCATTAAAATTCAGTTATAAAAAATCAAGGTTACAAAATTAAAACAGCATTGAGATCAATAAAGAGGATTTACATTTTAAAGGCACTTGTTTATAAATTACGTGGTCAACTGGAGACAAATAAACAAAATGTTACCTAACATTTTCACAGTCCGCTTTCAAATCCTGGTCCCACGACGGCACTAGAAATTTGAAATTGGCTTCACATTTTGAACATAGGAATAGCTAGCTATTCAACAATTTAGCAGTCCAAAATTTAAACATTCAAAGAAATATTTCTAGCTTCATGGCATCTGAGATCCTATTCGGGGCCAAGGGGACTTAAGAAGGCTATAGTCTGCTTGCCCCAAACTCATATTGACGTGCTTCTTTAGCTAAATTTTATATGAACTTAGCATGACAATTATCAGAATCAGCACAACTAACTAAAACCTGCACTCAACTGCCTTAAACTCAGGAAGTATGTTGCATTCCAAATTGTATTATAAAACCAAAACCAAAAAAAAGTGACTCCTATTATTATTCTCATTTATTTATATGTTTTTTTTTAGACTGCTTTCCACAATTTCGCCTTTTGCAATCGCCCAGCAAAATCCATATCTATGACTCAGGCAATTACCATATTTGATCTAAATAAACCCAATGATTTTATTGTTTCAAATTTAAATATAGATTTTAAAATGTTTTCTTTTACTTTAATTTAATTAGAAAATCCATTACTATTTTGTTAATGAATTCTCTTTTGTTTTATTTTATAGAATGTAATTAGGGCTTATTGTAAAAGTGAATCTCCACAATAAATTGCTCAATTTTTAAAAAAAAACCATTATTTTCAAATTTATTTCTTAATTTATTTTAATTTTATTACACAGTTTCCGTTTTTTAATTCTATATGCACATATCTGCACACATATATCCATATTTGATATTTAAAATCATTATTTAAACAAAATATCCGAGATTTTATTAACTAATTATTTATGTGTAAATCTAACACATACAAAATGGCAAACAGAAATCCCAATAATAATAATCATTTACAAACTTGATTATATTAGCAATATTGAAAGATGTGAAGCATGGATCTAATCCATAGATCGAGATCCATTACTTCAATAGTTAATGTGAAATTAATAAGTGCATTAAAAACCTTAATAGAGTAAGAAAATTTCATTGCTGTTTATTTCAGTTATAGAAAAAATTCACTTTTTAATGTGTATCTAGTTATTTTTTCAATTGTCTAACAAATAGATGTGAGTTTACTTTGATATTATATATTTATATAGGGACAGATCTATGCTTAATAATATTTACATTTAACAAATTTTTATTAGCTTACTTCAAAAGTAATATTTATAAAATTAGAATACTTTATGAACCAGGTGTTATCATTATAATATGTCATTATATTTATTAACTTTTGCATTTTTGAAATTACTAATAGCAAATTTGTGGTTTCAGGATAAAAAGAATATTTTATGTGTGTATAAATGGTTTTGTAGCACTTTATTATTTAAAATGTATGCATATACATGCATATTTATTCTTGTCCACAAATTTAAAATATTTATTATAGATTATTTATTATAATGCAAAAGAAATAAAAGAAAATGCTTTATTTGGTATACATGTTTTATTTATTTAAAATTTTATAAAACTACACTTGGGTCTCATTTTACGCGATAGATAGGTTCCTCAGAAAACACACGCAAATGAAATCGTGCAAAAATAGATGTAACTTACATTGAAAAGGGGGGGATGCAGTCTGTGATTTTTCAAATTCACATAAGAGCAAAGCACCAACGTAAAATTACTTTAAAATTCGCACACAAAAAATATAATAATAAGGAAATAAAATATGACTAATAAAAAATTTCAAATTTGAAAAAAATTGATACAAGACAAACTTTTTTTAACTATAATATTTAATTTTATTCAAAATAATATATTTTTATGCATAATTTACAGTACAGTAATTTACATTTTTTATACATGTTTTAATTATTATGATTTTCCGGTGACAATGTAATTATTAGTAATTAATCTTTGAGACGATGATTTTATTAATTGTTTACGAAGCTCGCAATATCCAGACATACAACCATTTAGCTCTCGTTGGAGTTTAAGAGCATGTTAATGATTAGTGTCATTAATAAGAAAATAATAATTGATTATGTTCTTTTTTAAAAAGCAAAAACAGGATGTGATTTAAAATGCAAAATTAACACGCACAATGTTTGAACAAATTTACATTATAATCTTGTAAAATTTAGTATGTGTATACATAAAATGTGGAAATCATGATTTTAATTTCATTATTGCATAAAATCTTACTATTATAAAGCACTGAAAATATTGAAATTACTAAGATGAAAGTCGAATTCCAATAATGTGCTATTACTTTCAATATAACGTAAGTGCACGAAATTTATTATTTAAAGTAATAGCGCATTATCAGAAATCGACTTCCAGTGAAACACGAATCACGTAACTTCAAAATCAAGTTAAATAAGTCCACATAAAAAGAGACCCAGGTGTATATAATTTTATTTCTAAAATATGTATTTAATATTATAAATTGTAAATAACTAAGTAAAATTAACACATTATCAGAAATCGACTTCCGGTGAAACACGAATCACGTAACTTCAAAATCAAGTTAAATAAGTCCACATAAAAAGAGACCCAGGTGTATATAATTTTATTTCTAAAATATGTATTTAATATTATAAATTGTAAATAACTAAGTAAAATTAAAATGTTTTAATTGTACAAATCTTTAAATAATGTCAATCCATCTTGGGGATAAATCAGATAAAGACATAAATAAAAAAAGGAACTTCAATATATTGCTATGGAAATATTTGATTTGATGACATAAATATGATATCCGTAAAAAGGCTATAAATATGAGAACTTTTTATATACACATTCTTCTTATCATTCTTATTCTTCAGGAAAATTACTAAGCTTATATTTTAAAAATTTTATGGAAGCTACAATGATGAAAATGATAAGCTAAAAGAATTACAAAATATTTTCCTGAGAAGACAAGTTTTCTAAATTGCTTTAATAACATCTTATTTTGGAACATTAAATGCTAACAAAGTAATTTCTTTCAAAGTTTATATAAGTAAAACTTTACTAGTTACGATCTACATATTGTGAAAGGATAAAAAGAAAATCTATTTAAATATTGTAAAAAAAAAAAAAAAAACAAATCCTATAAAGGACAATCAACTTATTAATACAGCTGTGCTAATAGATTTTTCTTGGAAAAAATTGTGCCATTCTCGAATTTTTCAATTCATCAAGGAATCAAGCAGAGAAATTATGGACTGTTTTTAAAAACTTTGACTTTAAATTTAATATACTTTTGCAAAAAAAGAATATGCATAGTTATTCATAGATTATTGTTTATCATATAGATGTGTTTACAGGAAATAATCTCAGAAAAACAGGCATCTTTATAAAGTAGAATTATATTTATTTAATATAAATATTCTTTAATTGTGTGAATGTTTATTCTTCAGGTAAGGTTGTTGTAAATTTATAGTTAATATTTTAGAATTTGTTTATTTATTGTGTGTTATTTATCTTTAAATATTCTACAGTCTCTTGTGGCTATAGGTTATTCTAAGATATTTAGTGGGTTTTTTTACTATTAAATAGTGGACCAAAACTCCTATTGCATATGAATGCATTGTAGTTCAAAGCTGCATAGTTCATAATATAATAGATGATGTTCTGTTAAATATTATATGATAAAATAAAATATAATGAATAAATAAGTAGCTATTAAAAATAATATGATGTTCATGTTTACAGAAGAGATATTCTGAAAAACCCATGTATTTAGTTAATAATTATAAATATACAAAGAATATATAGAGAAAAGCTTTCATAAAATACGTTTTTAAACAGTATGTGCTTAGCTGGTTTTTGACTAATGCAAGTGAAATATCTATGACTTATGAAGAATTAAAGAAAACATACTAATTCATACAATTGTAATTAAATTTTATTAAAACAAACCTTCTGTAATGATATTGATATTATGCAACATACATAATAAACCCCTTATAGACCTATAGAATATAAAGATACACATTTTTTTAAAATTTTTGTTTTATATATAAATGTAGTATCGAGAAGACATTCCATTACCTATTTATATATCTACTGGATTGTTGTTGTTGTTTTTTTTCTACTTTATTTATCTTATTTAAATAAAATTGACTTTCATATTTGTTTATTTTAATATAAATCACACGATTTTGGTAATTTTCTATGGTCATATTTTAACATGTTTTATTTATTAAAATCCCTGAGAATTGATATCTACTTTATTTTAAATTATTATTATTTAGAGTATTCTAAAATTAATTGATTTACAAAGGAGAATATAATTATGTGAGCTATTGTACTTTATTAGTTATGATATAATGAAGAAAATATATACATATATAATGAAGATGTTTATTTACATAAATCTAGTTATTTAATGTACTTGGGTATAAGAAAATTCCCATTGATATCTAACTATATATTTGCTTAGTTGTAATATTTAAAACATGAGAGTCTTATCCCCTTGTTATTTCTCTTTCCTCCTCTTCTCTCTCTCAGATTTGACAGTTACAATTTATATACATTACATTATATTTAATTTATATATATATAAACTATTCTTCAAAAATCTTTTTTTTTTTTTTTGTATAAAAAAAAAATAGTGACAAATTATAGATTTATTCAAATCTTCAAAAAGTATTTATCTCCTGATAAAAAAAAAATATGTTTTGTTTTTTTTTACAAAAAAATTATTTAGTTTTATATTATAAAGAACTTTAAAATAAAAAATAAAAATACAAGTATTAAGATTAAATGAAATTTGTTATTTACTGAAATTTAAGCAGGAGACTATAAGAACATTTCTATGGGTTTAATATAGCCTTACCTTTTCTATTATTAATAAGAATCTATTTAACATTAAAAACAATTATGTTTGGTTTGAAAAAGGAAAACTACAGGATTATAATAATTATAAAATTACATATTTTATTTTCATTCAAAAAATAAAAACTTTTAGCATATAAACTAAATTATTTTAGAAGCTGATTTATGAGTATCAATGATAATGATCTATAACTAATTAATTTTTCAATTTAAAACTCGCAGCATAAAAGTTAAGATTAAAAATACATACTAGCCTACACACAATGTAAAGCACCAGCCAATCACAAATCTTGTTCTAAGCCACCTCCTTTATAGTTTTGTCATAACAGCAGAAGTTGCTGTCAAGCACACACAAAAATCTGTATAGGTCTATAATATGCTGATATACCTTGGACAATATTTTGAAATAGTTAGGCTAACCTAATATGATCGGCACAAAACATACCATGTTTTCACTCATCAATGTCTCTTACTCACTTTGACTCACGGTGTGAAAATGTGTTTCAATGTGTCAGTTCAGTATTTGTGTTGATGCTGTGTTTTGTTCAGTGCCTGCATTTACATTGTGTTCTGCTTATTATCTGAAGTGTAAAAAATAGGTTTAGTTGACACTTTTTAATATAGATTTGAAATTTGGGACAATATCAGGCTTATGTCAAATAAAAGTAGATTCAAAGAATCATCAATTACAAGACAATTGGGTGGAGGATTATTATTTTATTCTGAATAAAAGTTTTCCTGTATGTTTACTGTGCAACAAATCTGTATCCATCAACAAAGATTACAACTTGAAGAGACACTTTATTTAGAGACATGAAGATCACCAAAAAATTGTTGGACAACTACAAAAAGATGAAATACAGAAATTGAAAAAAACTAGAATACCAGCAGCAAATGTTCAACAAGCAACGAATGGAGCACTACAGCACTGTTAAAGCCAGTTCTATGATAAGCAAAAAAATCACTAAGCATTCTAAGTCATTTGGTGAAGGAGAATTGATCAAAGAATATCTGCTGGATGTTGCAAGTATAATGTGTCCTGAAAAGAAAAAAAAGACTTCAAGAATATTAATTTGTCAAGATATACTGTTGTCTGCCAAATAGAAATCATGGCTGATGATATCCAAAAAAGTTTAAAACAGAAGATTTCTAGATTTGAAGCATTTTCAATTACTTTGGATGACAGCACTGATGCCTCCAATATAGCACAACTAGCAATTTTTTATTCGGGGAGTTGATGCAAATTTCAACATCACAGAAGATATTATTGGCAATTTGATCTCGAAAAGGTAAAACTACTGGTGAAGATATATTTGAAAAAGTCAAAATAATCTTTGAGAAATTTTATCTTAAATGGAGTTCACTATCTGGCATATACACTGATGGAGCCCCAAGCATTGATCAGTGCACAGAAGGAATTTATTGTAATAGTTCATGACAGAGCAATAAAACTACAGATCTGGAACATTTAACATACTGTGACTGCATTATCCATCAACAAAATGTATGAGCAAAACTGATTAAATTCACAAATGTTATGGAAATTGTAGTAGCCATATGCATCTAATTACCGCCAATTTAAGGAATATTTGTCAGACCTATTTTCGAACTATGAAGTTGTGTCTTATTATTGTGAAGTGGTTGAAAAAAGGTAAAATATTTAAAACAATTTTCTAATCTGAGACAAGACATTACAGATTTTATGAACATAAATGAAAAACAATTAACCAAGTAAGAAATGATGAGTAGATGTATGATTTAGCATTCCTGTAGATGTCACAGGATATCTAAACTAACAGTATCGTAAATTGCAAACACAAGGACAATTGGTTCATGAACTGCATGGAATTGTCAAAGCTTTTTGTAATAAACTAAGATTATTTTGGAAAGTCAGATGGGAACTAAAAATTGATGTCATTCTCCTACTATAGCAACGCAATAAAAATATCCCTTATAGTTGTTATGGAGATAAACTACATGCACTAACAGAGCACTTTGATACAAGGTTTACCAACTTAACAAAAACTCTGCATGCTATATTTGCTTGTTCGATGGGTGATGCTGTAAATAATGAGCCAGTAAACTTAGCAGATGAAACTTGAGATTCATGCAGATTTGGTACTAAAATCACTATTTAACAATATTGCTTTGACAGACTTTTATCAACTTATTATTTGATGGAAGAAAAATATACAAATTTAGATGCCTTTTCTTTTCGACAACACATATATTTGTGAACAGTTTTTACCGAGGATGAAATACAATAAATCAAAAATTCAACCAAGAATAACAGATGAAAACCTTGAAGATTCTATGTGATTATCCTTAAGTAATATAACATCAATATTGATAGTCTTGTTATTGAAGTACACGGCTAATCTTTGCATTAAATTGTTATGCCATTATTATTATAAAATTTATTTAGAGCTTTATAATACCAAAACATCAATAAATGAAATATGAAGTAGCAACTTGTTTTCATTCATTCAATATTAATTTGCAATATTTAATTATTTGATTGGGCTCTTGATTCAGAGGCAGAATGATAATTTGGCCCATGAACTAGGAAAGATTGTCCACACTTGGCTTAGATGGTAATCAGTTTTAGAGTCTAATTCAGTATAAATATCATGACAGCTTTTTAAGTAAAAAAAAAAAACTAAAAGCAGCATAAATTCCAATGACTTAATTTAAAAAATTAAAAATTTAGTATTTCATAATAATATAACCTCATCAGCTAAATTACTTTTATATTTATTGTATAAAATATGAGAAGTTAATTTCCATCAATGTAATTATAAAGGTACAAAAATAGAATTAAAATACTAATACTTGTAAAAAATAATAGTCAAATAGCTTCATTGTCCAGGAATTTGAAAATATTTGATCACTGGAAGTGATAGATTTGGGCTGCAAATTGAACTTGAACCTCAGAACCTACAATATCTCAAAGCACATGGAATATTAAACGTGTGGACCACTGTAGATGGTTTTAATATGCATAACAGAACAAAAAAAGAGATGGCTCTATACTAAAAAATTCTAAATTCATTGATCTAAACCATTTTGAGATTGTAAAGATAGTGAGTTTTAACATTTTCAGGAGTGAAACACACTTCCTAAGAGCTTCTGTCATATTTGCCAGTGCATAGATAAGACTGAACTCAGATTTAAAAAAAAAAACTTATTGACCAATATTAATTACCTCGCGAGTTGAAAAAAATCTCGCGCTTTTTTTTTTTTAATTTCCAGATCTGAAATAAACTAAGATAAGACATTAACCATGTCAGATTTAAGTTGAAATTGTGTTTAAAATAAATTTCAATTAATTTTATTTTATTGTCAATTTACTTTCAATAAAACTCAAATTCAAGCTATTTTTCTGATTTGTAATTTTTAAAGTAATAAATATATTTTTTAAAAAAAATTTTTTTAAGTACAAATAATTTAACCCTTATTTGCCTAAAACAATAATAAAAAATAATTAGTCTCAATTCTAATTAAAATTAACTTTAAAATTCAAATTAGTCATTTTTATAGTAAGGTTATTTAAAGATTGCAGAAATAATCTCATTAATTTATTTACTGGTCAGTTTAAGTCTACTTTAGAACAACAAATCTTTCACCGGAATAATTAAAAAAACAAAAATGTCATTTAAGATAGAAAGTTTGTTCTCGTCAATTTCCTTTTTAATAAGATTTAATGATAAAAATCAAAAAAGTAAAAAAAGTTTAAAATGATTACTCATAGATGAGAGGAAAATAATTAGTGACACTTTGTTAATTATTTTAATTAATCATTCCAATAAAAAAATATAAGAAAGTCGTTTTAATTAATTGCTTTTCCTACTATATATATGTTACAAATCAATTTTGCACATACATAAATGAAAATACGCGCATTTTGAAAAAAAGAAAACCTGCAATAATTATATTAAGATGTAATAGTTTAACAAAAAACATATTGTAATGAGCAAATTAATAAAACTACAATATTATTTAAAAAAAAAAACCATACGTACATATATAAAAAAGGTTATCAAAGATTTTTTTTAAAAAATAAATCAATTTTATCACTTCAAAATAACTAGAATTTTTTAAATACAATTTTGGAGTGTGCTTCGCAATTTTTTTTATCAATATTCTGGATTATAAAAATAACTTATTTACGTAAAGTAAAAAAAATACTTAGCAAAAAAACTGTTTTTACTTCAGTTAAAAATTTAAACAAATTATTTGTTGCTTATATTCCTAATAAAATGACATCAAAATAGCTGTAACTTTTTTCCTACACACTCAAAAATATATAAATCCCGATAATCTTAATTATACAGTAATAATATAAAACTAGTATAATGTTAAATATTAAACAATAATTATTTCCAGCCATTATCCATCTACTGCAATCTTTTCTAAATATGTTCAAACTATTTCTCACCAACAGCTTCTCTTTGCAATTTATTAAAATGTCATGGGATCCACATTAAGGTTTCAGAAAACGGCAAACAAAACATAAGACAATAAGAGATTAATATTTAAAAAATGCTCACTAACAAGAATAAAATTTTAAAACTTTGGTCCAAATTTTCCTGGAAAAATAAAAAATTTAACTGTAGCACTATTTAATAATATTAAAATTATTTTATTGGAAACAAATTAAATGAGCAAAAACTTGTAAAATAAAATTATTGGGGATATGTCTAAATATGATAGAGATATTTCATATAAAAAAAAATGTCATGGTGGGCAACAATAAGTGAGAAATGGTTAAAACATAAACAAAAGATAAGTAATAATCGGCTGCATGCATTTTTTTTAAAAGTAGACAAAAATGTCATTAAAATAAATCAGCAACTGATAGTTGAAATAAAGATAAAATATTTTTATTAATAAATACAATTTTAATAATAAAAAATTAGTGATTAAGATTCCATTTACAATAGGTTATTTTTATGATTTAAGCTAAATATAACCAACAGCAGATGTTTAAAATATATATATGGCTATGTTCTTTTCTTGAGCTGGTGAAAATATTAGTCTTTATTAAAATATTTGTTTTCTTTTATTAAAAACCTCAGGGTTTTGCTCTTTAAACTCTGTTCTTCCTTTCATGTGAAGGATGAATCTTGTTGACACAGTTAACTAAGGAATTTGAAAGAGATTCGAGTTCTAATATAAAGAATATAGAGAGAAACAGGTAAGACATTTGTAAATCTAAGAAATTAAAAAAATTCCAAGAAAAAAAAAAAGAATTATCTGGAAAACACCTTCCACCAACTTAGTTCTCCAGGCTTGCAATGATTCTCCTAAAATTTTGGACTCCAGAGAGATTGTTAGTGATGAAACCATCTGTTCAAGCAAGAGTTATAATGTGAATAACGCTATAATATAGCAAAGGGCTCAAGATAACATTAAAAATTCATTGAAAAACATTGTAATTTACATTGAGAATGAAGATATGAATGAAAAATGAACTCAAAAGGACAAAATTTCATCTGATAGAGGCAAACCAACCAGTCTGGAACACAGGAAAGAGGCCTGAAGGTAGAGCATTTTTCTGCTTTATTTTCTAAAAGTAAGAAAAACCCTAATACCTTTTTAACAAAAAATAACCCTACTAAGCCTATAAAAGATATAACAAAAAATAAACCTACTAAACCTATAAAAGATATATATAATTTTAATGCTATTTCTGATGATAATAACTCTAGTAAGTCCACACCCTTTGTCACTCAGAGTCTTCATCAAAGTATAGATGACAACAAAATATCATATGCTAAAATTTTAATAATAAGAGTAACTCTATTTCTTGTTATGATTCACAAAATATACCTGATCTTTTCAATATGCTGGAGGATGAACATCCTGTCTCCGCTCAAAATGGGGTGCCTGATATGGACATATCTCTTCCAAGGCTGGATCAAGCAGAATTAACTAACATTATAAATGATTTCAACTCTATTATTCCACCACAATTACATCAATCTTTTTTAAATTATGTGAATGAAAAAACTCTAATTTTTGCCATCACTAATCAAAATAAAGACTTATTTTCATTTCCAATTGATAAATTCTGTAGCCAAATCACAGCAAAAAATTTATATATTCATATGTACAAAATACTAAATCATCCAAATAACCATGATGTAATTGTGGAATGCCACGATCCCATTCAAATTCAAATATTCCAAGGGGCAATAAAATTCATTGATAACAAAATTTTATATACCATTGACATGAATAGATCGGTGCTATTGACTGGCCATATTCGAAATTGTTATCGGAGTTTTAATCAATTTGATCTTCAAAAAATCCTCAGACCCTATGGAGTAATATCAAACTTTAGGTATGTCCATGAGAAAAGGGCGAATATTCCTGTACTCACAAATTCTGCACTCTTTTCAATTACTCTCCATAAGGGAGTATCGCCTACAGACATTCCCATGATCCACTGCATAGAGTCAGCCCCTCTAATAATATCTTTTCGAGGTGTATCACCATAGTGCTTCCACTGCAGGTTGAGGGATCATCTTGTCATGGATTGTCCCTTGAGAATATGCCCGAATTGTAAACTTAGAAAGAATAAATTACTTAACTGTATTACTGGATCAACACAAATAAAGCAACACTTTATATCAAATCAAGGAAAAAGTAAACAGTCACAAACAATTAAGCCAGAGTTATCACAGCCTTCAGAACAAATGATTCACATGATTCCACAGTTATTGGAGAAAACTTCCTGGGCAACTATGAATTCTGGCACAGACTTAGATTCTGACATGATGTTAATGGAGTCTGCAGTCATGCCTATTGATAAAAGTAAGAGAAAGGTCTGCAAGCAAAAAAGGAATGCCAGCAACTCCCTTTGCAACTCAGTAGTTCAAAAGATAGAAATATTGAGTGACAGTTCCTTGGATGCTGAATCGCCAGACAGAAATATAAAAGAAAAAAAGGATAAGGTCAGCATCCATTATGAAGACTCAATTGTGCCTCAGCATTTACCTGTCTCTGATAGTATGGAGGAGAATTCTGTTCAGATGTTAATGTTACAAAAAGAAATGATCCTTTTGGGGGTCCCTGAAACAAATAAAGCACAAACTGAGGGACATCTTCATGACAAGGATTTAGAACATAAGAAATGTGAAATTGACAAATTGAATCTACAGCAGGACAATCTGGAAACAATAGATTCTGGCAAGGTAGACAAAACAGATTTCAGTATTTACTCTGACCAAGATCGATACCTAGTGATCAACGATAAATATAAAGGTAGATGGATGCAAAACATATTTGAAGTATGATTGTGACTTGTCATCACTTCAGATATAATAGATGAAGATATTAAATGTGAGTCGCAGCAGAATTATCTAAGAATTTTAATCAAGGATAAGGTGATTATGCAAGGAACACTTCAGCATGCAATTTATCCTGAGAGGACTAAGTGGTCTACTGCACTTCAAAGAAGCACCTGGACAGTGGGAATTTCACTGATGCCAGCTACAGGACACGTATGGACAGTTTTTTATGGACTCTTACGGTTTGGACTTGCAAGTCTCTGAGAATTTTGACCATTGAAATACAGATTTGATTTAGAAATAATTCGCTTCTTCGGTTCTTAAGTGTATAGTGACAAAGATCTAAGGTCAATAGTCAATCATTGAATGGATTGGAGTGACTGATGAAAATAACTCTATTATTATTTGTGATTTGTTTATAACATAGTGTGCTTACTAATATCATAAGTATATCATTGTAGATCACATCATGTGAGCATATCAGTTTAAAAATGTATTCTGAGATAATGAAGTTCTATGGAGTAAAATGACATGAAAATCAAAATATGCATTGTGAATCATAGATAAATTTATTTTATCACTGAATGTAAACATGTAAATTCAAAGTCTAATAAATCTTTTTGAATAAAAAAAAAAGTTTAAAAAACATTTGATTCAAATTCTAATTACCCAGATTAAAAAACAGAATAAGTATAAAGTATGTTTAAAAAGTAATCGATAGAAATGAACTGTGATAACATTAATATTTAAGAGAGTGAAAATAAAATACAAGATAGATTGAGAGATTTTGCAGAAAATAGCAAATTCATTTTATTTTATTTTTAAAAAAAATCTAAAATAAATATGAAGAATTTTAAGAGATGACCAAAACAGAACAGTTCTAATTCTGATAAAATGGAAAGATTTGAATATTGAAAAAGAACATGGGGTACATAGATTTTCACACTGTTTCAAAAGAGACTCATAGTTTTAAAAACTTAAAAATTATAAAACTTAAATAATCTGACTAGTGAACTAAATCATCACATTAAAAAAAATTGCAAGTTTAACTGCTCAAAAGAAAATTATTAAAAAGATCAGAAATTTTGTATAGTATTAAGTAATAAAACTAATTAAAAAGTAAATGAAAATTAATTTCCAAAAGAGATTATATGGAATTAAACAAAAAGCTTCTTATATAAGGGATAGAACAAAATTGGTTCAAATAAAAAATTAAAAAAGACTAAACAAAATCTAAATATTAAAAACTATCACATTTAGGATTTAAAATTGATAATGAAAAGAAAGAAGACTGTAAAGAAAGTCTGGAATTCATTTTCTCTTTATATAAAAAAGATAGTAATGCTACTGTGGATTTAATAGATATAAATGAAACCACAATTGAACTTTTTTGACTGAAATCTGCAATGCAGGTAATGAACATAAATGTGCTTCAAAAGTAGGATGATAAAGTAACTCAAATACTTAATAATTTATGGCTGTAAAAAGATGGCAAAGGATCCTAAAATAAAATTAAGATTACTAGTAAAAATACATGAAAAAAAAAAAAAAGCTTGAAATAAAAAAAAAGAAGAGATTCGATCCTATGCTGATATTACTAGTGTTATTATAAATATTAAAAAAATTAAATAAAAGAGGATTTGACATAAAACAAAAAAAGATGCAAATCAATAGACTGATTCTTAGCTATGGAATGGAAAAAATTACTTGATTATCAATAGGGGTGTGTGATGCAATTTTGTGGAAATGTAAACTATGGGTAAAATCTTTGTTCTTCCAGAATTCAATATGATAGTCTGAATAGGTAAATAAATTTTAATTGATAAAAATGATCTAATGGTTATAAGAATATATCATTGAAAGTGAATATCTGAATTCTTATACTGCTATTCAGAAGATGATCAAAACAAATCCTTTGTCTGTTTGAAATATTATTATTATCATATAAAAGATATCATCCATTGATATAATAGGATTATGATATCATTTTTCAAATCCATGTTATTTTCACTGCATCACAAAAAAATATAAAATAATAATAATGGATGCATTATTTTCTTTTTAGTTTTAATCCCAATTATTTAATATATTGTATGACAAAGGATCAATCAGAATTCTTTTCTTTTATCTAATTTTCAGATATATAATCAAATGTAAAATGATTCCCTTCATTAAAAAATTTATTTATTTTGAATAAAAATTAACTTTAAAAAAGGCACTCTTAGAAATAAAATATAATATATTGCACTATAATCATTTTATTTTGTTTACTCAAATATTGATGTCATAAAACTGCACAAATTAATACTTAATAATGTATAAATAATTACTTATTTATTATAAATTTATAAATATAACCATGTGCAATTTTATTGAATCAATATTTGAAAAAACAAAATACATGTAATGCAATATATATATATTGCACCAACTTGAATCAGATTTAAATAGGCATTATCACATAAAAAATATCATGATTTTATATGTTAGTAAATGTTTAAAGTTGTCAAATGATGTTTATCCTAATTTTGAAATTATTAGACATACTCAAATGCAAGTAATTCATGATTTATTTTTATTATTAAAACATAACACATATTAAAGTTAACATATTATTATAAAACTATTTATAAATTTAAAGATGTATATTTGAATAAAAGTTACAACAATGTTTATGTGTCTGCATAGTTTAAACTATAGGTTTAGGTAAATAAATTACATTCTCATCTGTGTGTGAATTCATATGCATGTATGGATTATTGTGTAAATTTGAGATTATTAAATAAATTTTAAATTGTGAATGTTTTAAAATAATATTATTGAAGATATATAAAAATGTAAACCAATCTTTTTGAAACAAACAAATGTTTGTTATTTTAAATAAAAAATTATTTTACTGTTTTATTTATTTTTCTTTTAAAATTTAAAAAAAAAAACATATTGTCAAGATACTAAAATAAAACACTAATAAAGCAGAATGATAATTAACTGCTGAGTAAAAAGTGTAAATTTTGAGTTTATCATTATCAACAGTATCTGAATAAATGCCTTCAAAATTACATCAATAAAGTAAGGATATAAATAATCTGATTTAACTTGAGAGACACTCTTACTTGTGCCTCTCTATATAGATTAAGTATACCGATCACTTGAGTTGAGACTGCATTCTCACAGTAAATTTTTTTCAGAATATATATATATATTTAAAATGTTTTAATTAAAACAACAACATGACTGAGTAAATAGAAAATTTGATATTTACTTCAAAAAGATGATCCTATTTATAGTTTCAATTTTATATTTTATGAATGGAAAATAAATTTAATAATTTCTCAGCATTATCATCAAGGGTCTATTGCATAAAGGCAATATTGTAATATTATCAAAATATCTGTACTGCAGTACCTATACATGCTATATGATATGTAAATTAAATCACTCCTTGTATATAGGTAATGTAAACATGCCACAAGCTATCAGTCACATTACAAGTGATAATACCCCATATATTTCATATTATGATATTAATAGACTTTAAGTTAAGATTTATTAAAAAATATTATTTGAGAGCAGGTGACGAGTCTATCATAATTCTTTGTAAATCTCCAGGGAGACTTTAGTTAATGAAATAAATTCATATTTTGTAGTGAGGATGGAAGATTTATATTATTATTATTATTATTATTATTATTATTATTATTATTATTATTATTATTATTATTATTATTATTATTATGCTTACAAATTTGCATTCCTGATCTCCAACTTTGCTGTTTTGATTCATCATCATCATTATGTCTTTATTACCACTATATCTCTTGTATGCTTCATACGTTATATGATCAAACTGCATAAGAGAAGACCAGATGCTGCGTGTCTGGGTTCCTAATCCATGTATTAGCACTCGTCTAGGTCTAGGTTCTGCAGGAAGCTGGAGACTCCTTGTGACTCCAAATCCTAGATTTAGCATATCTTCACTCTATCCTCTAAAATGTGCCCATGGTCAGAAGTAGATGTACCTCTGTGGTCAGGGACATCCATTCTTAACAGTGAACTATACCATTTGATTGCCAAACCAATCTTAAATCTTATTAGTACCCAGTATGACTGTGGAGAGCAATTATAGTGAGAATAAAACCATAATATTTAAATTATTTGTTTACTTTAACCTTCACCTGTGCATGTTGTTACCCCTGGATGACTGGATAATCAAACCTGTGCACAATGGCCCTTGTTGTAATACCTTCAACTAATTAGTATCTCAAAAGACATAATGACTAATAGTTAGTTGTTAAGATTGATCACTGTTAATTTTGGCATGCACCATCATGTAAACTGCCATTACTTCTGTCCATAATACTGTAAAGGCCAATGAAATCATTTTATTAAATTAACTTGTAAGCTACCTATTCATTATATTCAATCCTTTAATAAACCATTATTATTATGATTAATTAGAAGTGTGTTTTCTATATGTTGGAACCATAATATAACCATATAAAATTTAATATATTGTTAAGTATTAAACATGGGAATTCCACACTTTGAACCCAATCCATAGAAAGATCAAGTCAATAAAATTCATATAAAACTCAGATTTAGTACTATACCTAAATAGGGTTATGGTTAATAATGTAATCTCAACATGTATAATTGTGTGCTAAGGCACAATCATCCTGAGTCAAGAGAACCTTTGAGAGAGAGAATTTATGTTTGTGCCCTGAGCTAGGTCATGGAAACTGTGTGACAATAAAGGATGCTAATTAGGTAATTGAGACTAGGAGCATGATGGTAACCCTGTGACTGCTGTTTGAGAGCCCATGCTTGGTCTTTCAGTCTTGTTGACTGATCATACAATCTTGACTATTACAATACATTGTGCTTGCTGAAAAACTTTATCACTGCCAAACAGAGTTTCTCCAATTGTTTACTTAACATGTGATAATTATTGTAGGTCAAGTCACAGTTTTGGCAAAAAATAGTTTTAAAAAATGGTAATAAAACATTTTATTTTTTGATCTTCATAGAAAATGTAGGTAATGCAGGAATGTAACCTGATAAATGTGGGGTCTTGTGTAATCACACTGCACTGCCCTTGGGCTGATTCTGCCCTTAAGACAGATCTATATCCTAGTCCCATGACAAACTTAAATATCCAAATTGATAATTTTAAAAATTAATTAATTGAAATTTAGTATGAATAGTAAACACTTTTAAAGAACAAATAGCACCTTTTCTATCAATATGTTTAAGTAAAAAAAAATTTTAAATAATGGAACTACAATTTAACCTTGAAGCATACCAACCTATGGTCTGTCTAATAATCTACACCTGTAGAGTTCATGTGATATTGATTCTTTTACATTTTGACCTGTACCCTATAAATAATTTCTAAAATGCTGCATTTGTGAATGTGAATAAAGTGTTTGTGACAATAAATACAAAATTTCAATAAAAAGCCATTATATTTCACAGAATCAAAACCATTATTTTCAATACCCTTTGATCATAATTTTCTGCTTTACTATAACATGTATTAAAATCTTAAAAAAAAAAAAAAATTAATAATAGTGACACAATTTCATTACAAAAACTTTCTCTGACTTTAATAAGCATAAGCACTGATAAAATGATAACACTTATCATGCTGTATAAAACTTTAATATCACCATGCTTCCATTGATACATCTAAAAGTTCTATGAATAAAAAGTTAGGTTATTCAAAAAACCGATACCACACAGTTTTATTTGAATCACTAATCTGCTCCTCCAACAAACAAACTTGCAGCCATATGCTTGTTCAGTTAAACTTCACCAAGAAAAGCTGTATGTAATCTTGGCAGCCTCTTGGCAATAAGTGTTATATTATGTTCAACTTTACAAGAATTTCCATCAAATAAAGTTTCTTATATTCCATTTAGCATTATAAACATATAAACTGAAATATTTACTATTGTTACTATTAGCTACTTAGCTATCGTTTTTTATCATTTTAATGAGTAATTTTTCAAATATGGTGTTAACCCAAATTTTCCAATTTTGTTACAGGCAAGAAGATCTTTATACAGAGCTACCCAAACAATTAATCATTTGTCAGGAGAAATATCTGTCCCAAATATCCAGTTCTAAAAAGAGACACTACTGTTTATACTGCCTCATGCAAAATGATAACTAAAGTTTTCTCATCTATTAAATTAATCTCTATCACTATTTTTATACATATTAAGAGCTTTACACTCACATGCATATAGAAAGATAATATAAATCAAAATGCTGAATAGATAATTAAAAAATGGATATGGTTTCACAAACAATCCAGTTGTCACAATTGGTACAAAAAATGATTGATGACATGAGAAATCTATATGACAGGACAATAAAGTAAAAAAAAAATTGAAGGAAGGACATAAAAAAAAAAAAAACTCCTTAAATCAGAAATAGCATTTACTCAACAATGTAATGAGTCAACTTTTTAATCTATGAGGTAACAGGTAATAAAAAGACTAGATTTCAAATATTTATCAATAGATATTACAATCTATTTATGTATGTGTGTGTGTGTGCAGGTATTTAACGAAAAGTTATATTACATATAATCTGCATTCCTCCCTCCCCTAACATTTTAACTAATAGCTTTTGGTAAGTCTAAAGTCATTGTAAGTGTTGACAATTTCTTAACTTGATAGATGAGTTCTATTCTCTGGTTGTTATTTGATTTATAAGAAGGGAAGTAGCATCTGCAAATAATTATGAAAATCTTAAAAGAATTTCTATTTTTTTTTTTTTTACAATTGTGATGATGTTCTCCACTAGTTGCCTGTTTAGAGTAAACATATGTTAGAAACTGCAAACAAACAAGGAATGATTTAAAAAGTTGAAAAAGGTCTTGACAATTTAAACTAAAGATTTAATTTACTATTTATTATTATTATCACGAAATAATGTTATTTATTATTAATATTGTTAGTAACAGCTATAACCACTATTATATATTCACATTATCTACCTTCTAATTTTTTAAAAATATCTAAAAATCATTAATTTGTCCTGAGAAAATAGCATTTCAAAAAATAACTGATTAAATGAAGCAAATTGATAACAAAAAAAAAAAATACAGCTACAATTACAATTGATATTTTTAAAAAGGTGTTACAAATATATTTATATATTTTAAAACTAATCATAATACTGGAAGAAAATATATTTTTATATACACACACTTCCCTCTATATTCTCCCAGAAATATTCAAAATCTAACGTTTAATGAACTAATAACATTTCGTCTCTGTATTGTTTAGCCTATTTAAAAATTGCATCCTATTCATAATTCAAATCATTCCCAAAGTACTACAATGAATGGATACTCATTTTGAATTCCATTTATCAAAATAAACGAATATGTATATATATAAATGCTTTTCCATAATAAAATTTACAATAGGATACTGCCTTTATTAATACGTTGCAATAACTTCTTGATAATATTGTTGTTGTTTTTTCTCATGTGTCATAGTATCAGCCGGGAAGCGAACCCGCTAACCCGGGACAACTGCTTGTAAAGCGGCTGTCGCTGATCTCTCAACCACCAATATTGTTTTCTTAAATATATATATACAAAAATATATGTAAAATTAAAGAGCCTTTAAATATCCTTTTACAAATCCTGGCATTCTGAGCATTCTTCATTTGCGAAATAATAAAAGAATAGATAGCTTTCACTAGGTTAGTCAAAGTCTGATAGTAAAAGTTTAGATTTTTCTCACATTGTTTTCTCAATTAAAAATTGGTAACTAGCTAAGTAGCTTGAATAAAGCATAACTATTTGGAAAAAAAAAAGATAATTTTAAAAATATTTTTAAGTATTCCCAAATATTAAATCTTGGTAAGGAGGATTGAAAGCAGATATGATAAATACGATATCATAAGATTCTATACATTTTTTAAAAATGTATTTGTTATTATTATACAATCAGATTTCTGACCAACTGAAATCAGAAAATGTTGAGTCATTGTAAATATAAGAATCTTTATAATTATGTGGTAAATTACACATTATAAAGTGTTTATGTTCTAAACAATTATTTGAGTACATTTAAAAAGTATCAGTTATATTAAGTTCCAAAAATATAAAGAATAAAAATAACTCAATATGAAAATACTAAAATCTGCAAAAGTTCATATCAAGTACAGCATATAAATAATGTAAATAATGGCAACGTCATTAGCCCGGAAGGTAATTGCTGTCCAGCAAAACAAATCCACTAAACTGATAAAAATATTTATTTTTTAATTTTCCTCCAGTGGGAATCAATCCCAAACTGTATAACGACTAAATTTGAACAGTACCTTACATATATTGTCACATTATAAATATAAATTGTAATTAACTGTCAATCTAAGTTAATATATGTATATTCAAGCAAATTAATCTGTTCTAACACATTTATTTTAATACACAATTATCGAAATATTAAAATTATATTTTCAAGTAAAGCAATACAGTTGATATTACTTTTTTTTCAGTTACACAGATATAGTATTATTATTGAATAATTTGCAATTATTGACTTATAGTAAATAATAATTTTAAGATCAGATGATGACAAATATTTTTTTTTCTCATTTACATATAATATAAGCTCAGTTACTATAAACTGCTATGCTGATATAATCTAGCAAGCATAAAATTAATATGTTTTTATAGACCATGATGTATTTCAATTAAGAAAAAGAATTAAATAATTAGGCAGAGAAAGTGTAACTAATTATGTTGGCCTTTGTTAGCATTCTAATTGTTTTGTTGTGATTCAGTTGTGTGAGGTTATCAATTTGCATTGAGATGATCACTGCAAAGTGGTCAGAGAATGCTACAGGCTAAAGCACTGCCTCCATAATGTAGTGGAATTCGGGTGTGTAAAAGACCAGATCTATCAAAGATCTGTGTCTTCTGGTATAGAATGAAAAAGCACTATCTGGAAAAAAAACCTTCCCACTAAGAAAGCCTCTATTCAGAAGATGAAAGTATTTATTGACAAATTCTCCATAGGAAGTGTTAAAATCCCCAGCAATCACTGTTGGCCAGCTACTGGTGGAGATTATCAGGTTGATGCTATTAACTATTTTAATATATGAACTGACATTGTTGGGAGTGTATATGTATATAGCATTAAAGGTGGTAGTTCCATATGTGAGTTTGATAGATATTATATTTTTGTCTGTGTAAGTAATTTTAAAACTATCTGGAGCATTTTTACTATTTATAATTATGCCTACTCCTCCAGCTGCTACATTACTAGTGCTAAACTGAGTGTAACCCAGTTTGGATAGTTCTTCCATGATAATACTGCTGGAGTTTATGTGATATTTAGTTTCTCCCATGAATAGTATATGTGGTAGGTTGTTTTGAAACCAGTGCTTTATGGCATATACACGAGCAGTGGAGTTGATACCTCTTATATTCAAACCCACAATCTTACAATTAATAGTCTGCACTGTGTTGGTGACCGCTATAGATAACCGCAAGCGGGTTTATAGATGGTAAATTGGTCTTATATTTGGTCAGAGGACTTGAGAATCTTCTGAAAAGGTTGGTGTTAAAACATTGACAGATTCACATATGTCTTCTCTATCTATTCCATTTGATGGGTTTGGAATTATAGGGTTACTTGTCTTTCTTATCTTCTTGATACTGCTTGTTGTGCTAGATTTAATAGTATTTGCTGGAGCTATGGAACTATAACCTTCATCTTCTGAGTCTGCCTTTTGGTTTGTGAAATATTTCCTTTTATTGTTTATAATTATGGATTGTGTAAGCTCCATTTCAGTTTCATCATTAGATTTATACTCAGATTCAATGTGTGTTTTGTTTTTACAAGATAACTTCTTAATTATTTTGTTTTGAGTCTTGCCTCTATTGAGATCTGGTATTTGGTTTTGCGAAGGTAGCATTTTATCCTGATTGTTGGCATGTATCAGATTGTATGGCTGTTTTTGATTGTGTGTAGCTGTGTTTAAATCTTTTGGTTTTATCTTTGTTAGCATAGGTACATTGTTACTTGAGAACTTTTGTGTGTTTTGTTTGTTTGTGGTATGTGGTAAGTTTAATGAAGTTCTAAAACTTAGTAATTGGTTATCTCTTTGAAGTGAGTTGGTTGTGTTAATATTTTGGTCTATTGAGAAACACTACTTATCACTTTGGTTTGTTTTGGGTAAGGGTTGCACATTTTGATCTATTTCTGAACATTTATGGTTTTGGTTGTTTCTTTCTCCACACTGGGAGCAATTCCTTGTCATGCACTCTCTGATCAAGTGTGTTCTTTGACCACAAGCAAAGCATTGGGTTCTTACTCCCAGAAATGTAAGAATCATAGGAGCTCCCTTGAAACTGATGGTAGTGGGTATATCTATAGGTTTAATTCCTTGTTTCAGATGCAATTCAAACACAGCAGTGTTAGATAATATTGCATCACCAGCCCTATCTTCTGGTAAATATACAAATTTGTAAATCTTTCCAAATGGGCTGAGGGTGCTTTGAAGCTGATCTTCTTCAAAACCAGAAATGCAGTTTTTTATCTTGCCAGATAATGCTGATGTTCTATTGAAGTCAACATAGCAAATAAAATGGTTATTGATGGTCCTATTGTTGACTTTGAAATTATTTCTTTCAGCCCAAGTTTTGAACTCGACCGCTATATAGCGGTCGTTGGGATGTGTTAGTATTCTGTGAATGCCCACACCCATAGACCCTTCTTTGATCATTGCACAGAATGAGTCTATGGGGAATTTGATAAGTGAGAAGTTAGGGTCTGTGATGGCCATGACAAGACTCTTGTCACTATTATAATTCAGTAGTAATTTAAGCAAAAGATTAGGGATGATTCTATTAAATCGAAATGATAGATGATTATATTGGTCTTCTTCATAGTTGTCTATTGTGAATATGTATTTATCTGTGGATATATTAGCGGGTTGTTGTTTATTAAAATTATCTTCCATAAGATCGAGTAGTGTTGAGTTAGTTGGGTTTACCCGTAACGCATTTTCAGTTACTGTTGTGTTGCGATTTCCTGAGCTAGAATAGGACGAGTTTTTATCTGTTACTGTTATTTGTGCTATATTAGCATATGTGTTTCTATTTTGTGCACTAAAGCTTGTTTGTGGTTGATTTATATGTGTATTATTTTTATTTGCTTGAGTATTATCGTTTAAATCTGTTGCAATATTAGATTTTCCCATCAGAGGCATATATTCTATTTAGGAAAATAGATATACTTTCAAGACCACCTGAGGAGGCTTGGTTTGCACTAGTGGGAGTTCTGCAAACTCTAATAGTCCAGTACTCCCACAGGTCAAAGTGCCAAACCTCATTATTAAAGGACCTAGAGAACATTAATGCTCAACTTAAACAGTTATCTACCGAAAGCAACTCGATAGATGACATCATCTCACTTAAGAATGAATATAAAGCAAAGCAAAAAGCCCTTGCTGAATATGTGTCTCTGAAAAGATCCAAGATATATCTGGCTCCTCAATATTGTTGGACTAGAGGATATCTCAGGTGGGCATTGGGGCCACAGAAAAAACAAAATACTCCAATACTAATTAAACATCAGGGCACCAGCATGACTGGATACCACATGCTTGAAAAAATTAAACTACCCTTTGAAAATAAATTAAAAAAACACAATTCATCAGTAGATTGTGATTGGACAAGACATTAATCCAGTGATGATCATTTGCTCACAGTGCAAGATATTAAAAACAAACTATGCTCCCTTCCAGACAGCATCCATCCTGGAATGCATGGGATACCTAAATTTCTCCTCTCCCACTTAAGCAATTTTACTGTCCCAATCATCATGTTAATGATTGACCATCTTGCGCAAAAGCAAAGGTTCATTAAAAATTTATATCCAGTTGCATTGGTGCCATTTATCAAAAAGAGCAAAGACCCTACTGATATAAACAACATAAGACCCATATCCATGTCTCCACTCTTAATAAAGATTATAGAGGGTGTCATTAAAGATAAGATACAACATAAAATCCTGAGTCATATCATGCCCTCTCAGTATGCCAAAAAAGGCTCATCAGCACTCACGGCGATTGGTGAAACCAAAATACTCTTGGATTACATCAGAACCAACAGAAAATCCAAGCCCATTGCCGTACAACTTGACATATCTGAGGCATTTGACTCAGTCAATATCAGCACACTGCTGAATATTTTGGAGGGCCTTGGTAGTTAAATAGTTAAAAGATGGGTGCTGGAGGGTTGCATTAGATCCTACGATGTAGGTGCAGTGCTCTCAGATCCAAGGCTCCTCACTGACGAAGGCCACAAGCCAGAAACTAGTCTGGGGATGTTGGATGAGTAGGCACTAGATAGGGATTTTATGCACAAGCCTTCTGGCATCCATTGATTGTTCTTGTTAGCACAAGATGGCACTACTATATGGAGAGTTTGGTTTGGTACTGATTGAATGGAATAAGATTTTTTTGGTACTTGTGAGTTTTCAAGTAAACCAAGATGGCAGCCCATATTTTTAATAAATGTATAGTTTCGAGGGCCTATAATCTAGTCAAGATGTGTTAGTTGTTAAATTAAAAGAAAATTAATAAATCAATTGTTCAATTTAAAATAAATTTTGTTAAATTTCATTAAAAAGCTTTATTTCAAATTTTTTACTTATATTATAATGTGGGAAGTGACGAGACACTCTTAACATTGTCTTTCTTTGATTGAATTCAGTGAGTTTCTTTTCCTCAGCAATTTTTTGGGTAAATTGTCATAATGATAAACATTTGGGGCTTTTCTATCACAGAACATAATACAGTGGATTATTTCCAAAGGTATAAGATTTTGCCCTCCTGAAAAGTGTGTGTTAATAGTCATGATACAATTGCATGTTGCTAACATGAATAAAGTGTAAATATTGTATTTAAATATTTTTCAATTTTTTTTCTGTTAACAAGTTAATCCAAAAAATAATAAACTATAAATATTGTAATTAATTTTTCAACAATAATTTCTTTTGTTAAAATAAAAGTAATAAAATATTAAATACATTTCCTAGAAGGCAATATTTGAAAACACTTTTTGACCCCACCCCCCCCCCAATCATGTTGAATTTATGGTAATCTTATATGTGCTCTAAACAGATAGTTTGACTTTTGAAAAGTCTGATTGCAAAATATAGCAGAGTAACTTTATATTAATTTCCTCAAACAAAATCCAATACTGATTCATTTCTATCAGTATATGTTAAATGTATTTAATTCATAATATCTGTACAAATAGTTTTGGAAATGTTTTACTCAATTATAACCAATTTAAGGTTAAACAAAATTTTAAAGACTTTGTATATTTGGTAGTTTTAATTTTATAAATGAATGCCACAAACATGAAAAGATAAAGGAAATTTATTTTATCACTAAAACAGATATCTGACTTTAAATTTAAAGCTTAAAATTAGCACTCAATCATTTTATTTTCTTCAAAAAACTTTTCCAAGATTGATCTTACAGTAGTAAACATGACAATAATATAAAATAGTCACTAAACCTTATAATATAGTTTTAAAATTCAGATACAAAAATAAGGAGTGCAAGAAAATGATAACAATAGCAATTATCATAATGCTTTATAGGCTAGTTATATCACAACCTTCTGGCAAAAAAAAAACATATGAAATTACAATGTAACATTACATTTTTATCAAATTAATTAGGTGCTGTGGTTAGACTAATGATAGGATGCACAGGTTGCAGAAAATCAACTAAATCTTCACCATATGATGGTTGACTGCATATAATTTAAAAAAAAAAACAGTGCCTGACCAAGAGAAACTCTTGCTGGTTTGTACAATATGATGTTGGTTAATCAAAGATTAGATATTTTTGATATAAACAGATATTTCTGTTTTCCTCACTTCCTTCTTGCATTCAGTAATTTAAATGAATGTAGGAGCCACATCAAGGGCTATTTATGCCATCATTCATCTCTCTATACAAAAAATTACACTATTGTGGATTTGTGTCACCACATTTTTACTCTTTAATAACACATGCAGCAATATTGATTTCTATTACTTTTTAAATTTTTTTTAAGCTCAAGTACTTAAGAATTAAGAAATCAATGATCGAGACTGGTTTCACAGATTGAAAGTACTTAGTTGTAAGTTTTACTTGAGGTAAAGCAATCATTAATGAGGTAGATGGGAATTGAACTTAGTGCAAAAATTTCAACTATAGGCAAAAATTGTAAGATATTCTCCTTACTAATACATCCTAGAAAAGATGGCATAAAAATATTCTGTTTCATGGATTAGCTTGGGTAACATGTCTAATAGATTGCTCATTAAAATGATAAAAATAATAAAATTATCATTAATAATGGAAAATCAGAAAGCTGTAGCAATACTAAAGGTTAGCATTGTAAATCTATTTATTTTTGTTCTAAATATAGATATGTAAGATGCATAAATTTTACTTGATATCAACTTTTTAAAATCTGGATGGAGGACAAAAGGAGCAGTCAAGATTTAAGATGCACCTTTACAGAGAAATGAAGTTTAGTAGAATAGGTAGATGGTTATAAAATTATTCAAACAGCAAATCAACTAGTGAAAAAAGGCTGCATGCCATTGGATTTGCTATAAAGTCTAATTTAGTATCAGTCTATTCTTGAAATCTTAAATTATTAATGAAATAGTGTTAAAAAATTCTCTGTAAAATGGTATAGGAAATCATTTTATTACTAAATACAAGAATTTAAAAAAAAGTATTTTTTTCCTTAATAACATTAATACAGCAATGTCATCAAAAGAATCTATTTTTTTCTTGAAAGCTGTAATGCATATGATCATATAAACAGTGCATTTTGGTCAAAAGCTGTTGAAAATAATAACCTGCTGTTAGTGAATTTTTGCATAATACATAATTTGACAATTATAAATTATTTCTTGAGGCAGAAAAATCAATGCAAAGAAATATGGATGCATATATACTCAAAACAATGACATTTAATAAATAAAATAATAGCAGTTATAAGAAAAGTTCAAATCAACCAAGCAATGGCAATTGCAACATTTTGTATAGATCATAGATTAGTATGTTTCAAGATTAAAATTACCCATGTTGAAAATTGGTTATTCCAATTATATTCTTGTTTAGAGATTCTACTATTCTGCTACACTTCAATTCCTATTAAATATGAAAAGTGCTACATTGGACTTTACAATTGTTGCATTTTTGAGACATGGGATTCTCATAAGGAGTTTATTATGGATATTAATAAATCTCTTCTTCAGTTCATTAAAAAGCAGAATCGTTATTTTTCTCTGAAGAAGATCTTTTAATTATTTATTTGATTAAAAAAAAACCATACATCATTTTTGCTTAGTATAATAATAATTTGAATGTGAAATGTCATAATCAATCTAAAAATTTAAAGACAAAAATTCAACTACTGATAAAAAAAACTTTAAAATGCAGACTTCTAAAGATATGTTCATTTTAACTTTTCATTTAGTTAAGGATTAGCATATTCAACTTAGAAAAATAAAAACAGTTCTCTCAAATTTTAAAAATAATAATAAAAAGGCAGATTCTAATGAAATACTTGGAAAAGTTTTAAATATGTTGGTAATATATTAGTTTCACAAATAGTGGAATGTTTTACGAATATATGAATTCTTAAAGTTGTGTCATCTGCTCTAATTTTTAAAAATAATGAAAATAGACAAGATTACAATAATTAAAATGAAATACCATTGATATGTATTACAGTAAAAGCATTTTTAATGGTTTTGTAAGTCAGTTGCTTCTGTTAATAAATAAATGATTATCAGAGACTCAATGGGTTTTGTTATCATTAAATGCCAAAAGAAGAGTCCAAAACAAAAGAATGTTTTATATATTGATTTGATGAAGGCTTTTGACTCAATTAATCGAACAAGTCTATAACAGTGAATAAAATTAGTTGATTGTCAACCAATGTTCAATCATATAGAATGAGAGAAAATAGAAAATCTGAGGCAAACTAAACACACACACACCCCCACACACACACACACACATATATATATATATATATATATATTAGACAATAGTTTTTGGAACTGTTGATAGACAACTTAATGAATCAAGGATCAAGATACTGTACAGGTTTGATAAAAATTTTAATTTAATTTAAATAAAAGCAAAGATAAAAACTATATTTTCTTCAATTCTGGATTTAAATCCTGTTAATAATTGTGTCATCCTTGCCATTTTAAAAAATATGATCAACACTATTTACTTAATATTTTGAATGCAACAGTTATATAAAGTCATCAAAACATCACATGATCACCATTTCATATGGTTACACAAGCTGTTAATGACAGTAGCAAACTCTCCATACAGTAGAGCCACCAAGTGCAAGCCTTTGTAATCAATGGATGCAGGAAGGTTTGTGCATAAAATCTCTATCTAGTACTTACTCCTCCAATATCCTCAGACTAGTTTCTATCTTGTACTTGGTGGCACTACTGTATGGAGAGTTTGCTACTGTTATTTATATAAAGACTTGGTTTAATATATTTCAAAACATATAAATACTTTATCAACCAATGATGTAAAAAATAATCCTCAATAACTTTTAGCATGGATAGTAATCAACTTAATAATGCAAGCTAATTTAAATAACTTGACAATTTTATAAATAGAAAGGTAGCCATAGCCATTGAAGTGCAGTAAAGACTTCGATCTATTGCTGCTACTTTTAACAAGTTAAAAGATAGGGTATTATGGCAACTAAGTAGTTGGTGCATGAAAGTGAGCCTAGGACCGTTTAATGATATAACATAAAGCCATTAAAAAAATTTTATTTAAGAATACTCCACATAATTCTAAACATATAATGGAAAAATCATAAGACCAACGAATATGTTCTTCAATTTGCTAGAATGGAAACTATAGTGTCCATTATTGTAAAATAAACAGACTAGTCATGGGAAATAAATAAACAATAAAATGCTTTCTTAAAACAATTTATAATGCATTAAGCATGGTTTTCATGGAAGGGGCAGACCTTATTTGCAATATAAAGACTTTCTCAAAGACATTCTAAAGAAGTGCAATGAAGAAAGAAATTCCTTTGTAAAAATTAATAGCCTGTCAAATTTACTCAGTTTTTTTTTTTAATTATTATATTTAGCTAGAATAACAAGTTATCTAATCCTGATTTTTGACTAGGTTAAAAAGAATTGAGAAAATAAGGGTGAGGATAAATAGTAATAAAGAACTACAATTAGCTAAAAGTTAAGTATTTCTGAAAGAAAAATATCCTACAGAAGTTAAATAACAACGCATAAATTATCAAATAAATAGATATTCTAGATTACAATGTAATTGTGTTTCATGAATTGGTTTTTTATAGTTATAACAAATTTCATCTCTAATGTATTATTGTTATTTTATTTTTTTCTCTTGGAATTGGGAGTCCCAAACTTGCTTATGAATAAACTGCTGCTTTATAAAATTTACCGCTTCCAGTGCTTATATTTTTTATGCGCTCCTGAGCAATAATCCATTCAGTTATTATTATTACCAAATTTAACTTGAAAAATATACAGACAATGTTTTTATTGTGAAATGAAATCAATTTCACACTTAAGTCCTTTATTATGAAAAATTAAGAAAAAGATTTCCCTTGATCTTAATTTGAAGATCAAGAAATTTATCTTCAACAAAAAAGTTATATAAATAAGGTGACTAATAAAATTCATTTAAACAGAACGGTTACTTGTAAATACAGTATATATTTATTTTTTTAATTATAGAAATAGATTATTCGATTTTTTTAATACCTTTTTCTGAAGTAGTAATTCCATAATTTGAAAATTAGCAATCAATTGCAAATCAAATCATATATATATATGTTGGAATATTTACATCACCTAGTTTTTAATTGTTAAATGTTTCAAATATATTCAACTATTAATAATATAACAGAAGTGTGTAATCCACTAGATGTAATATGTTGGACTATTTCCATCATCTTTGAATGAATATTGAATGTATAAAAAAATTTAAACTTTATTTAAACTTTTCAAATACAAACAACTTGACAGTACTAACACAGAATTAGATCATCTATGAGTGAATGTTGAATGTATAGATGATGGAAATAGTCCAACATATTACATCTAATAATATACCATCATCACAAACTTTCAGGCAAATAAAGTATAATTCATTATTTCAAGAGATTTTATTCCCTCTCATTATTCAAGTGTTGCAGATTTGACCACTGTTAGTACTAGCATGAGAATCAAACCACTAAATCTTTAGACCAATGAATAGTGAATTTAATGTGATATTCTAATTACTTCCATTATTTTATGTCAAATACTAATTCTAATAGACATGATTCACTTTTCAATCCAGCTGGTAATTAGGTGTTTGCTTAGCTATATCCTGGAAAAGTTCTAATTATAATATCGAGTTGGCTTACATGACATACACTAATATAGTGTGTGTGCATAAATATATATGTAAAATAAAGAAAAAGTAGAAATAAACATAGAATAAATTTTTGTAGATATTTTTCTATATTTCCTAAAATAAAATAATGATAAGTAAAGGGTTAAATAACTCTGGGTTAAAAATAATATTTTATTATAAAATTAAATATTTTTAAAAGGTCTGGTAAATATTATTTGTAATTCTAATTTTGAAATGTAAAAAGACCATACTTGTTTTTGAAATTTTGAAATTAATTAAACAAAATTTTTATCTATTAGAAATCCCCTAAGTAAAAACATGTATATGTTTTCAAAGGGATTAGACAAGTAAAAAATAAAAACTCTGTTTTCAATTGAGGTGTTATTATCACCTTAGATGATTCTATAAAAGGGCTGATAACAAAATTAGTTCTAGTCTGGGTAATGATTTTTGAACAGAGCAGTTTGGATTATAGTTTTTTGTAAGAGCTGAACAGAACAGCTTGGTTACTAAAATTTTTTGAATGTGGCAGCAATTAGCTTACCAAAATGGACAGCTGCAGTTTGTTGTTGGCTGTAGCAGAGAGTTGGCAGTCCAGTTACCATAAACTGGTGTAGCTGAATGCAAGACAGTAGACTGTTTTCCTGAGCAGGAGTTTGAATTCACATGAAATGAATGACCCACTTTTTATGCTAAAATTCATAGCCTGAAATCTATCAAACCAGGACAGCTGCTTGCCTGGAATAGTTCTACACAGACGGGAGACCAACATTATACATGGATTATAAACTTTTTCCTGATGATAACGATCCCTAAAACCAAACTTACCAAAAGAAACAGCTTACTGAATAAAGGCAGAGAAGCCCAGATAAAAATATATACAGCTATGGTGAGTAAAGTTATACACCTGGGTCTCATTTTATGTGGATTTATTTAATGCAATTTTGAAGTTACGCGATTCATGTTTCTTCTTAATATTTTTGTATGCGGTTTTCTTTTATGCGTTAACACTGTATTCGATCGGAAGTCGAACTCCGATAATGGGCTATTACTTTAAATAATAAATTTTGCACATTTACATCATATTTAAAGTAATAGCACATTATTGAAATTCGCCTTTCATCTTAATAATTTCAATATTTTCAGTGCTTTATAATAGTAAGATTTTATGCAATAATGAAATTAAAATCATAATTTCCACATTTTATGTACACACAATAAATTTTACAAGATTATAATGTAAATTTGTTCAAACATTGTGCGTGTTAATTTTGCATTTTAAATCACATTCTGTTTTTGCTTCTTAAAAAAGAACGTAATCGATTATTAATCATTTAGTGTCCGCAAGTTTATTTTTTAAAGGTGAGTAATAGCAGTGGGCACAATTAAATTTGACAATTAAAAATTAAAATCTGATTTTTAATTGTAATTAACAATTTAAAAATTACTTAAGCTGACCTGAAATTAATGTGATATGAAATGAAATTTGATTTTTAAACGGAATTGAAAATTAAAAAATTAAAGACAAAAATAAGAATTTATTTTTAGTTGTTAGTTTTAATTAAATTTTTCCCACCAGTGTAGAAAAAGATAATAAAACAGAAGTGGAACCTGTTCCTTTCACTGAAAAATGATTCGAGAAGGTCTTCAACTTTCTAATCAGTTGGCAAATTATTTTCTTATTAATGACACTAATCATGAACGTGCTCTTAAATTCCAAAGAGAGCTAAATGGCTGTATGTCTGGATATCGTAAGCTTCATAAACAATTAATAAAATCATTGTCTCAAAGATTAATTACTAATTACGTTGTCACCAGAAAACTATTAGCACAACATGAGAGTGAAGTTGGCGCTAGTTGTAGTTCCTCTTGTGAAGAATCTGATTTTTTACCAGTTTGCAAATGAACCTGTTTATTGGCAAATAGCGATAATAATTAAAACATGTATTAAAAAATGTAAATTACTGTACTGTAAATTATGCATAAAAATATATTGTTTTGAATAAAATTAAATATTATAGTTAAAAACAGTTTGTCTGGTATCATTTTTTTTCAAATTTGAAATTTTTTATTAGTCATATTTTATTTCCCTATTTTTTTTTCTGCGCGAATTTTAAAGTAATTTTACGTTGGTGCTTTGCTTTTATGCGATTTTTGAAAAACCATAGTCCATAATCCCCCTTCTTCAAGGTGAGTAATGTCTATTTTTGTGTGATTTCTTTTGCGTGTGTTTTCTGAGGAACCTATCTATTGTGTAAAACGAGACCCAGATGTATATAATAATGAAATTTTAAATAATTTCTTTAGTAAAATTACATTTTGAAAGTGATGTGTGAATTTGTACTTTTTATGTTTATGGTGGATGTATAGTTGAACAGGGTGGTCTGGATGTAGTGTGTTCATGATGCTCCGAAGTATAGGCTTGGCACTGTCTAGATTTAGATGTTGACCTCCCAGAGTAGTCCAGTGGTGAATATATATAGGTCTCATAAATAGACCTCATTTATACCCCTAAGTCTCACAGAGATGAGCAGGGTTGACTCAATGCCTTTTATTTTTTTTCTGGATACTACTCTTTGAGGATGATCTATCTAGGTCAGACATGGCCAACAGTTTTTGTCCAAGGGCCACATTAAAAAGAAAACATTTTTCACAGGCCGGATGAAATATTAAAATTTTAAAATGTTAAATACAAAAACAATTCATTTAATTAAACAAAATTTTATTATGTAATTAAATAATTTAGTACAAAAAAATAACAAAAAAAAAACAAATGTGAAGTGTTGAGGTGCTTTGCTTCATTTATTATTTTTTTAATATCTGGCTCTATACTTGTAGTAGCTATTTTTAACACAGCCTCTAAATGAAAATCACTCAATCTTGATCTTGTTGTACTTTTATTTAGATTCATTAAAGAAAAAGTTTGTTCACAAATATAAGTCAAGCTGAAGATTACTAAATATTCCTTGGCTAGTTTTTTTTTAAATTTCTATATTTTCCATCATTTGCTTATAAAAATTGCACCCATTTTCTTGTTCTTCTTGATACAAATTGTAAATTAATGATTTCTAATTGTATATCAACAGGAACGTCATCTACATGTACTGTAATGGAATATAATATGCCGTTACATTATTTTAAAATTAAAATAAAAATACCATAAATAAAAATTGATTTATTAAAAAGAAAAAAACTTAACTTAAAAATTAAAATTTAAAAATTGTTTAACATATATATAGATCGGATAGATGGACAACTTTAAAAACTATTTTAAAAAATAAAAGTATTTGAAAGTATTTTTTTGTAAAAAAGTAAAGATATAAAGATTTGATATTTTTGAAAATAGAAATAATGTTGATTTCTATAATGTTAGAAAATGAAAATGATTGTTTTATTAATTAAATGATTGTTCTAAAGCAAACTAGCCCTTGGGGCACTTAAAATAAATTAAATGGTAAGAGAAAAAGAAAATAAATGACCAATGCAAACACCAGAAATGTCAGCATGGACTGTACTTGAAACACTAGAGGATTAGTGACGTCTTGCTCGTTGAATTCAAAGATTGGATGATAAGAGACTAATAAAAATATAAAAGCCAAATTATTATTATAATTGTTATCTTAGAGCTGACTATGAACATACCGTTATAACTAGCTTTATTGCAGATTTCACGATGTTGAAGTCTGCAATGAATTTAATTTTCCGGACAACCAGCTGAGACCTCTGGATGACAGTTCCTGACCAAAGGAATGGCAAGCAGTGGTTTCATTTCAAAGAAGGACAAACAATCTACGAAAGTGATCATGAAGATGGACCTCTAAATCTGCTCAATCCATAAAGTATGAACTCTTGTGTCTATCTAATAAGAACTTTTCTAAAATTGCAATTAATAGCTGAAAATAAGAACAATTATCTGACCTAAAAAAATTCGAAATCAATTATTAATATTTTTTATGCATATGTTTAAGCAATCATTTCCATTTCTCTTTTGTGTGTGTGTGTGTGTTAAGTGTTAATTAAAATGTATCAAATTAAAGTTGGGTATAGATAGCTGCATGGAAAAATTAATAACTATGTTTAAATTTGTTTATGTTTATTTTAAAGGGTTAATTTCAGGCTATTTGTTTCATAGTTAGGACGATGTTTGTGGAGGGATATATGGGTGTTTATATCAATGTAATGTGAAGCATGTTTAGCATACAGGGCAATGTGCCCAACTGAATGCATGACCCCAAAGAGGCAGTCATATCGTTGCAATGGTCACAGACGTATTTCCTGCGCCATTGACCCCTTCTAGCTCTATGGACAGGGAATTATAAGTTGGCAGAAAGACCGGTCTCCTCCCCCCCCATATGTAGCACTCTTTAATTAATTTATATATGTGATTCCTTCATCAGACAGATGCACCTTCCTGTGCTGGACAAGGATCATATCCTTCAAATAATTCATGCTGTCAGATGCACATTCCTGTCAGCATGATTTTATGCTAGCACCTTCATACTGCATTGGTTGTGACTATATATCTGGAAGCGGGCGTTGGTTTGGCTACAAACTTTTAGTCTGAGATTAAATGAATATTTTGATAAGTTTTTAAGTGAAAAATCTATGTAGCCTGTCTATACTCAACATGCTAAAGTAAAATATAATTTAAATATCCATCTGTGCGGTTTATTAAACAATAATTTAAATTTAAAAATAATAATAATGACCAATTTAAAACTAATTGTAAAGTCTAAATTTATTCCTCAATTTTAAATATAAATATTATATATGTGCGTTAATAAATGTTTGTGTATTAAGTACTGGCAGTGGCTTATTTTATTAAATATTAATATATTTTGAGTTATATTAAGTTTCTGCATCTCCTTGAGCTAGTGGCAAGGGCAAACAGTCAATGAAATAAAAGTTGAATTTTTAACTTGCTTATCTACCTACTCTATAAACTAAGTTAGAATGGTCTAGATGGCGCCTTGTTCGGCAGATATGGTATGATTGTTAGCTCCAACCACCCCTACTGTTATAGTACAGAAAATGGATTTCAGATAATAGATAAAATTTTATCAATTTTCTTGAAGCAATTGAATCGCTGCTCGAAATCTGTCATTAGTGCAAGGATATTGTTATTAAATTCTTGAACTTTTTCTCTTGAAATATTTAATGATACGGTGTCTAACATTGGAAAATGAACAAATTGGCATTCAGCCAGATTTCTAGAAAAAAGATTAAGCTTCATTTAAAAAGATTTTAACCTTTGTACTAAATCATGAGCATATAAATTTTTTCCCTGTAAACATACATTAAATTCGTTGAAATGTGTTAGAATATCCAAAGAAAATGCTAAATCACAAATCCAATTTGGTTCTGATAATTCAGGAAAATCCTCATTTTCTTTAAGTGTTAAAAATATTTTTATTTCCTCTTGAAGATCCCACACACGTCTTAGAACTTTTCCCAAGCTTAACCAATGGATTTTATTGTGATATAGTACATCTACATAACTAGTATTTAGTTCTTCAAGGAGTCCAATAAATTGCCTGTGTTTTAATCCTTTTGATCGAAGGAAATTCACTAATTTCACAACTACACTTGTAATATGATCGATTTTTAAAATATTTTTGCATAATGTGTGTTGATGAATAATGCAGTGTATGGGTATAATTTTATGATTTGGATCAATTTCAGAAATTTTGTCTTCAATTCGTCTTATGAGACCAGTATTTTTTCCAATCATATTTGGTGATCCATCTGTTGGTACATTCACCAATTTTTTCCAGTCAATATTGTATTTAAAAAAACATTTTTCAACCTCTCGGAAAAGATCTTCTCCTTTGTTGTGTCTTTCATAGGAACAATTGACAAAAGTTCTTCCGAAATTTGAAAATCTTCAGTAATAACTCTGATAAAAATTAATAATTGAGCAGTATCCTTTACATCACAACTTTCATCAAGAGCTATTGCATAAAAATCGGCCAATTCTAAATTATTCAGTAACTGATCATTTAAATTAGCATTCATATCTTCTATTCTTCAGGCAATAGTTTGCCGAGACAGGCTTACATTTTCAATTTTACATTTAGCTTCTGGACACATTACATCACAAACATCCAATATGCACTTTTTTAGAAATTCTCCTTCAGTAAAAGGTTTTCCACATTGAGCAATCCATTTTGCTACTAGAAAACTTGCTTCAGTAGCAGATTCTTGTAATCGATTTTGCTGTGTAAATACATTTTGCTGCCGGATCAATTTTACTTTGAGATCTGCAGCTTGTTTTTTTCAGCTTTCTTCATTTAAATTTTGTGCGTAACCTGCATGTTTCGTTTCAAAATGTCTTCTCAAGTTGTATTCTTTTAAAACAGCTATACTCAAATTGCAAATAAGACAAACCATCTTATTATTATACATAGTAAAAAAAATATTTCCACTTCCATTCTTCATTAAATATACGGCATTCAAGATCAATTTTTCGTTTTCTAGAAGTCATCCCTAGAATGAAAAAAATTTTTAGCTTAGAATATGCGAGTTGCATATTTTTCGCCATAAAAAAATTACAGTGATAAAAAAATTGACTGCAAACGTATAGGCCTGTCAATTAGAAGCTACATCCAATCATGAGAGCTTTATTCGCAATAAAGCGATCGAAGCTCGCTCTAGTTTAAAAGCTTCGTTGAGTTCGTTACAATAACATATCTATAAAAACTACAACTGTATTACTAAAACTATTACGAGTGGTTATTCAGAAAAATAAAAATCGATTTTAAACAAGTACAACAAAGAGCTTTTAAAATCACAATTTATTTTTCTTTTTTTAGTTAGTATAATTTATTTTTTAGATAACATACAATGAAAATTGTTTTTGTTTCATATTTATCTATTTAATTTAATTAAAGTTAAAATTGGAGAGAATACAAATGACATGCAGATTACTGATCACGATAAAACAAAAAGAAAATTCATAAAGAAATCTTTTATATAAAAAATTTAAGGGACAAAAAAACTAAATCTTATTTTAGTTACTTACTACGAATCTATGAGCTGCAATGCAATGGAAAGTAGCAAAAAAAAGTGCAGTTTCTATCTTACTTACATATATCAATTTCCAATAATCAAAAATGCTTCCGGGGGCCACATACACTCATGACGCAGGCCAGATCCGGCCCGCGGGCTGTATGTTGAACATGCCTGATCTAGGTACTTAGAAGGGGCAGTGCTTAAAAATGAAGTATGTTCTTGTGACATCATGAAGCACTGGGTACTTGATAGTCCATGCTTGGCTATCTACTTATCAGGGCATGAGGAGCTGCTGTTCACGTATTCACTTTTCCTATTTCACCTAGCCTACCTCATCAGCATTAACTAATCAAGCAGAAAGACATCTTAAAGTATATATATATATTTTATTCTATAAAACGATATTAGTTTAAAATCATTCATGAAAAAAGAAAAAACTGTTTAAAGTTATATTTATAATTTAGAAAAAAAAAAGTACAAATAAAGTTATAATTAATATTCAAAAAAAAGTTTTCCAAAAATCTTTTAGACTAGGAAAAAAAAGACATTAAAAGAATATATACTTTCAATATTGAATTGATAAAGAAAAATATGGCATTATTGTAACAGTTAAAATACATAGAAGTCAGTGTATACACGCACATTCATATATGTAAAATTTTAATATTTTTTTTCATTAAATGTCAATTCATTTTTTTAATATTAATTGTATATTATAAATCGGGTGTTTGTGCACTCATATATGTAAATCAATGTAACAATTTAAATGTTGAATAATTATTTAAATCTTAATGTGATCATTTAAAATTTTATATTGTAATCAAAATCAGAAAGCTTATATGTGTGTAATTTTATTTTTATAAGACTGTAAATTCGTTTTTTATTGTTATTAATAAACTTATTTAACTGTTAAAAATTGTTTCCATCATCTCTTGGTCGCATACATTAATAGAGCTTATGTTCTCTGAGCTAGATTCATGCACGGATAAATGGGGATGTGTACTTAATGCTTTTGGGGCATCCAGTGATGATCAATCATCATCTTGGTTGGCACAAAAGAGAATACTCTTTAAAGCCCATGCATTATATTTTATTTTTAATTTATTCTTATTAAAAGTTAAGTTTATAATTGGCCAGAGCATTGATGATGATCAGCATGTTTTAATGTCCCAGCATTATTGTTTTGATTTTTGATTCCTATGTATTCTAATGGGTGGGCACTAAGCTGGTGCATCCAAGTTATGTTTAAATAATTGCCCAAGCTGGCAAAGGTTCAATAAGTAGTCTGGTCTACAGAAGACCCATTTCCGATCCAGTTACAAGGTTGACTGTTGATATATTGTACTGATTTATTTTATTCCCATTAATGATAATGAATGGTATTTGAATTATACTTACTTTTACTTTATAATGCTGGTTGAATTTATAGTTATGCTTTTAGTTGCTTTTCTGAGTTAACTGGCTGATCTCTCAATGATCTCACAGATTTTTGGATTTCATGCTCCCCTTAAATAGTTTATACTTATAGATACTTATGTAAAGTATTGATATTTAAAATATTGTTGACTGAGAGTGATGATGATTTTTCCATCACCCAGTTCATTCCCAACACCCCCATTCCATTACAATATATATATATATATATATATATGGATAATATCATTAAACTTTCCATATTTACATCCATAAAGTCTGTGAAAACTTTGTATCATTCTATATATATAATATTATAATCACGTAGTGATACCTCAATTTAACCTCAAACCACTTGTTTATAATTGCATAGCAATAACTAGAATATATAATTTGAACATTTCTAGCTTGTCAAAAATTATATAAAGACAAAATATATTTAAACAACCACAAATGAGTGAAAAATTTAAATTAATAGAAATATTGTTAAAACTTTGATTTAAATTAGAGTTATAATAAATATATTTAAATTTAATATAATATTTAAATTTTTTTATGAATTTCTTTAATAATAAAAAAGAAATATAAGTATGTTATAAATTTAATATAGATAAGTATGAGAAATATAGCATCACCAATCAAGATTAAAAAAAAAATTGCAATCTAATAATAAATAATCAATGAAAACCAAAACTAAATTACATCTATTTAAACACACATGCATATTAATTATTATTTTAGATAGCAAAGTTCATTGCATATGGAAATAAAAGTCAATAATATAGTAGTGGCTCTCACACATTAATATTTGTTCTCTAAATGAACTTTTTCTTTGGATTATTAAAACTTTATTACATGGCTAGCTCTATAAAATATTCCTTGTCAAGTCTATCAATTTCAAAAAACAATTATCTTCATCCTATTCTAGAGGTATCTAAAGTTTTGAACTCTTGCCTTTATAGACAAAGGCAAATGCCAGAAACCAATCTCAAAACAGGAATTTTATAGAATTATAACTTCTAGTGTTTACTGATTACTCAAACTTAAAGAAAATCATTCTAAAGTAGAGTGAAGATAAAAGAGCATATGAGAATCATATTATATTAATGTTGGTTCTCTCACTTTCTAAATCACTGGCTGATTCAAAATATTTCTCTCTACTTTATAGGTTTCTGCCTGCTTTTCTTTCAGTTGAAGATAAAATGTTTTTATTTTTTTATTAATAGTATAAAAAATAAGTCCTCTCTCCTCATGGTTTATATAATAAAAGTGTTTTAGAGAAATACAGAGAAATAAATGATTCCAGAAGATGATTTGTTGTAGGTTATATTAACATGCACGTGTTTAAAGCTCATCTGTTCCAGTCCCACACCCTTAAGTAAAAAAATACCACTCAAGCAGCCATTTCCAAAGAAAAATGTAATATAAAATAAAAACAATAAAAATATAAAGAAAATTCATTGCTATTCATACTATATACTTCAAATTCAATAAACACTAAAATTCAAGTTTTAAAAGCATAAAAACAAAAACAGACATATACTGGTAAAAATTCACATATTTATTATATACTTCTGCTTTCTTGCTTTAAAATTTTTTTTTTATACTACTTCCTAACTCTTATTTCTGGAATATATACACAGACTTATATTAATAAAAATTTCCTTACTTTAGCTTTTTCATTTGGAAATTTCTACTTTTCAGAATCTTTAAAGCATTTTGAGCATGTTAGTTAGCTAATGGTGTTCATCATAACACATATTCATTCATAGTTTTAGAATATTTTCGTTTGGATATTTTTATAACAATGTTACCAGCTTTCTGATGGATTTTCAGAATTATAATTGATTATAACTTCATTAAATTTTTGTTGCTAAAAGTAAATAAATAGATAAGTGAATCAAATTAATAATTTAAGTTATATAAAACATAACTAAGATGTCCTCAATGCAATATATGTTCTAGTAAGAAGCCTTCATTGTAACAAACCTCATATAACATTTTTTCAAAAGATTTCTAAGATTTGTAAAATTGAGCTCATTAAATTTTTAATCTAATTGGTAATAACAAAAATTAATGTAAATTAAGAATAATGTTCTTTTGAGTAAAATTAAAAAATATTTATTTTAATTTGTATGATTAAAACAAGTTATTTTAAGAGGTATTCCAGCATTTGTATTCCAACTTAAATGTTAAGAAGAAATAACAACAACAACAACAATTTTCTAATAAAACTTAATCTATCTGCATTACCTACCACATGTTTTCTTTGCCATAAAAGACTGTATACGTCAATTGATCCCTTTTGTGGGTTATGCCATCGAGCTGAGGAAACCCTATCACATCTGCTATATCACTATGAGGGACTTAGGCAGATAAGAAATCTCATAACTAGCAATTACAGGAAGTCTAATGTAACAATGCATCAATTAATTTCTGCATTTAGAGGGATTAACACCAAGTGTCAGGGCAGCAACCTTTGTGCTATATGCATACTGGTGTACTAGATGCACTTCCCTAATTGGTAACAATTCCAGGAGGCATCCAGCTACTTTTTCAAATAAACTTGAAATGATACAGAAAAGGGATGACACTGGCCAGACCTGACATTTATGCAGCAACCTGGTCATTACTTAAGATTAGATCTGTGTTATAGTGAATTGAGGAAATTAAATATTATAAAAAAACTTAGAAGGATATGCATGTCAAATTAGCAACAAGGACAATTTAGCAACAATTTTTTCCCTTCTGTTATAAGTGATTGATTTGCTAATGGCATTCAAATGATAATGGACAATCCAGGATATTATATGTAGACGAACCATGTAAATGCAAAATTTGTAATTCTTTTGAGATAATAAAGGCCTTTTGAAACATCATCATCATCATCATCATCATCATCATCATAATAATAATAATAATAATAATAATAATAATAATAACAACAACAACAACAACAACTTGATTAGCTACATTATAAAAATGAGAACTGCTACTATAATTTGATATATATATTTTGAAAAAAACTATTTGTAGTTTAAAATTCAATAAAATTGTAATTATAGCTATTATAAAAAGACTGTACATATTTGTATTTGCATATATAAACACAATTTTTTAAATCAGTACATTCCTGTCTTTTATGTAACATTTTAAAATAATAATAATAATATAAATGAAAGTAAACAAATAAAACAAAAAAGTGAAGTACCTATTTCTCTCTGTAAATGAAAATATATACATATTCTACCTTGTTAAACCAAAATTTGAAAGCTTTCAACAGTATAATTCAGAACAAAAATTGAAAACTATTGAAGAACCCTTCTAGCTTTAGATTGTTGTATCAAAAATGGATAAACATGCGAATTCTAAGAGATTAAAAAAAAAAAAAAACAATAATATCTATTGAAGAAAAGGAAGCACATTGAAAAACATACCTACTTGAATTTAAAAAACAAAAAATGCAAACACTAAAACATTTTCTTTAACATAAATATGTATGCACACACGCAAACACATATATAAAACCTATTCCTACTTTTTATATATATAATTTTTAAAAAAATCATAAACACTTTTAACATTTCCTTTAAAATAACATATACATATAAGTACCCCCGTTAGTTAAAATCAGTTACTTTTTTTTCTGTCTATCTCCTGTCACCCACTTCTCCAAGCTTTTTATTTTAAAATGATTTTAGATTATACTGTAATGAACTATTTTAGGATAGTAGTACATCTGAAAAGGATTTAAAAGTTTTCTAAAAATATCAGTAGGTAGTAACATTATTCAATTTGTGAGCAACACTATCATCTAATATCTAGTGATTACTAAATCTTATACTAGATGTCACTGGAATAAAGTAGAGTGAAACAATAGTGAAAGATGTGGATGGAGAGTGAATGATAAGAATAAGTTGGAAGAGTATAAAATACAAGTTGAAGAAACCATGGAAGAGTTGGTTGAGGATGAGTATAAGGTCTGCTATGATGAAATAGAAAAAGTGGCAAATAGGGTTTTAGGTGAGAATATTCAGAAGAATAAAAGTAATAAAAAATGAGAGTTAGTAAGTGTAAAAGAGAGAAAAGAAGCATGCAGAGAATATAAGTGTGTTATTAAGAATAAAGAAAGTGAAAAAGATTTTAATGCTAAGTGGAAAAGTACTTAGAAAAAAAGAAGTTGGCTAAAATAGATAATTATACAGAGAGAATGAAATTGAATAGTAAATTGTTGGAGAATATTAATAAAAGTGGATGAGATGGGAGCAAAAAATTTTGGAATTACAAAAAAATGGGAAATGTAGAGGAAAGAGAGATAGGATTACTAGGTAATGAGCGAATAGAGTGTAGCTCTAGAGAAGAATTAGAAAGAATTTTAAATAGATATGTAATGGATATAGAAAAAATGTTAGATGTGAAGGACAGTGTGATAGAAAACATGAAAGCATATAGTAATGAAAATATTAGGTTTACAGAAAATGAATTGAATGAGGCAGGGAAGAAAGTGGAAAGTAGAAAGATAAGAAGTTTATATGGATGGGCAGCAGAGATGGTAATGAATTTAGGGCATATGGCAAATATAGTTTTTCCAGGTAATTGGAGTAATACAAGAGTAAGATTATTATTTAAAGGAAATGGTAAGGATCATAGAAAGTTAAACAATTATAGACCAATAGCGGTAACAACAGTTTTATATAAAGTTTTCTCATATATGGGGGCTGGAAGAGTTGCAAAATGGATAAAAGAAAATAATGTAGTGGGGAAATGCAAGGTTTTAGATCAGATAGGCATATAAGAGATAGTTTATTTGTAGTTACACAACTTATGGATATGAGTAGGAATTCAGGTAAACAGTTATATATGAGTTTTCTAGATATAGAGAAAGCATATGACAGAGAAAATAAAAATAGATTATGGGTAAGTTTAGCAAATTTGGGAATGAATAAAGCTTTAGTGGATATTATTAAGAAATTATATGAAAAATAATTACTATACATATCAATTAGGGGATATAGAATCAGTTAAAGTTAAAAATGGGGTTGGACTAAGTTAAGTTTACCCTATGGAACCTATTTTCTTTTTGTTGTATTTGAGTGAAATGGAGAGAGCAATAGAAAGACTAGGAAGAGAAATAGAGATACTGTTAATAGGTGGCAAGGAAGTAAATACTTTGTCGGGTCTTCTTCTTGCGGATGATGTCTTTTTGTGTGCAGAAAAGAGAAGATATGGAAGTTATGCTGAGGACATGTGCAAGAGTGGGTGAAGAGATGAGAATTAAATTTAGTGAAGAAAAATCAAATATAATGCTTTCAATAGTTTCTCATTGATTTCATGTGTAGACCTTTTTAATCAGATATATCATAATTCATAATAATAATTAAAAAAAAAAGAGTATTATATGATAGCACTGCAAAATACGAATCTGGCAGTAAAATTAAAATCTATCAACTTTTCACATTTTATTGTCTGTCCCATCGTCATGGTCCCCATTTTTTTCAATCTCTTTTTGAAATCTCTGACATGTGCATTGTAATCAATTTTTTCTTATAACCTTCCAGTATAGCATCTTTTAGAACGGATTTTTTTGTGTGGAATTGATACATATTTAGTATAAAATCTGCAAAGATGGGAATAATGTATAAATATGTAATTCGATTTTTTTTGCATACAATACGTAATTCATTATAAAGTCAATATGCAGCGCTAGCATATATAAACATACTGACGTCATCAAAAGCGAATGACTTTTATATATATATAACTTAAGGTTCAAGAACGTGTTAATTATGTAACTGACAAATCTGCAGCAACTTATCTAGTATATATAGTAATTAAAATCTGCAACGATTAAAACATATATAATATTAACAGAGAAATATTACTAATGCTTTGCTAAACAACAGTAAAAAATATTTCTTCAACTATGTTTTACTTGGGGAAAAAAGACGAAAAAAAAAAGTTCAAATAAATAAACTAAAAAAAAAAAATTATTCAACTTAATCTATGTTTTTACAGTGATCTATAATCTGTTTGACCTTTATGACTCATGAAGTCAGAAATGTAAGATGCCATTCAAGTAAATACTTGACACCCAGTGGATTATTTGGGTAAAATGTGACTCTTAAACTAATAACATGACTCAGGAGAAGAATAATCCAGGTGGCATGCTGCACTTAAGTGTAAATTAAATGTGTGTATATGTATGTATAAAACTTACTCTGGGGGTGTTGAATCGGAATACCTAGTTAAATTTAATATAAAACTTATAAACGATGTACCTTATGCACATACACCCACATATATAACACAAATATTAGTTTAGTAGAAATAATAATTCTTAAACTAATAGACTTCAGTTTAACATTCTCATAACTTTTTAACAAGAAATTGAATTACATACTTCTAATTTCCTAATCCAAACTTCTCATAATTATACTTTTGGAATTCTGCTACCAATTCGGAATTTGAATCAAGTATAAACCCTTTTGTATCAACAACTGGCATAAGTAAATGATTTTATGTCTACTATAGTAATTATTAAATTTTACAAAACTCAATTTTTTTAAAATCTCTCACTACATACACCCACACACACCACTCTAAATATATATGCGCACACATCCCAACCCAGGAATTAAATACATTTATGCAAAATATATCCATCTATTGGAAAAAGAATAATGTCTGAATTATATACTATACAAACAATTACATTGTCTATATATATCTTCCCCCCTTTGCATACAACGAATCTTTATATAAGGATTTGCCATAGCAATCTTCATCAACTTATATCCACTATTTTGCTACAATAATCTTTTTAAAAGAAAACATCGACAATGTTTTCTTAAAACTGTGGTCATTTTGTAAGATTAATGATACCATAGAATAATGATTTCATGAAAGTTTATATCATCTGGAGATAAAATGATATTTATATTTTTAAGAAAGAGTACAGTATAAAGTTTATTCATTATGCTATAATTACGATTTGTTTATAGAATTAAAATATGATTGCAGTTAAAGGACAATGTGTGCTTTCATTTATGATATATACATAATACAGAGGACTTTCATCATTAATGGTCATAAAAGCAAAGAAAAATGTGTTTCATTCAGTACAATATATAATCAAAAACATATTTCGATCACATACACTACCTAATTTGATTAACAACCAATTTTAAAATATCTATATTAGCTAAAATATAATCACCAAACAACTCTGGATTAAAATTTTTATGAATTCTAATTTTGTCCAAAGCTGAAATTGTAAATATTAATTTATTAAGCACATGATCAGCACATAAGTACATATATATTTAATACTATGCATCTTGAGTGTTCAATTTTCCACCAGAGGGATCTCTGCAAATTTTCACACAAGATTATGACTTTATAAAGATAAGAGTGGCCACTCTTATCTTCAACCTACTTTCTAATTATATTGTGGACTTAATTAGTGAAGAGTTTAACAGCTTCACACTCTCAAATCAAAATGCTTTAAATTCGCCTATATAATTAGAAAGTAGGTGAAGATAAGAGTGGCCGCTCTTATCTTTATAAAGTCATAATCTTAGGTGAAGATTTGGAGAGGTCCCTCTGGTGGCAAATTGAACACTCAAGGCGCATAGTATTATGGTTATAGCCATAAATATATATATACTAAAACTGAAATGTGGACATTATAATTCTACACTACTTGAACTTAAAAAATAAAGAGAGAAATGATTTTTTGTATTATGCAATTAATAACTAACTGCTTATGATCAAAAGTTAGAAAATATAATTTGAAAATATTTATTTGTTCAATTTTAAATCAGTAATATAGTAATTGCTATATGCAAGACAATGGAGACTCTTATTACAAACATTAAAAAAAGCAGTATCAGAAAAAAAATAACAATTATGTTATTAAAACTATAGCAATCATACATTACACATTTCTTTCCCTGATTTTCTTTTCTTTTTTTTTACAATTTTAGTTGAAATTATGTAAAATAAATAAATTCATGAACTATTGCTAGTTAGATAATTACACAAATAAAAACTGACAATCAATTAATAAATGCCCCAAAATTAAATTGTAAAATGTACATTGGGGGAAAGGGTTTCTTACATGCATCATTTTAATTTAATTGATTGTGATTCAGAGAATATCATTCTCCATCTAAGTAAGATTCAAAATGGTGGACTCTAAACTGAAAATATTGTTTTTCCAAAAAAATACAGATAAAAAAAAATATATTAAGTATATTTACTATTAAAATAGTACTCTTTTTTTTTTATAGCAATATGCTTAGTAAAATGTTCATTCATTATCACTTTTTTCAATTTTAAGCTTTTTTTTTTTTTTAATTGGCTTTCTATAAATTTTGAATTTAGAGTAATGAATTAAATTTATCACCACAGGAAATCATTATAATTGCTTGTTTTTCTTATGTGAATTATTTTGATTGATAAGGTATTTGGGGAGAATCGGTTGAGTTTACTCTCTGCGATAAATAAGTTATAATATTAATGTAAGGGTTTCAATATCTCATAACTTGTAACAGTGGTATTGAAGTAAATACTGTAGAATATATTTTACTATAACTGTGTTGGAAAACCATACAGTTACCTGGATATCTTAAATAATTTATAATTTCATCATCATCCTATTCCATCAAACAAGATTTACATTTTGTAAGATGATTTAAAGACCCCCGCCCCCCAAAAAGTCATCACATTACTTCAGTTATATAAAGACTAAAGTTTTCTTTCTTCATATCTTCCTTTGTATTTTTATTATTTATTAACTACCATAAAAAAATATTTTAATCAGCTAGCTCTACTGATAAACTCTCAGAAATCAAATGTGGACACTTGTGTTTGCAACTTTCTAAAACTTTAACCAAACAATCTGTACTACTGTTAATTTTCTTAAATGAAAAAAATGCAGTTATTCAAATAAGAAATTAACAAAAAAACTACCACTTAATATTTTAAATCTCTGAATTTAAATGCAGATTTAAATCTATATGTGTAAGTTAAAATACAATTTATTTAGAAAAAAAAACTCTCAAAATTTTCACAACTTCTTTCTAATAATAAATTTTTCTAAATCTTACAAAACAATATATGGGTTTGAAGACATATAGATGTCTGAAAACTTCAGATTTTCTACTCAATAGTCAACTCTTAGATAAATGCTGGCTTTGGGTTGGTATTTTTAGATCTAATATGTGAAGCTACCCTAACGCCTCTCTGAGGAGTGCCAAAAGCATAAAACCATGGTCAGGGGAAGGTTTTCAGATAGAGATATTTTAAATGCTTTCTTTTGCTAAGCATTTATCTCAAAGCTTGTTGAGCAATTAGCAAAGCTCTTTGTTAATATAACAATTATGTTAACCAAACAAATACTATTAGTAATAAAATATATACCAAGTTGCAATGTTCCAAATAGCAGATTCATTTATTCTGCTTAAAATATATTGATACTTGAAACTTAATTCTTAAACATTTACTCTTTTGTCATTATGAACAAAGATTTTTACTGTTTAACAAAACAATCTTTTAAATTGATAGTTTAAAATTGAAAATAATTACCTTACAACACTGATCTATTTCATATTTTATCATAATCATCTTTACAAAATGATCCTGTAGTATAATGTATTACTGAATCATTAATATCCATTTCTTTTCTGATTTCTCAACCACATTATCTCATACAATCTTCAATGGACTGCCACATTTTTATATAATACTATCTAATGTGATATCAAAGCATAATAAAAATAAAATAAACATGTAACAATAGAGATATTAATATTAGTACAATCAAAAATTTCTCAGCAACCAATGATTCTGTGTTCTTTATACAAATAGATCTCAAATGAAAACTATTAACAAAATCTTACATATCAATAAACAAAAAACTATCCACAATGTAATACAAATGCAAATAACCTTATTAGCTCATGAAAGTAATGGCTTCAGATTCAAAATAATTAATCTGATGGGTCTCGTTAACCATTGTTTTTAAAATTTCATTAACACAATGAAATATTTTTTAAAAAAATAAACCTTGATAAAAGATTCAAACCCCAAAATTGATTAAAATTTATGAAGCAAATATAAATATGAAATGAGATTAAGTTGTATTAAGAAAATGGCAAAATATCATAAACTACTTCTGATAATGAGTGAGAATGTCATTGGCAGTATTACCCTCAATTATCCTGCTTTCAGATGAATTTAACATAACTATATTTACAAATCAAATTACTGATTGTCATTTTTATTCTTTTATACTATATAAACATTATACAAAAAAAAATAAACACAGTTATATGTATATACGATTACTATACGAAGATTTTCAAAAGTACCTTAAACATAATTTTGTTCATAAAATATAGACCATTATACAAAAATATAGCAATAATGGTTTGTTGCTTAGGAGATCATATAATATTTGAAAATGGAAGCGGACAGACTTAAATTTAAATCTAGGAACTTTTAGCTTTTGAATTTATTATTTTACCACTACACTAAACTAAATTAAAATAATAAAAAATTGAAATTCACAAGATGACTATTATATATACAAACATTAAAAAAAAAAAGAGTAATATAAAAATTCATTAATCCATACTAGTAAATAAAAACTATTCATGAGTTTAAAATAAATTATTAGCAATTCATGCTTATTTTATTTAATGTAAAAAGATTTAGTTTTATTTTAGATTGGAACAAACATAACTATGAAAAAATATGGCAATAATCCCTTTACCTGCAAATTTTTACTTGCAGCTGAAAATAAACTAACAAATATTCAACAATCATTTTACATTCGAATAAAGATTTATTAAAAGAATTTTCTTTCTATTCCATTCACAGTTTATAAATTATGTATGATTCATCTGTGATTTATAATAAATCCTAGATTCCATATATATACATTCCAATTATTTTCTTAATCTTTTCTTCTAACTTCACAAAGTTTGCCAATACCCATTCAACATGTGACAAAATACTTTCAATCTTCATTCATTTGAAAGTGACCTTTAATACTAGGAGGTTGATATAAAATCATAAATGAGAGCATATATATATGAAAATTCATACATTTCTTGAAACTCTAATTTAAAAAATAACAAAATACATTTCACTAAAAATGAGTGTCTAATAAAATAAATGAATATATATTAATAAATTTGTTTTTAAAAGAAAATATATTCCTTTTAAATAAAAAACTTCATTCTAAAATTATGAGGGAAAGAGGGAGAGGTAATTAAACGGTCAGCTTAGCTCCTATCTTGAAGAATGACACTGTTTTAAATAATAAACGGTATGAAAAACATCTTCAATAATGATATTTCAGTCAATATAATATATATATATTTATATAAATCACTTATAGAACATATCTGTTAAAAAAAAAAATGGTGAATTCAAGAAGTTGTTATATAGTATGCTTCTTTCATATATTCTTTCTATCCTAATTTGAAGAAAAACTAAATATCCATTTTCAGATTTCAGACATAAGAATATAAAACAAATAACCCTATCATAACTTTTGAAAACAAAAAAAAAAATCGACTATTAAAAATATTTATTTTCTAGTGAAATTGACAAATATTAGAGTTCTATCTTAGTGTTCTTTATATAACTGATTTTTTTTTCACATCGAGTTCAATTCATAGTTTTGCTGATGATAGCACATCACCACTATTATTATAAGGCTCTATTTTTAAGCATTAAATTAATCATTCAACCAAAAAAAGGTACTTAGGTCTATTGAAAGCAATCTTTAAATATTATTTAATACGATAAACTTAATTTAATTACTCTAAAAAATAGTCTTGTCATATTTCTAAAAAGCTTGAGATCTAATTTGTAAAGAGATTCTTCAAACATCAACGAATTGATCAGATATTTTATGTTACAATTTCCAACAAATCTTGCCATAATTAAAATTATTACCCAACTTGCTTTGCTGAAATCTAATTTTCCATATTCACCCAAAAATTAATTTTCTCTCTTGCAATTTATTTTTACAAATCGTAAATTTTATTGTTGTATAAATATTGTTCTTGTAATTGTTTTGGAATACATGATTCCGTATCTCATATGTGGAATTCTATTCAAAAAAGGATAATTCATCTACTAAATGCCCCTTCTTTTACTTTATCTTTTCAATACCTTTTGGATCATCTTTATTGCATGCGGAATTATGTCCTTTCTCTCTCACAACCAGGGTTAATTCTTGCTTTTGAAATGAATCGCCATATTCTTCAATTTTTTCATGTAATTTTCTTCTGCAAGATGTCCAATCATAAAAACCTTTACCTTCAACCAACTTTATAATATTAAATTTTTTAAAGATAATAACTAATCAATACTGTATAAAGAGGATTAATATTAGTTTAATTATTATTTGGCACTCAATTTTTCTTAAAAAATAGATTCACCATTTTGATAAATACTTCCATTAAATACAAATTAAAAAACATTTTGTTCATAAATTTTATTAATTTTGTGATTTTTAAACATATTACAATTACAAGTTGATAATATTTTTACAGAATTTCAATTGATGCATTTTTGCATGCAAATTCATGTACTCTTTTCAGTTATTATAAATTTTTTTATTAACAATACCAACACTAACAACAGTGAAACATAACTCGTTTTAATCAAGCCAATACATTTTATATTTTTATAATGCCATTAACTTCTTATATATATATAAATGTAATGCCATTAACTTCTTATATATATATAAATGTAATGCCTTAAATTAAAATATATTTTTTCTTTAGCACTTTTTTTTTTCCATAACAATTTTCCAATATCTTTACATCACAGTAAAGACTTTAAAAAATGAATATGTTGAATGAAAATTTTAAAAAATCTGAATCATATTTATAAAAATATTTTTTCATAACTTTTTTAAAAAGAATTATATAAATAGTAATACATAATTCTGCAGAGATAAATAATCCTTTACTGATTCACATGAGTGGTAGACAATTTTTGTTAAGCAAAAATGTAAGACTTAAAGAGAAAAACCTATACAACTTAGCAATACCAAAAAAAAAAAAAAACAACAACAACAAATTATTCTAAAAAATAATTTATATACTGAATCTACTGATAGCAAGTGTGCTCAAAAAAATTTTAGGATCTAGCTTTCTTTCCTTAAAATTAACCCCCCCCCCCCAAAGAAAACATACACATGAATTCATCCTTAAATAATTAAACAACAGCAAAACACATACATACATTCTGTAAACAAAAAACTGAAATGATCATTTTTCAAATTTTTATTCCAAATTACAAATTACTAAAGAAAAAAACAAATGTTAATATTACTCTTTGTAAATATAGTATTTTGTCTAACAAATTATCAGATTACTTAATCGTAACTGTTATAAATATTTGATTTTGGTACTACATTTTCTTCATAAGGTATAAAGAAAATAGCATTGAAAATGGTACATTTAGAGCCTGTCATTCTAATACAAGGTTAATGTATATTCCCATGATCAGTTACTTACGAGATCAAGTGACACTTGAAAATTCATGTTGTAGAAAATACAAATTGCATCTCAGTTAGCTAATCATTGATTTTTCTTTTTCAAGTTCCTCAAATAAGAAAGTTATTACACTTAGCTTTACAGTAGTCACTCAATTGATAAAAAACCATAGACATCAAATAACAGAATGATATCATATATTGAATTCTAAGCTTTTTTTTTTTTTTTAAACACAAATCTTTTATTTTTTTTTGTTTTAACTCAGCAGTTTCATTTGGCTGTATTTTATCAATATTTTGAAAATTAAATGAAAGAAATTAATTTTTTGGCAAATATAGCAAAAAAAAAAAAACCCAGGCATCACTATATATGCTTTTGATATCACATTCTACATTTTTCGTTAAAATAATATTTTCAAAATAGCCACATGGTTTATTGTTATTGGCGTTGTTTTATGATTTATTTATTTTTATCAACATAATATTTAAAAAGTATATTTTTTATACAAAAAAGAAATCACTCAGAATTTGTGTATGGGGGTTTTAAAATAAATTAATAGATACGTTGATAGTATATATACAATATCAATAATTGCATTCTTATGTTACATTAAATAAATTCTTGGAATAAATTATTTTCGATTTATTCCTCAAAAAATAAAAGTTTATTTTTAAAAATAAAGGGTTTATTTTAAAAAATAAAGTTTACCAGTACAATATTAATTATTACATTATTAAATTTTAGTTTGTGATAGAAATCAACCTTGTATATATATATTTCAGGATGTAATTTATACATGTGTAAAGATTGTGCAAATTCACTTCATAACATATGTCTGCTCTTCCATCTTATCAAAGTACTTGAAAACAAAATGTTACATAGTCTAATATTTATTTTAGTTAGGAAAGACCCTCCTAAATAGATATTTAATTATTTACGACGTTTGAATGAATAACAAAATGTCCTGGAAAAAATGTTATTAGTAATGATTTGTAAATGCTATTATATATCATTTTAATTGAAATTTTTATATAGAATATTTTTTTTAAAAAAACTCATTTTAAAATATACATACCAAAATTTACAATTTATTAATAATTTTAAACACTTTATTATTATTTTATAATAATGATATTTTCTCAGCTTTATTATTTTTAATCTTATATTAACTTTACCAAGTATATAATATTTTATTTTATTATTAGCTAAACTAAGTTTATTGTGATAATTGCATCTTCAACCAATGCTAAAGAAGTCAATATGGCATATAAATAATCAATAGTTAGAGTATATTATATATATTTATTTCTCTCCTAAAGGCAGGAAGAGTAAAACAACATGATTTTTTTATTATTGAAGCTAGCTAACTAAAATCCACTAAAACCAACAACAAATGCTTATTTAGAAATTATCGATATAGAAAGATAAATCAAACATAATTGTCTCTGATGATAACAGTTTATAATACTTGTAAAAAAATATAACAATTTTTAGTCAGAAGTAGTTAAATATAGATTGAAGCAATCAAATAAAAAGTTCCATAGAAATTAAATTAACAAGAGATTTGATGAGAACATGGATGCTATACTTGAAAGAAGTCAGTAACTAACAATTATAAAATTCAATGCTTCCTACCTTAAAATAAAACATACAACATAAAAAAATAAATTTAAAGAAAAAAACTATGTCTTCTCATACATATATGGATTAAAGTAAATGAGAGAGTAAGAAAACTGATTAATTATTATGATATATCATTTTACCATTTTCGGTTAATAGCAAGGACTAGTCCATACCTGAATTAAAAACTAATAACACTTTACAGTTTTATACAGTGACTCTAATAGAGGTACAGGCCAATAAAAATGTAAATGCAGAAATAATAAACTATTCATGTGTATGTGTGTTTAATATTTGTGTCAATTTAGTGATTTCACGAATTAAGTACGTACATTTTTTTTAAAGAAAATTTTTGAATAACTCAAAATAACAACAACAGCAGCAGTGGTGATGACAATAACAACAATAATAACAGTGGTGAACTTTTCCCATTAAGAGTGATATGTATCTCTCTGCACTGCAAAGTTGGTAATTAAATAAAGCAGAGTACTTGGAATGGTAGTATTAGCTAGCATATCAGTAAAAATGGGAATAGACGCAGAGTCGAATGCAGATTCTATATCTAGCTGGAACTACAATTTGAGCATTTTTTTTTTGGGTCTTGAAACAAGTTTAAGACTGCTTTAAACTCAGAGCAGTCTGTATGGAAGAATAGCTTTTTTTTGAACACTGCATATGGGAAATTAGAGGAAGTAGGTGTGGCTCTAGATGATTTTTTACAACTTTTTCCAGTATCTTAATTCTCAGTGGCCCCATGGAAATTGGTCAAAGAATGATTAGAAAGCCTGTTTTTTTGGTAAATGGTACAATTGCGATTGGATGTAGACCTTTGGTGTCATATATTCTTTGGGATAGATAATTTGTCAGGTCACAGAGATATAGTGCAGTAAAGTGCCTAAGATGGGCAAAAACAAAAGCAAAGATTCCATTGGAGCCTGGATGACATAAGTTATTCATAGTGGCAAGCTTGTCCATCTCCCAATGCTCACCTCTTACTGTACTATAAATCCCCTATCAAAACATATACAACAGACATTTTCACACAACCAAATTATACATACCAATACATTCCATGCATAGCATACATGGATGATGTCATTGTCTATCTGCCATCTCATAAGCATCTCACCACATTGCAAAGCACCCTCAATCAATATACTGCCATGTATAAACTTAAAATTTAACATGGGTAAAACAGCAGTATGATTTATATACACAAACAACCCATACACTCAAATATTCCAGGGAAAGGCGAGGCCTTTCTTAGGTTTCCCATTTTACATGGGCTCATTTATGATGAAGAATACCTTAAAAAACAAGCTTAAAGACAATGCCACACAGATTACCAACTCCCTCTCCAAAGCTTATCTCTCCCTTCATGCTAAAATTCACTTATTTAATATACTCATAATGACTGTTGTTAAACTTTCAAAATTGTTTAATTCTGTCATCTGCTCCCTCTGCAATAAGCTACTATGTGGCAGGAAGACAGTTTCAATCTCAGCTAAGAGACTTAGTTGCCCACCCATTAATAATAGTTTGGGCCTCCACAGTATCTAAGTGTTCTATATCCAAAAAGCCAGAAATTCAATTGCATCAATTGTTCAAAAATTCTTGCACTACTATCACTGTTACAAGTAATTCCTAATGATAGACCTCCCCCTATATCAGCTGCATTTCTAACCACAATTTACCAATCAATCCTATCAGCATCCAACTGATCAACATTCGCCATGACTAATAAATATACTTACTGGCAAACATATGCTATACTATATCTGGAGACCAACAAAGATTATGCTTCTCCCATGCTTGGTATCAATAACTGCCAGTTACTCTGCTGCTTCAAAAGATGATCCCTGGAGTCCAAATTTTTCAATTTCCTAGTTTGTCTTAACTTACATGCATTGCCAACATCGCATGTTCCCCAGTATCACTGTCTACATTAAAAATATAAATCCATTCTACACTTTATGTAATGGAGCAAAAAAAACTCAACAACATCTCTTTCAGCAATGTCAAGTCCTCAACCAAATCAGGACTATCATGCTAAATATATACAGATGATCAGTTGCATCTATACAATAGCTAATACAATCCTAACTGAAGATGCACCCTCCCACAGCATGTGTAACAACTTTCACTCTGTATACCTTCTAGTGCAATCATTGCATTTTCACCATTGGCAACAACACCAGAAGGTATCCAGCAACATTCATCAATAAACTCCAACCAATCAAAGCCCAAATAACAATACTGCATTCCCAGATTTTTTTTGCTGCCACCTGGTCACTACTAAACAACCATCCAATCATAATCCAACAATAAACACACTTAACTAACTGCCTTCAATTCCATCCACCATCAAACTACAGAATTTACTCTCCATCTATCACAATCTACCAGCTGTCAACATATGGAATTCTACTCTGAATTGCATTGTTCTTTGTACAGCAACCATGCTACATGAATTATATGTTACTTCCCTAATATACAACAAGATTAATAATTAAAAGAACAATAATCAAAATTAATTTAGTGACTGTAAATAATTTTTAATAACCATCTCTTTATTAAAAGTGGTAGCAGTATGTGTAAAAAAAATACACTTTGAAACCTGATTATTGTACCACTTGAAACCCTTACAATCATATAATGCTATGTAACCTAAATAATTAATAAAGATTATTGTTGAAATATCATCATACTAAAGGTTCAGCAGCAATAGTCCATTTGTTTACCACCAAATTAAAGAGTTCTAGTTTTCCATGCTCCAAAAGTACTCCAAACCTAATCACAATATACCTTTTTCAATTTTCAATGAGCTGATAATTAATTAATTTTGTGTTACATTTTTAATTAAAAATTTCAATTAAAATCAAGTTACCCAATGATAATTTTAGAAAACAATATGGAAACAAAGCCATCACATGACCAGGTGCTTCCCCCAATATTACTAGCATATTTCAAAATCCAAAGTTCAGACAAACATAAGCTTATTTTTAATTTTATCATAGCAAATCACATACTCACAAACAAGTTATTAAGCTCTGGTTTTTATGTTTAAAAGGAATTCAAAACCTTAATATAATGCAAGATAATAATATACCTTTAATCAACAAAAAAGGTATATAAAATTGAAAAAATAAAAGTCAGATAATCTTCAAATATATATTTTTTAAAATTCTTCCAAATAAATGGAAGTTTGCACCTATCATCATGTTTATTGATACAATTTGATCTCTTTGGTATCTCAATGGCTTCTCTGATCTTACATTGGTAGAGAGTGTCACGTCTGAATAGGATCCCGGTATCATAGAACTCAATATTGAAATCTGAATCAATAGCATGAAGTAAAAATGCTGATGATGATGAGTGTTTATTACCTACATTAGCATACTCATCTCTTTTAGTACTGATGTGATGATTGCTATATGAATATATTAATGCAGTTAAACAACCCTCATCACCATCAGCACTCTCACTCCATCCTATGGATTCAGTCATAATATTGGTTTCTCTAATACCAGGATCCTAACCAAATGTGACACTCTCTACCAATGTAACAGCATAGAAGCCATTAAAATACTAAAGAGACCATCAAAGTATATCAATAAATATGATGGCACATAAAAACTTCCTTCTATTTGGAAGAATTTTTAAAAAAACATATCTGAAGATTTTTATTTTTTCAATTTTATATACCTTTTGTTCTGTTTAGTTAGGCTTACAGGTTCGTTCCAAATCAACAGACACAAAAAGAATAATTACTCAGCAATTAATATGTACAAATTTATTAATTCAAAAAATATACACACATTAGTTAAACAAACAAATAAATACAATTGATGCAATTGAATGCTGAGATAGTAGAGCCAAGTCCGGAACTCACTTCTAGCTAAATGATTAGCCTGCCTCCTGAGCTCTGGTAAGACTCTTCCAGCTATGTATTTAGACTGCCTCAAGTCGGCTCTAATTCCGATGTAGCAGTTTCCAGTCCATAGGTGGACTTGCCTCACTGTGTGGACATCACGATAATGAATAGAGACTACCCTTGCTGATGGCAGAGGGTTTAATGGAGAGCACATTCAGTCATTCAGGTTGACAGAAGTAATTGCCCTCAGCCTTGCCTCCAAAAGGCTGACTATTTAAAGGCAGATCCCCTACCCTACTGGAAATATGCGGATTTGGTGCATGGACCCCAGTGAAGGATTTAATCCCTTTGGGCAGCAACTCGGTGCTAGCCAATTAGGTAAGGAATCTGGAATAGTCCACTTCTAAAGGCAAGGTCAGATATGACAGTATTGATGTAACTTTAACACTGTTCTAAATCAGTGTTTACCGAGCCTCTACAAATTTGTTTATAATATTCATCGCCCAGTTAATGGCTTGTGTGATCAAGCCAAAATGTCAGTATATTTATTATCAAAATCATACACTGATGAACACACAAAATATATCATTTATATCTGTAGTCTGTGAAAATCTTCATATCCATATATATATATAACTAATGTACAAATATTTATAGAGTTAGACACCACATAAAGAAACAGGTTCAAAATAGTTCACTGAAAATTTAAATAATTTTTTTTTTTTTTTTGCAATCATCTATATACACTTTGATACATATAAATTAAAAACATTTATTTATCATTAAAAAAAAAAAATTCTATTATAATTATCTAAAAAATAAATTTGAAAACATCAAAGATGAAACAGAAGGAAAAATAATTACTTAAAATTTTTACAATCCCTATCCTTTATAAAGCTTAGAAAATGCATTGTCATAGATTAAAGAGTTGAACTAATAAAAATAGAAGAAACAGACAAGCACAGGTGTCATTGCTAAGCTAAGTATTTTCTGACAGTAGAGCCAGATGGAAAAAAGACAAATGTGATAAAATATAAGGTATAAAAACAGACAACTTTCTTGAAATTATATACAAACATACTTTGATAACAAAATATAATAAAAAAACTACTATAAAAAATTAATCATGTTCTTATCTTATTTGACTATTAAGTTAATTACAGCTATAAGTGGATAACTCATTTGAACAAAAACTTTGTTAAAAGTTATAACAAGCTCATTTTAAAAATATTATCTTTATTCTAATCACATTTTAATTTAGTATCTCAAAGTAGTATAAAAATATGAAAACACTTAAATATTATGAAGTATGCTTAATGCATAAACAATAAACATCATGATATAATTTTATAATGAAATATTGCATTAAAAAGAGACACATACACCACACCCATCATTTTTCTAAAACAGGATTAACGATGAAAATCATTTACACATTAGTATACCTTTTACTATGGAACTACTTTCTCAGAGCATCAAAAAATAAAAAAACATGTAATTAATCTTTTTTTAAAAAAAAAAGAAATTTATTCTATAAATTATATTTGTTGCTAAGTTACATAATAAATGTTCACACTGATTGCAGAATGCAGATCCAGCGACGATCATGTAGACTCCACAATGTATTTTGGGGTGATTAAATGATCACTTTTCTTGATTTTGTTTATTGTTTTCATGAATATGTAGCCTTTAGGGTTTTCTGCCTGCTCCATTACTGTCTTGCACCGAGACATCAAAGCGCATAAGTGAAGAAAATGGAAAGTCTATTTTGTGCAAAGACACCATGTTCCATACAACTTCTTATGGATAAGATATTTGCATTTAGGTTCTTTGTCCAATTTGTAATTAATAATCTGTGAATCTGGTGCATCTCATGATGATATGGTTAAATGATTCTTCTTCCCACACATTTGACAAATTGGTTCAATTTTTTTGTGGTTTCTTTTATTGGCTAGGAAGGATTTCATGGAGAGGAATCTAAATTGAATTTAATCATGAAGTCCAGGAATTTTGGCTACAGATACCAAAGCCTGGAGCCTGACACAATTTTTCGATTGTTTACTCCTAACAGAGTATCGTCAATTTGATTTTACCTGTGCATAAGTTTGTATGCTTCCCAATATTTCAGTTTTCTGGTAATAGTATATCTCTTGGAGGCTACTTATTTATTCCCTCCCAATATGCTACTTGTTTAATCATCCTATTTTTCATGGATGTCCCATCATTAGATTAAATGTTTTTTTGATCTGGTCTCTCTCCATCAGAGACCACTCGGAACAAAAGACCTGAAAGTCCTCAAATCCATAATTGGTAACTTGAGGGATTTAATCTTGGTCTTCAAAGCCTATTTGGGTAACTGGGTTGTGTCTAATATTGTGGGTAGGTTATTCATTATGTATTTTTCTTGTAGTTTGGGGTATGGGCTTGAGCTGCACTTTTTCCTTTTGCTTTCAACTTCTGGGTCAATCTTCTCAACTAGTGTCAGAAATAGTGCACCTTGCTCCATTGCATGATCACCTGTTCTATCTGTATTGTCTTCATCCAAACTGTTCTTGTTGGAGTGTGGAGACTTTCTCTTTTTCTTGGCTTTTTATTTGATTTGATGCTTGGTTTATTTCTTCATCTAGCCATGATGGGTCTATTTCCTCACTTGTAATACTCCATCTAATCTCCAACTATAGTATTATCCAAATCACATTCTTTCCTTTCTATAACCTCAACAGATTTCTTTGTTAAAGCACAAATCAGATCTTGGTTTGTTTGAAATTCATTCTTTGTGCTGTCTTGTTTTGGCATGCCTGTATTCATTGGGTCATTCAACATGCCTGTTTTACTCTTAGTGGAGTTATTGGATGAGTCTTCTATTATTTCTCTAGTATTTATCAGATTCAAATTGCTCATGTTTATTTTCATTAGTATAGAGTTGCCAGTTATGTTTTCTACGGTAGTTTTAGGGTCTTCTTTTGTTTGCATTTGTTTTTTTACACATTTATGGGTCCTGTCCTTTATGATCGCACAATTCATGCATATTCTAGCCATGCAGTCTTTACTATGATGGGTACTCTCTAAACAGTAAAAGCATTGGGGTTGAACCCCATGGAAACTTACCACCATTGGAAATCCCCTAGAGTAAATCACCATTGGAATATCGATGGATCTGACTCCTTGCAGCAGATATATTAAAAGATGCTGTGTTTGTTAAAATTTGACTTTGAGACCTATGGTCATATCAGTATCTGAATCCAGAAACTGAAAAAGATGCTGTGTTTGTTAAAATTTGACCTTGAGACCTATGGTCATATCAGTATCTGAATCCAGAAACTGATCTGTATTTGGTCAACATTTTTTCCAACTCAGGCTCATCCAAATTCATTAGACAGTTTTTAATTTTTCCAGTGAATATTATAGGTCGATTCATATCTATTATGGAAATGTATTTATTGTCCAGAGACTTGATTGTATTTCTGAAGCCCATGAATTAAATTTTACTATTATATATCTGTCATTTGGGTGTGCGAGGATTCTATAAATGCTAGTATGTATTTCCTTTTCGATTAACATAGTATAGAATTTTTCAAGAGGGAATTTGTATAGATTGTATTGCAGATCTGTAACTGTTAATATTAGTGATTTTTCATTTGAATAATTTAAAAAAGATTTGAACAATAAGTCAGGAATAGATCTGTTAAATCATATATTGATTTATTGATATTGTTCTTCACTGAAAGTTCCCCATTGGGTTGGCTGCTTTCATTCACATTCTCTGTTAGTTTTAATTCCTCCTGATAATTAAAGTCTATCATATCTAAAATTGGAATGCCTTGTTCATTTTTATTAGGATTTTTGTTAATTTGAATGGTTTTATTATTTTTCACAGTATTGGAATATGATTTTACATTGATACTCAAGTTGTGTTTTGGTGCCTCATTTGTACTTTGGTTTTGATAAATGGAGTTCTCTCCAGTCTTTTTTTTTGTGTGTGTTTTGTATTGTTAATTAAATCTAGTAATTGTTTTTCAATGTTAAACTGTTTATTAACAATATTACTGCATTTGTTGCCCTCTAGTGGTTTTGAATCATTGATGATTTCCTCTCCTGTGTTATTTCTGGTAAGTTTTATTTTTATTGTACTAGGATTATGATCTGAATTGTCCTTAATTTCATTATTTTTTTAGGGTTCCTTATTTTCAATATTTGAATTTGTTTCACAATTATTTTCTAGATTTTTATATTTATTATTAATAGCGATTTTGTCAACTTCTGGTGGTTCTCCCTTTTTATTACTTTTATATTTGTGTTTATTTGGGTTGGATATATTATTTTCTTTAGTGTAATTATTTTATGAATCATCTTTCATCTCATTGTCTTTTGGAAATTCTTTAGGTTTAGTTTGTGGATGTTTTTTTTTATCATTTTTGGGTTTTGTGGAGGTTTTATTATTGAAAAATGTAGTTTCATTGTCTTCCATATTGGATTTTTTAGAGTTGTTGCTAATTTTCTTGCTTTTTGCAGACATGAGGTTTTAGTAATTTCTCCTTGCTCAGAAACTATTAGAAAAAGTACTTACCCAAAGGTTTTATGGGTTCTGACTCCCCAAACTTTTTGCGAAACTTGATTTCAATGTATTGGTAATTTGTTGAGATTTCAAATTAATTTTTACCATAAATAACTGCATATTTTTTTATAATATAAAAAATGTTATAGTCCATTTATAACTAACAAAAAAATATATATTCCACAAACACTTCACACACACACACATATATATGCAGAAGTTAACCCTTTCCACTTTCTGAGAATATTTGTTAAACATACAGATTTTTATATTTATTGTATTATATATATCACATGACCACCACCTCTTATGCTTGTGTATAACTGTTGTTAAAACAGGTAAAACTCAATTTATGTATATATATATATATACACACATGCACATATATTGTAGTAGTTGGATTTGAATTTAAACTTGATATTGTTTACATACAATTTTATTAGCTTAATTACAATCTTAGAATGAACTAAATTAATTTAGAAGTAATTAAAATAGTTCATCTTGTCATAAAATGCTAATTTTAAAATAAGGCTTATTGTAAAATAGCTATATGTATATATTTTTAACAGGGGTTGTATCTTCTTCTTTTTTTAATTTTATGGTATATTTTAAAGTAAATGTTGGCTATTTTATTTTACAGATAATATTACAGAACCAATAATGTATCCATTATCTTTGGAATATTAATATAGGAAGTATATAAATAGCTTTTATATGAATAGTGATAATATGGCAAAGTACATATAAATAGATTAAATTGCATATATTTTATTTAATGCATGCATGTCAAAAATAACGTTTAAAAATTAAATAATAAAATATTAAATTTTACATATTCAATATATTTTTTTTTAAAAATTAATTTATTTTAAATTACTACTTAAATGATTGATTATAGTATAAAATAGATAAATAGAAAAGGATATCTATTTTATTTTAAGACATTTTAAATATATTTTGTGATTTAATTTGTAAAATTATATTTTTTATTATTTTAAAACATATTGTGTAATATTTGTTTTATAAAGTTTTAAAATGTATTTTAATGCCATGGAATGATGATGTATTAGAAAAGAACATTCACAGATGAATTTGACTATTAAAGATAGAAAAACTATGGAAATGAGATATCATAGAAACAAAATACACTGATGACATAAGTATGACATTATTGGGAGAAAACTATTTAAGCTCCTGATCTTAGATTAGACACTCACTTTTGCCTCAATAGCTAAAATAGTACAGAAGAAGTTAATGCACATATAATTTTATTTGAAAGTCACAATAAATATAATGAGATAAAGTCACAAAATATCTGCTCAGAATACAATCTTCTGAAAATCTAAATATAACATCATAAGATAATAACAACTATATTAAGGTCAAATATAACTTCATAACAAAAGCAACAATTACCATCACTGATATTACATTAATCACCCACTAATTCACATGTGTCTTTCATGACCCTCTAATTCCTACGACTCAAATTCTTTATATGACAATCTGAAGTACTGTTGAGTAAACATGAGAGTAAATTCTCACTTAATTACTATCTAGATATTTGAATGAATGACATCATGAAATTGTCTAAATTTACTAACGTCACTCAAAGATCATGCAATTATTGAAGCTGATCTTCAATGTAATCATTGTACACATGGCCATATAAAAAATGTTCATTACTATATGTAAATGAATCTAGATTAAATGTTGTAAAATGCTGAATATAAAATTCTGTAAAATTAAAAGTACACTATAAAATGGATAATTTTACTGAAATGCTGGTAAGATAGTTTACATATAATGTCAATTCACCCAGAAAAATATCTGGAATATTTTGAACTTTAAATTATATATTATTTTTGTAAAGAATAAATATTGTTTCCTGGTTACAAGTCATGATTTACTTGGAATTCCTTGTGAATAAAAAGAAAGTTTACTAGTTGATTTATTTTTTATGTTTAAGTATACATGTGTTTTATTACTACAAAAATATCTTTTTTAACAAAAAGAGGTTGAATTAAATTGTAAATAATATTTTTTAATAATTATTATTATTTTATCTAACGAAAAGTATGTTTGTTTTGTTTTATTATGTATTGCAGGTGCAAGAATAAGTTGTTTGTTTTTGTAAATAGTTATGGATAATAACAATGATGGTGTATGCATTTAATTCCTAAAAATATAAATTATATTTAAATACTCCAATTATATTTGATAAATATAAATAGTTTAATATATGTAATGTAAATATTTTACACAAGGAATAAGTAATTAATATTTAATGTACCCTAGATAAAATTAGATATTTCTGTGAAATACAATTTTAAAAAACCTATGTTTATTTGATGATCAAAATAAGAAACAATTGTTTGCAAATTATTTATTTCAGCAGCATTATACTACTTTGTAACCTATTTTGGTACCTTAATGTATTGTCTGCAGCACAAGATAGTGAAATCCATAAAATGACTTTATAAACATCATATAGAAGTCAATTAAAAGAAAACTGTTCCACAGGAAATATTTTATTGCTTACTTAGTATTTAAATACATTTTATTTTTGTTGTTGTTGTTGTTTGTATTAATTAATTTTCATTTTATTTAATTAAACTGGTTTATCATGATCAATTGTTTACTTATTGTTCATTTACATGTTAATATATACTTAACGTTCAACTATGTGTTCGTTTATATATATGTAAAATTCTTTATTTTGTGTTAATATATACACCCATAAACAATAAGATAATTAAATAATGTTTCTATATATATATGAATTCAGTAAGTGAATCTCCGGGAAGTCAAATAACCATGATAAATTATTAATGTATTTGTGAAAAAAGGTTTAAATATTTATTACATGTTCAAAAAATATGGTTTAAGTTCAATAAAATTCTTTTTGTAATTTAAACTATTTCTTATTAATTTAATGAAACTATTTTTTGTATATGTCACTCCTCAGTAATCTAGATATGAAAATCTTCATTTTGTGTTTGTGTACTATTATATTTAGCTAGCATGAATGTTTTATAATCATTCTACATACTTCATTTATTTGTAATTATATTTAATGTATAATATATTAGATAATTGTAAGGAATATGTATTTCCATTTGCATTTTTTCCTTACAGACAGAAGTAAAAACACATTTTCTGGGAATATTTGTTAAACATACATATCTTTATATTTACAGCATTATATATATATATGTAATATACAAATCAATATATATATATCAAAATACAGTACAATTTATATAAATTATATTCTTTTAAATTCGACTATCCTTTGTATCTTTATCAACTATATAACTAATAACAAACAAAACCTTTACAACCCATAGTTCAATTCAGATTTCCCACAATTTTGTTATCTTAACATTTGATGACTGGCGATTCATTAACATTTGACGATTTCTTGAAATCAACATAGCCTCTTTTATTTTACGTTTATTATAACAACGTTCAATTTGAATAATTTTCATATTTTATAATCAAATTTAAATCCATATTGACAAGATTTATTATGATCAAATCTTGTCAATATGGATTTAAATTTGATTATAAAATATGAAAATTATTCAAATTGAATGTTGTCATAATAACGTAAAATGAAAGCATGTTGATTTCAAGAAATCACAAATGTTAATGAATCCAGTCATCAAATGTTAAGATAACAGAATTGTGGGAAATCTGAATTGACTATGGTATTGTTAGTTGTCTCGTTTGATTATTCAACGTTATAGTTGATAAAGACTACAAGTGATAGAGTACTTCTAAAAGAATATAATTTATAAAATTGTACTGTATTTTATATATATATTTTTGATTTATATTACATATATTTAAACAAACAATACAAACTTTATTTATTATATATATATATTACTTGTCTTAAAAGTACAATACAAATGAACATATGGTAAATGATCTCTAACTGTTACTTGACAAGCAAAATACTGTAAAATAATTTGTCCCACTTTTAATTTCTAACATGTCTAAAGAGAGACCCTATATGCTAACTCAATCTACTTATTCAAATTTATCTCTGGCTATCATCCCTTAATTCTGTTGATATGCTGATATGGGAAATGGATAAAACACTTTCAGCTCATAAAAATAATTACTAAAATATTAATGTTAATAATATTATATCACCACTTATTATTGTAATAAACTTATTTTTCTTTTTCTCATTGTTCCTAAAAATCTTTCTTATACAGTTTTCTTATTTTCTGTGTTTCTCAGTACAAGCCTCGTCCAGTTTCCCTTAATCTTTATAATTTCCTCAAAATAAATATCTTTGATTTACTTTTTTCAATATTTCCAATTTATTCTTTACATTTCCCTGCAAATTCACATCTTTACATCCTCTAATTCTTTCTCTCCACTCTTCATTAATTGCCCATGTTTATGTCCCATAAAAAAACAATACTCAAAAAAAAAAAAAACATTTAACAAACTTTTTTAAAATTTTCAATGTTCCACAAAATAATTTTCTATGTCTAACATTAAGATAATTTAGTACATTGAAATTGTCACATCAACTTTTTTTATCTCTAATAGGATCATTAGTCATTAAATTTCCCATAAAAATGAACTAATTTGCTCTATAATTTATTGTTCTATTTATCTATTTTCATTGTTTTACTTTTATTATCATTTATATCATCTCAAAATTTTCTATAAACCTTGTCAATCCTACAAAATGCTTTACTGAGCTTTAAAAAATGTGTAATTATCTTGCATAAGATTCAAACATTGGAAGTGACAGTTTCAACTTATCTTTCAAATCTGTCACTCTAGCACTATTCAGCATTACTAACCACAAATATTCCTACAGCAAATTTGTAAATTCAACATTTAATCTCAATGCTAATTATACCACTGCCAAAATAATATTCTTTTATCAGCTCATCTAAATATAGATTGAATAAAGCAGGAGACCATTCTTGCCTTAGATTTTTTTTCCTACATCTATCTCTTTACTAACAAGACTAGTTATACAAATGGGTATTTTCCAATTTACTAACAAATTTCTCAATGAGCACATCTTTTCTATATCTTTTTCAATATATTCAACCAAGTAATGCAATTCATTCCAAATACCTTTTGAAAATCAATAAACAAATATTGACTTCTTTCCTTATTTCTGTATATTTATCTCAATGATGCTTCTCAACATTTCAACATTATGTCTTATTACAATCATTTATGTTCTTTATTATTTTTTACATAATGCTTTTTACAACCCACTATTGACAATTTTGATTGCCCCAGCAATCTTCTTCAGAACATAAATACAATACAAATACATGAATACAAATATACATGAACATATAATTTTACATTTTAAATATACATTCTATCTTATAATCATTATTTATATGCTTATATATATCTTTATATACCTCTCTATATAATTATTGTGTTTGTTATAGTTCTGAAGAAGACTGCTGGGGCAATCGCAACCATTGATAGTGGGTTGTAAAAAGTAATAAAGAACATGAATTATAAGTAAATAAGCAAATATTTTATCTAGCGCCACGCTTGCAATTATATTTCATTCCAATATCAGCCTTTCAAGCTAATTGAGCATGCACCTTTTGAGAGTGTTAAATAAATGAATACTCTCCTCTTCAATCCAAGATATAGTATTTATGCAGGAATAAAAAGAATCCCTCTTATTCCTATGACTCAAATTCTTTTATATGAGCAAATCTGAAGAACGGTTGAAGAGAGCGTGAGTAGATACTCACTTTAAATAAGAATTTGAGTCGTAGGAATAAGAGGGATTCTTTTTATTCCTGCATAAATACTATATCTTGGATTGAAGAGGAGAGTATTCATTTATTTAACACTCTCAAAAGGCGCATGCTCAATTAGCTTGAAAGGCTGATATTGGAATGAAACATGAATTATATTAATATTATATGGATTTGGTGATGCAAAGTTATGTCTTATTACACTGATTTTCCTAAATCCAAATTATATTTTAGATAAAAACATGTTTACTCAAGATTCATTTTTACTAAATTGGATCTTTTTTCTATTGGAATAATAACTGTTGAAATACAATCCACTGGTCATGCTTGTGAATCATAAATATATATTACAAGAAATCTCATCAATTTCCAACATTCATTTCAGTTAAAGGTTTTACAACTCCATTCTTCATTATTGTAATTTCTTCTTCATTGACAAGACCCCCCCACCCCCATTTAAATAACGCTTATTACTTTTATCATATAAATTACTGATATACATTTCATCTTTTTTCTATGCAACTATCTTTTTTACTAATATTTTACTCATTTCTATTTTCAATCATTATTTTACTTGGATGACTCTGCTTTCTCGTTGTAATTAGTTTAGACAAAGCAATTATTTTTTTTATTAATAAAAATATTATTTAACATCTCACAATTTGCACAAAAGTAATAAAATCTGGAAGTTGAAATAAATGAAAAGCTGTATCATAATTCTGAGTAAAATAAAATGCTGACATATCAGTATATCTACAATAAAATATTATAAGCTTTTACACTGCTAAGATGTTTTTATATAATATATAAATAATCATCATTTTCTCGCCAAGTTTAATCCAATTTCTCTTATACACAGCGTCCTCTGTCCATATTACGCCAATAAACTTCCTTATTTAATTCATCTATCTCACATACGGCTTTTTTCTAGATCTTTTACAATCTCTTGGAATCTAATTTAAAATTTCAATCTATCCATCTATTATCATCTCTTCTAAATTAACTCCAGCCCAGCTCCATTTCAGCTTCTTAGTTCTTTCAGTGATACCTGATTGTTCTCTCATGCATATTTTTCATTTTTGATCTCTTCTTGTTTTTCCTCACATACATCTCACCATACTTCTTTGAGTAGTCTGAAGTTAATTTTTTTTTTTAAAAATACATAGGCATAATTTCTTTTAATATCAACTTATTAATACCAAAAATGATTTATTACTAATACTCTTATTACTAATTTATTATATATGTGCACACACATTTAAATTTTAAAGCATTTAAAATTAATTAAATAATTGTACAGTTATGACAGTTTACAATAGGTCTTATCATATACGTATTACCGCCTGCATATCTTAGCAAAATAAATAAAGACGTGGAAGAATTCTTTCAGTGTGTATGTAATTATCATTTGAATAGCTATGGGCTTCAGAAGAGGAATGCTAATCTCCTGGGATCCTTCATCTAGGTGATGACAGTTACTGATATAAAAATTAAACTGCTCCATGATTAAGTTATCAAAGTTCCAAGGATAGCAGCTAACTATTTATCAAAATTCTTCCGGGACTTGTTAATGCAGAAGACTTCCATGGATTTCTCATGGGCTTAACTTTATATTTGTGGCAGTTTTGGAAAAAGTGTCTGTTTTTTTTTTTTTTTAAATGAAACGACAAAACATTATATCATCTTAAAAAGGAATAATTTAAGAAAAGATAAAGAAATAGTAGCTGCCTACTTGGAAATGTATATATATATTTACAATATATGAGTTCAAAAACACTATATGAGGATATGTTAAATTTTATTCCATTCGTTTTGATAAATATTAAACTCTGACAAGATATAATAGTAGATATCTAGTTCTAAGATTAATCTTCAGTTGAAAGACATATTTAATTTTATATAAAGTTACTGTTAACACTAACTGAAATGATCATACAAATATATAAACCATTATACAATTACAAATATCCAGTAACGCCCTCTTTGTAATAGTCTATATCTCAATAATAGCGCTATTATTGAGATATAAACTATTACAAAGAGGGCGTTACTGGATATTTGTAATTGTACAATGGTTTATATATTAATTTTATATTTATGTATCAGTTTAAGAGTAAAATCAGTTATTTTTATCTTTTAATGGATTATATTCACCACCACCACCCCCAAGAAAAAAATTTCGAACGAAAAGAAGCAATTTATAAGGTAGTTTGAATATGTTTGAGTAATTTCCAATTTAATCATTTTTTTTTGTCATTAATTTAATGGCTGACGATAGATAGATTCAGCAATAAAAACAAAATTCAATGCTACTCAACATCATGGTTAGTAGCAATGTATCACGTCTAGCATTGATGTCTTAATAATAATGTCTTCTACATAATTATAATAATAAAATCCTTATATGAATAACAAAATAAATGAAATTGAAACATTCATAAATTTTAAACAATGCGCCATCTCTCTTCTCCCATGAAAGACTCTGATAAGTTAGCTTTGGTATTTTCTAAATGAATTGTGCTATGCCAATTATATATATAGTGTAAAAAGTTTTATTATCGCGCCATATTTCGAAAGCCAAATTATGTAACTTAAGAATAAAAGAATATTACTCAGACATTAATTACTATCAATCTCAATCTGCAACCATTTCTAATTTGGAGTGCAAAGCAAATCAGGATCATTACATTAACTCTATGGCAAGAATTACGGAATTATAGATTGTGACATAAATTCTGATTGGTATGTTAATATTAATAATAATAAAAGAGAACACGATAAAACCATGTTTAAAACCCAGCATAATAGTTGTTACTCAAAGATGCTTCATCAAATCCAAAATAAAATAAATGAAAAAATGACAATGAGATTAAAAAAATTGCCATGAAAATATTTTTATTACAAAACATATATGAATAAAATATAATACAAATTAAATTAATGATTAACCCAATAAATAAATTAATAAACACAAGGTGTAACTTTTTTAACTTTCATTTTATTTATCTTGAAATTTGTTATTTACATTTTTTTCATCCAAAATTGTACTTCTGTATCCTTTTGCAAAAATAAATAAATATAGTGTACAGCAGTGAAAAATCTATGTCCATTATTAAAATTCATATTTGCAAACTTCACTTCGATAATGCATTCCAATTACTGTCACTCTGTGTGTTTGCTCATCATGTATAACCCATGGTGATTTGTTAAATATTCCACTTATGAACTTGAGTAAAAAATTTATATGGTCATTTCAAGCTAATGTTAATAATTATAATACCTCTTATAAATTATACAGGATGAATATATCTCTTAAATATTCTATAGAACAATTGCTCTGTCATGTCACTTAATTTTTTTTTTATCTTTAAAATGGAAAACATCTTTATAATATCAAGAGCACATACATTTCTCACTTTGCTTCTATATAAAACATTTAATATTTATCTTTTACTATACTTATACGAAATATACTAGTGACCCTACTGTGGCCAATACATAACACTATCATCTTGTAGTTAAATATCTTTCTCAAAGCCTACATTTGTTTAACGTATTTATAAAAGCTGAAGGCATTGTACTTTAACTATTCTGTGAGTTTGTGCCAACCACATGGAAAACTTTTATGCCACTCTTCCTTTAAAATCAAAAGATTCCAATGGACAATTACACTTTACAAATGATTTTATTATAGTGCATATTGTTCTGCCTGGGTGCAACATTTTTGTGTCCTCCTTAAACTAAAATTTCAAGGATTGTGAATCATTTTAATATATTAAAGGAATGTATATATTTTTAAAAAAAACCACATACACAAATAGTAAAAAAAAAAAACATTCTTATTCATTTCTTACAGAGATGTTCCACTGTCCTTTATTACAGAAAAAATATTTTATGATAGCTGTTAAATCTAAATTCTACATATTTCATTTTCTGTACTTAATATGGATAATTTTTTTTTAATGTTCTGAAATATTTGATTGTGATTTTTTATTAATTTTAACTTTGAGATGACATTTCTATAAAAGCATTTGTTAATGGTATTGTTTAAAAAATACATAGAGCTATTAATATATAATGTTAAATTATTTTCAAATGTACATGTAAAATACCTAAACGTGTCATTTGTGATTTTAAATTTGTGTTGAAGCTTATACCTACAACTCAGCCATTCACTGATATCTCTTACATTCCAAAGGTGACAAATGTATTTTTACCTCATTTAATGAAGGTAACAAGTAGTTAAAATACTTTCCTATGGAAAAAAAATTGGCTGGTTCCTCTAGATAAAAATTATATATAAGATGTTAACAAACAACATGATCTAGTATACACAGTAATTTTAAAAAAAAAAACTTACATGGACATTATATACTTGTATAAATTGTGTGGTGTGTATTATGCGAATATGCACTTAAAATATGTATGATAATAAAACTTAAATCTATGTAAAAAAAAAAAAACAAGTTTTTTTTCTTTCTGGTGATCCATTCATCAATCATAATTATTCAACTTTCTGAGTCATCATTTACTCATTTTAAGGTATATCATTATATTATAAATCCTTTGATCTTGGGTTGTTTTTTTTTTGACAAATGTACCAGATGTTGATGATTGAGGATCTCTGGAACAAAAATTTAAAATGAATAGTTGTCATACTTCTTGGATAATCTTTTCATATGGGATGCTGAGATGTCATGATTTTGGAAAGTTTTGATACACCTAGATAATTTAAGCACTTTGTTCTATTTTGTCTTTGTTTTTAAAAATAGTGATGATGGTAAACATGGGTAAATTCATGAAACAAATGTCACGATTTTCTTAGTTCCACTTGATGTAAGATATCCATTTTGGTTTCCAAGTTGAAAGATTTTTTTTTATTTTTTCATGGTCATATTAGTTGCTGCCATGATTTTAGTTAAAAATGTATGCAGCTTTACACTTTTAAACACAATTGCTAAAAATAAAAGTGCAGAAAAATAGATGAAAAAGTAAAAGTAAATTAGCAGTTAACAATTTTTTGTGTTCTTCCATGCAACTGTTTCTTGTTACGCTGAAAAAAAATCCATACTGAAGTTTTCATTTTAATTTGCACTACTCTATTATAGTAATATTAGCGATTAAGCCAATGCACATGGATTCATTCAATTCTTTCTAAAATACTATATCTCGTGTCTGGAAAAATTGAGTATTCATTTATAATTTATCTTTAAAGCACATATGCATTGGCTTAATCGCTAATATTACTATTACATAAAAAAACATAGCGCTATATAAAATAATATCTCACTACTCTATTATATTACTTACTAAAATTATTTAAATAAAAAAATGTTTAATAACAACTTATTTAATTTATTATAAAAACTTATTTATCATTAGTGTAAGATTAGCAAAAGTAGCATAAAATAATATTATCAAAACTTAATCACAGTTAACATAAAAAAATACTCTGACGTATTAAAAAAGTATCCAATGCATTCTGTGTTTGAAAATTGTAATCAATATTTAAGGCTTTTTTTTTTACAATATGTACTATGCAAATCTAAACAATTAGCATTTCATATACAAATACCCTAGCTGTCGAACATTTTTTTTGACACAATATGTCAAACTTTATTAAATGCGGTAGTCATTTTCTTGGAAATGACTTAAAATTTTTTTAGATAAGTACAAGTGAAGTCAGAAATACGAAATATTTAAATAAATATTAACGTTATGAATCTTTTTCAGATTATTTGTATTGAATTTTAATCATATAAAATTTATTATTAAACACATAATGTACGTAATTTTTCTCACATTTTTTAAAAACTGAAAATATATTAGCAGTACTATTGTAATAACATACACAATAATGAGATATTTTAGAATTGAGCAAATAAATTAAGTGCCCCTTTTAATTTAGATTTAGTAATTTTTGATTATTCAAAGTTCATTATTATAAAATCATTTTTTTTTTTTTTTTCAAAATAACAATTACAATAACTAAATTATAACAGGCAAAACTCTCTATACAGTAATGCCACTCAGTGCAAGCTAGATGCCAGAAGACTTGTGCATAAAATCCCTATCTCATGCCTACTCATCCAATATCCCCAGACTAGTTTCTAGCTTGTGGCTTTTATCAGTGAGGATCCTTGAATCAGGGGATATTGAATGAATAGGCATAGATAGGGATTTTATGCACAAGTCTTCTGGAATCCATTGATTACTTTGGTTTGCAATGAGTGGCACTGCTGTATGAAGAGTTTTGCCTGTTTTAACAGCTTGAGCAAGCATAAGAAATGGTAATCATATGATGTTTAATGGTTTAACTAAATTACAAGATGGTGATCATAATTTTTACAGCAAGTAAAAAACTGTTAATAAAAATTTTATTCCATAAAAGTAAATACAGTGTACAGTTTTTAAACTGAAGTATACATTTTCAAATTTAATATTGTATTAATATATTTGGTTGTTGTTTATCATTAAAATATAATTCTGATTATTTATTATACAGAATAAATCACTTTTTTATTGGTTTTGTAATCATTAACAATGAAAATATTTACTTTGGATATGTTATTTATGAAATACTGATTGGCTTGCAAGAGTAGTGGATGAAAATTAAATACTGTACTGTACGTGACAAGCAAATTTCTCTTTACCATTGTCTAAAAAAAAAATTAAAACATTTTGTCCAGCTTCATGCAATAAAGTTTTCATTTTATGTATTTCAAAAATTGATATTTATAAACATGTCTTCTTTTTTTTTACATTTATGTATTCTTATTTTTAACACCATAAATAACATAAAATATAAAACCATTAAATGTGTATGCATTCCTTATTATTTCTTTTAAAACTTACATATATATGTGTAGACAAAATCAATAAATAACTTCTTTTTTCCTAACAATATTAGATTTTTTTTTAAAAATAATAATAATAATCATAACAAAAAATAAATGAAATATTATTATAAGGCTACCCTTTAAAATATTAATAAATTTAACATTTCCAAGGATAATTTGAAATAAAGAAATTAATAATACAATGTTAACATCTGAATCACTTTAGTCTATCATAAGCATACTACCTAATAAAGCTGATTAGTCTATTTTCCTAAAGTATATTTTCCTTTTCTTCAGGCCCTTTGGGATCCAAAGTTAAACTTCTAATGCCTTTGTTTACTGATTTAAATAATTATTACTTGAATAAGTCTCATAATACTTCATGCAAATAAATTATAAGGTGAAAAAAAAGAGGTATATAAATTTTAAAATAGTTAACTTATTCCTCCAGCTATGTGCAAATTTGCCAGATGAAAGAGAAATAAATCTCAACCCTTTCGTTTTTTTTCCTCAGAAAATCATTTTGTTTATAAGTTTAATAAATAAAGATGCTCTTGTTTTATTGTTAATTCTGGAGACAAACTTTTATGAAACTAGTCAATACAAAAATCTAGATTGTTTAGTTTCTCTTCCTACTGACCTCACATATCACACTATTAAAAAATCTAGATCTTTTATTCACATGTTCCAACATAGCATTCAATTAAATAAAACTGATTATTGTAAATAAATAAAATTTTATTCATTAACAATTTTTTTTTCTTAAAATTTATATATATAACACAAAGATTATTCACTAATATATATATGCAATGTCAAGATAAAAATATACTTTGTTTTTCTATCTTAATAATTATTATTTATCTATTTACACTAAAATTATATGAACTAATTATTCAAAGACAAATTAGCCAAAGAGTGTGAACACATTTTATTTTTTCTTTATTTTATTTTATTTTTTACATCACTATTCTCACCCTTACCAAATTGTCATTTTGAATATAATATATGTATAAAGATTATAAGCATCAGGCAAAGGCGAAAAAAAAAAAAAAATAGATCTTAAATGTAAGATTAAATTTTAAACAAGATAAAATAACAATGAAATTATCAATGTAAAAATTGGCTAAATAAAAACATGATTGAAAGTATTAATGAATTTCAAATATAGTGTGTATATATAACACATTAACAGGTGATAAAAGAAACAAGTTAAGTGTGTATTTGTGAATATTAAATCTAAATTTTCAATCTAAACACAAATGATCACATTATAAGATAATTTAATTCCTTAATAAAGTGTTATAATATTAAAGTAAAAAAGTTAATGATAAGGAAAAAACAGTTTAACAAGTATAAAATCATTATCAAGAAACAAATATCCATTGAGAAACATAAAAATATAATCATTATGGAACAATGTTACTTTTATGATCTGCAGCTGTCATCATCCGTTTCACATAATGCAAAAAAATAATTTATTGTTTTAGTAATACCCTAAAATGTAGAAAATAATAAGAAATATATATATTGAATAAATATATTTATAAAAAAGCAATAAAAAAGTTGGTTTTAATGTAATACAAAGATCATAAGAAAAATCCTTAAAACATCTAAAAATGTGCTTTCATTTAAAACATTTGTTTTCGTGTTGATTTTGATACATAATGAAAATTTAATTTCTTCCTCTTTCTCTAATCTGACATGTCACTGAGCAGACTAAGGATGTGATAAATATTGTTTTTAAAAAAGTCGTGGGCATCAATAGATGTTGAATATTCTTCATCAGTCGTTCTGGCTGTCTAACAATTAAGCTATCATATCCTAGCTTTACCAGATGTTAACTCCATGTTAGAAACATAGTAAGTTAATGCACAAATTATTACACTACAAAAAAAAGTTGCTGAAACATTAAAAATAATAAACTGCAATTTACTTGTATGTAAGTGTGTAAATTTATTTATATACGCTATCAATTTATTAGTTGCAGTCTACATATATATCATCATCATTATCCATTATCAAACAACTGCAGGATGAAGGTCTCTCCAAGTTCAATCCATCTTCTCCGATCTTTAGCTTCTCTTCATCACATCACTCCTGCACATTTTTTTTATTTCATGCATCTATCTGACATGTGGTCTCTTTCTGGGTCTTTTACAATCTCTTGGAATCCGGGTTTAAAATTTCAATTGTCCATCTACTATCATCTCTTCTAGCAATATGTGCAGCCTAACTCCATTTCAAACATTTAATTTTTTTCAACAAGATCAAGTAACACCTGTTTGTTCTCTTACCCGTACATATATATGTACGGTATTCTAGATAATAAAGGGTTAAATATTACAATTGATATATATATAGACAGAAAGAGCAATATTCACACATAAAAAATGTTAAAAAAAAAAAAACAATTCTGAAATCACCTGCTTAAATTACGTATAATTATTTAATTTAACACAAACTGTATCAAACGTTTTATTTTACCAATGTGTGTAAATGTGCAGACTCAATTTTTTTTTTGTCTTGCAATAGCTTTTATATAATATACTAGCAAAAATAAGGATGTACGTGTGTCATCGTTTTTTGTTTTTTTTTTAAAAGTAAAATATAAATAATGTTGAACTTTCATTATTATATACTATTCCCTAATATTGTGTTACAGTTAATCATAGCGATAGAGAAACTTCATTGTAATGACTATTGGTAGAATAATATCAATAACAATTTGGATTTTCTTTCAATTAAATATCACTAACTTTACTGTTCAATGAATTTAATACAGATTCAAAATAAATTTCATTTCCTGTCACCAAATGAGAAAACAAAACCAACCATTGTTAATTTCTTCTAAAACTGAATTATACAACATTGAAAGAATTATTTCTCAGTGGAGGTGATTAACTGTTATAGGCAGGTTCTTTAATTAGCTGCAACGTCATAAAAAAACCTATTAGCAACTTAGGCAGAAGAAACTCAAGTTATTTGGCATAGTAACAAAGATTAGGTTTTAGTATGAATCAAAACGTCCATAAAAAACGATGGGAATAAAAATAATTATCTTGTCAGTCTAAAAAGATAGGTAAAATAATAAAAATCAAACATCATTTTAAGCAAATATATTTTACTAAAATTTAAAAAATGATATAACAAAAGTCATCATCGTCAGTTTGGTCAAAAACACTAAAGTCCATTAATCTACTTTTGAAACATCCATATTAAAATTAAAAAAATTACTTTAAGGAGAAGTTATACAACATTGGAATATTCACGTGACAGATTGATATGACAGTTCCAATAAATTGGCAAAACAGAAGATTATTATTATTATTATAGCTGTTTTTGTTGTTATTATTATATTCAGCTAAACATGAGTTTGCAGCTCCTTTATTATGCCAAACAACCCAAGACAACACTTATAATTAGTAATCTGTTCTTTCTTATAAAACTAACTATTAATTTTTATCCCTATCAAATAACATCCTTATATTTATCCACTTATGCATAAAAATCCTACAAATAATAATACTATTTTGCTAAATGTATTACAAAATTCTTTTATAATATTCAAACTTTTTCCATCCTTCATTTCTTGAATCTATCTTGTATTGACATATATTACTTTATACATTTTCTCTTTCTTAATATATTAATTTATTTATAACTTACATTATTTTTAACTGTGGTATTTTATATCATTAACAAGCATTTCGTTTAGCTTCTTTCTCTTTCACTTTTATCAAGTGACTCAATTTTTCCAATTTTAACTTCTGCACATTTCATTTAATGATTTTTTTATCTCTTTTTCTATACCCATTAACTTCCTCTACTTTAGAATTTTATTGTACCTCTCTATCATCTTGCTAAATTTTTTGATGTATTCATACAATGACACAATACCAAAAATTTTAAATCATTCTTTTGCCAATATTCATTCCATTTCAAACAAAACCTTCTTTCATATAACTATTTTTGAACACATTTCCTGAAATAAATTTCCAGCCAACAATTATTATTTGATAATATCATGTCCTATCAAAGTAAAATAAAAAATAATAATTTCTGGGAATTCTCTAGATTTCCATTGGCATCTTAATAAGAATGGCACCAATATTAAAATTTTTAATTTTCAAATTTTTTTTAATATTAAGAATAAAGTAAATACCTCTTCAGTGATCACACTGTTTAATATTGATAGTAAAAAAACTAGCATAAATAACAACTATAATTTAATATCAATTTTACTCACTAAAAATGTGGTGTTGTTTTAAAACCATACAAAGTATAAGGTTGATTGTAAATGTAATCCAATTGTGAATGCACCACACCCATATCAGTTCTTATAATAACTTTAGTTTTCTATATATAATTACTTTAGAAATATATTCACAATGTTATAAAAATATTCTCATAAATATATAAACAAATGTATAATTATGATTTCATTAACACTTGTAATGCAAATTTTAATTTATATCCATAATGAACAACAACCATTAAGCTATCCAATAAATTTAATAGAAGCTGAATTGTTTGAGCTAATTTCAATAGATAGATTTTGTAAAATGATACAAATAGTTTTTTCTTAAATGAAGTCAGGTTTCTTGAAAAGTTGTTAGCCAAGTTAAACATTCCTTCTAATATTATAAACATTACAGTAAACCCATCTACTCCTATCAACTATTATTACTTTCCAATATGCAATCACCAATTCATTCTCTTAGTATTGTTTTTTTCTTCTTCTTTTATCCTATTTAATAAAGGTTATTTCATTAGATTGAAAACTTTATCCTCATATTCCCCAATCTTATTATCAAAACTTAAATTAAAAAAAATATAACCAAATTTCTTCCACCTTTATGTTACTTTCAGTCTCTATACAATCTATTCTAATCCTTTTCCATCAGTCTACATCCCAAAAAATAAAAGCTAAATAAACCCTCTCCTAACTCCTCATAACACACAGTCCATTTCATTTTTATCCTCTTTTGTTGATACACAAAGATCCTGTTCCAGCACTGAATGATAATAAGCTCTCAGTAGAGTAAGCATACTTTTTTTTTTTTACATTTTGTATATTTTTTATTATATAACTCTCCAATCTTTATTATTATTCATATTCACTTTCCATAACTGTATTTATTTTTCTCTAACTTTTCTATTCTTTTTTCTAATTATAACCCATATAAGACACTCTATTAATCCGATTTCTTAAATACAAATAAACAGAAACTAAAACTTTATCTATTAACTTTGTCTTTCAAATATTAATTTTGTTATTAAAACAAAGAAATCCACCCCATTTCTTCATGCATAGCCTTATTTCCTAACAAAAATTCCTCATCCAGTGCACATCTATGTCTTTTTTTAGTTAAAACAAATATTGTTCTCCTGTTCTGAATTATTTCTACACATCTCATAATTTTACACGAGTAATATATACAACAGACAGATTTTTAATTAATCCCATTCTATTCTTTGCTTCTTGTATCAACTCAAGCAACCATTGGGCCAGAAAATTCCTAATCATATTTCACAAAGTAGGTAAAAAATTATACTTTCCTGCATTTTCAAAATAAATATCTCTCATTTTTTATCACTCAACTTAACTCTTTCAATAGTTATTATAACCTTAAATTTTTCATATTTATGGCTATTTCTAAATAATTCTATAATAAAATCTCTATATCTTATATATTATTTGCAACAAATACTATTTCATTTTCTAAAAATAACAGCTACTATATAATGTAATCTTTTGCTTCTTAATATGAAAATCTCCAATACTCTCAATCTTCCTATCTCAAGCTCCAATATGGTTTTTGAACTTAAACACATTCTAGTAAATTTATTATTGCTATTAATTATAAATTATATTAATTTTTAACAGGTTTTAACGTATAAATATTTGTTTTGTATAAGTTAATTGTTAATCTAATTAATTATATTAGTTTTTATTAAATATAGTATTTCAATGATTATTAATAATTATGTAATTATTTTTTTCAATGGTTATACTTATAATCATTATTCATTTAATTGTTTCTTTTTATTTGTGTACTTTGTGTTATTTGAACTTATATTAACATAATTTTTTTAATACTCTTTCAATATTGTTTATGTAATTCTTATTTGCTTTTCTGATGTAAGGATTTTCTATTTTTTGATGAGATTGTTTTTACCTCATGATATTTTATAAATACTATTTAAATGATTTTTGATAGACTGTTTATGATTTTAATGATTATCCTGTTTATATTATTATTTATTTTATGAATAATGTTGTTTATTTTTATTTTATTATCATTTGTTTTTATTATTATGTACTGTATATTTCCCAAAGGATTTATTACACAATATATAATTAGCATAAGTTATTTTGCACTATAAGTACTGAATAGCATAAGAAGATGGAAAAAATTAGATGTACATAATAAGATATATCATTCTCATATCAAAATTTACACCCAAATTTTGCAATTATATAAAAAATGTCAGATATATTAAGAGGAGGGGGGAGGCAGGACATTTAGAACTAATTAATTCTTTAATTAATTATTGTTCTAGAGTTCATAAGAAATTTGAGCACTAAAAATGACTGAGCTGGGATGCAAACTATGGGTTTGAATCTCAAGGGCCTGTCATTCTACAGTTGGCAAAATTGTATGATATAGATAAATTATGAATAATCACTCTAAATACAACATTGGAACAATTGACCTAATATATTTAAACTTTTAAAATACCATTACTATTAAAGGTTTATTGCATTAAAAACTCAAATGCTGCTTTTTTAAGGACCAGGTGGTGATATAAATATATCATGGGGAGAATTTTTTTTATGTCAAACAGAGTACAGGGCTTTTGTATTGAGATACAATCTATTGTATGAATAAAAATGCAAGTGAGTAGTGAAAGTTTAATTTAAGAAAAAAAGTCAAAAATGACAAAAACTATTATCTATTTTTTTTTAAATGTTAATTTTTAATTATTTTAATTGGATGATTATATGTTTATTCATTTGATTTCTTTATTTTTTAAACTTATAGAGTATTGTTTGAACAATAATTTGTAACCCACTATATATTTTTGTGACAGTATTTGGTTTTAGATCCTAACAGCCATACTGAAAATACTAATCAATAAACTTGGCATTTGTATTTTTATATAGGATTATTTCCATCATCTAATATGTGTATTGAATGTCATGAGAAAAATTTAACTTTAAATATTCTAAATACATTAAACTGTTAGTAACAGCACGTCAAACAGGTTAGTATATGCATGTTTTGAGAGGTAGTATTCTCCCTTCTTCAGGTGTTTCTGGCCTGACCAGTGATAGTACTAGCATAGGATTCAAACTTGGGTCTTTAGATTCTTGATTATTGAATTTTAAAATAATGCTCTAACCAACTGAGCCATCCTGCCAAAGGCAACAGTCTGTAGAAATTGCATATACTTATCTGAGGTTCCTCCCGATTTCTCCACTTTTTTCTTAACAGCAAAGTTGATTAGTGGTTTCCATACATTATGTATAGTCACACTAGATTGGCTTATGGGATTTTTTTGCCATTGTCATGTGAGCAGCTTGTTTAAATTTTCTTCTTTGTACCGTTTCTTCTCTATCCAATATTTTTGTATTTTCCCAATTGAACATATGTTCATTGGTACATACATGGTCTGCTACCTTAGACACATCTGTTTTTTCTCTTCTAATCATTGGTATATGTTCTTGCAAATGCTTTTCAATGGGGATGACTGGTCTCACCAATATATATTTTTCCACATTCACATGGTATTTCAAAGATGCAGTTTTTTTTCTTTACAGCATTTCAAGTTTAGACTTAGTAGATGTTAGAATTCCTCATACTGTGGTATGGCTCTGGAATGCTGTTCTGATGTTATAGTGATTGCAGATTTTTCTTAATTTGTCTGCTATTTTTGGAGTATATGGTTACAATACAGTACCAATAATTGTCTTTTCTCTTGATGGTTCTTTTTGGTGTCTACAGCTGCTCACATGACAATGGCAAAAAATCTCATAAACCAATCTAGTGTGGGTATACATAATGTATGGAAACCACTAGTCAACTTTGCTCTTAAGAAAAAGTGGACAAATCAGGAGGAACCTCATAAATAAGTATATGAAATTTCTACTGACTGTTGCTTTGGCATGATGGCTCAGTTGGTTAGAGTGTAACCTTAAAATTCAATAGTCAAGAATCTAAGGGCCCATGTTCAAATCCCATGCTAGTGCGGTCACTGATCAGGCCAGCAACATCTGAAAAAGGGAGAATAATACCTCTCAAAATGTTGTGCATATACTAACTGGTTTGATGTGCTATTACTAACAGTTGAATGTATTTGAAATATTTAAATAAAGTTAAATTTTTCTAAAGACATTTAATATACATATTAGATGATGGAAATAGCCCAATATAAAAATATAACTAAAACACCATCATCACAAACCTTCAGGAAAACAATAAACGTAGCATTTTCTGTATTTTTGCAAAATGTGACAATCATGTACTGTCAATGTAAATGTACTTTTATGTGCATTTTTATAGTAAATAAAATACACCAATAGTGAAAAATGTTTTACTTTTTAATATTAATCAACAAATAATGAGTCACTATTTATTAAAATGTTTAGTTTAAAAAAAAATAAAGTAATTCAACTGGGCACAAGTATTTTACAGCACATACATATTGACTGTTTTTACTAATAAAAAATATAAATTGAAAATTATTTTACAATTTTTTTTAAAAAAAAGCAAAGCAATTCAATCAAACAAATATTTTCCAAGTTGCTGAAGATTAAATACTGTATGTTGCAGCTGGAAAAAAAAATTTGTGATGTCAAATTAGCATGTATTATGCTGATTCTAAATACAATAAGTTTTGAAATCATATTTTTGTCTCAGATGTTTTCATTTAATCATATTTCTGAAAGACTTATATGGCAAGTACTTACTAATAAAGACCCTGCATTGGCATTGTTGTGATAGTGCTATCTAATGAATGAAAAGGATTGTGAAACAAACAACCTGGGTCAAATCTGATTTGCTTCTGTAACAGACATGAAGAAAGAATATTAAGAATAAATTTATTCTGGCAATGAGCTACTCATACTGAAGCTGACAAATCACTTGTGTACAATTATTTTTGGTACACTTTGTTTGACATTCTACCATGAAATAAGATTGCTGAGAGAAAAGTATATTTTATAAAATATAATAAATATATATATAAATGTAGATTTTTATTTAATAAACAAGATTATTTTTATTGTAACTACCCTAATAATCAAAGAAAATGTACATGTAGTTTTTTTAAGATAAGAAAAAAATGCATTTAATTATAATTAAGAAAGGGAGGAAGATATATTTCTTCTCCCTAATTAAATATGGTTGATTGGAATATCGATCGCCAATACGAACTTAATAAATGAAAAAAGAAAAAAAATTAGAGATTATATAAAAAAATCAAACCTTGTTTAAATTTGTAAAGCATTCATATGGGTTGATGAAATGATGTTAGTCCATAAACAAAAATGAATGCCATATTAAAGATAAAAGAAAACCATGTGTTATAAGTTATGATTAATATTGCAAATATTAAAAATAAGCTTTGTGGAAGAATTAAATTCCTGAAGGGACAAAGTAAAGTGTCAATAGGTACTTGCATGATGAAACCAGATCAGTGATATAAAAAGGCGCCCCAGAGAACTTTGTTTCATAATATTATTCACGAATTCTGAAAATTAAGAGTGCTGTACTCTTCATTGAGCAGCGTATCACAGAGAAAAATCCAAACCTGTAGAAAAATGTTTTGTCGCATGTTTGTTTTTACCTGCAGGTATAATTCAAACCAGATGTACTGCTATACAGATACAGTAGCTGATGCCTTCTTCGTAACCTAAAGTTGAGAGAATTCCTTGATTCAGAAATGCTGTGCCTATATAATACCAGGACCCTAGCAAGCTAATAAGAAAAACAACACTTCAAACGGACTTAATGGATCTCATAGTTCATGGATATAAAAAAATCCATGACCACGGTATACACTTATTATAGCAATCATTAAATCTATTCAAAAAAAATAAGATATGATTAATAAAAGCTCTACACCTAACTTTAGTGGTTATCTGAACTAATAAAACAAACTTTTAATGAACTAATAAGAATGTTATATATCTATTCTATGTAATGTTGTATCTATAAGGTGATGTTTAATAATACTCAATAAGATAGTATTAATAAATAATTTTGTATTTATAGTATGTATTTACTTGTTTATTAAATCTATGCGATAAACTTAAATTCAGCAATCTTCATTATTTAGATTCTTCCATGAATGGGTGCTAATACATGTATTCAATTTACTAAATCTCCATAAATAGAAACCAGATAACAAAAACTTGTAATTATAAAGGAGAGAAATTCCGTCTTTATTAATTAACTTTGTGATGGTGTGTGTTCAGCTAATGTGGTCTACTGAACATTGGTGCTTGAAACAAATAAATAAAAACTGTCACAAGTTATAGTTCTCCTTTATATCATATAATATGACATGATCAGGAAATATAATCGTGTTTCCCTAATATTTATTTATTAAATTAAAATGAAGGGTACAATTTGGTCAAATCACAATCGTTAATCTGTTATACTTGTATGTATTATATAAATGATAATAAACACTTTAGTAACTGGGATCTATATAAATATAATTTAAAAAATATCAGATGAAAAAGTTACGACCCAGTACACTTGGTAAGTCAGAATTGATCTAATGTTTTCCATTATTCTGCCATGATGGGCAAAGTAATTAGCAAATCAACTTTGTGACATATTGGAGCTAGTATTCTGCTTATACGAACCTACCTATAATGACAGTTATAAAGTTGAATAGAAAGCAGTCACAATGGGAAATAGTTCAACTTCCACAAAAAAGTTTGTCACACATAATGTTCATCAAAACTAGACATCAAAGGTATGTATTGATGAAGTACCAATCCAAATAAAAAAAGCCAGATTTTCTGGTCATCAAATATATAAAACTGAGGGAAGATGTGACAATACAGCAAAGTATTTACATATTAGAATTAAGCTATCCATATTGTGAATCAGAGAAATCGCAGATCTCAAATAGATGGATTCAATTTAAAAGGAGGGTCTTATTGAAGCTATTTCTATATGCCAAGCTAAGACAGGAATACTCTGTGTCCCATTTTTTAACAAGGTGTATCCAATTCAGTCATACATCCCAATGAATAGCTATCCTACATGAATCTAAATGTAATAGGATTCTGACATTCAACCATGAAGCCAAATGCAAAATTCTGAAAATGGTGGAAGTCATATCCCAGAACTGTTATAGTTTCACTTGAACACATATGCTGGAAAATGTTGGGCAGAACAGCAGTAATCCATACACCTTTCAAGAATTTCTGAAGAACATTCATGCAAATTATAACCAAAAAAATATTTGATTTACTTTTTTTTTCTGCTACAAAAAAAAATGATTCGCAAATTACTTTGTTTCAATTTCAAAGAGAACTCTTCATTATCTCATTTCAATTTTGATTAGTTTTCTTTAAATTTACAATAAATTAAACTAATTTTTATTATTGTTTAATTAAAGTATAACACACACACGCACAAAAAATACAACATATAATATATATTGTTTCATCATAATATTACACAACTTTTTACAATTTGCATTTATTATTATTTTATGTAAAATTTTACATAAACATTATTTTACTATTTTAATTTTTTTGTTGTTGTTGTTTAAATAAAAAAACAATCATCAAATTACATTCATTAATTTATATAAAATATTTTACTTTGAGAATATTAAGTTTATCAATTAGTAATTTCAGTATGGGTTTAACCCAGAAAGTGTAATGTAGTGTCTACTATATTGGTACCACATGAACACCAGTTTCTAATTCAATTTACATTTGTGGTCGCATAAGCATTTCTTTATTAATTAAAATATCTAAAAATTGATTTTATTATTAGTTTCCCTTTCAACAATAAATTAATTTTTTTCATCACTTTTCTTTATATATTCCATAAAATGTTTGCTTTTCGTTTTGTTAAGTCAACAACAACATATCTTTTGTAAAATACAGATTAGTTATTTATATATAAAGTTAGTTAATAAATATTAATTTTTAAAAAGAGGATAAATTACAACTCTTTTGAACGCAAAAACAATCATTATTTTATAAACATCCTTTTCTATAAGTAATTTGTTTTGCTTTAGGTAAGCTATTTATTTAAAACAAATATTAAAAAATTCTTAAAAAGATAATTATCTAAATATTAACCCCCAATTTTCTGAAATATACTTCCTTTAGAAAATTATTTTCTAATCTTAATGTTTTGGATAAATAGACTAAAATATTACTTGTAAATCTCAATAGTTGATTTTTAATTGACTACTTTAAAATGTACATAGTGTGAATTTGATATTAGATTATTTAAAAAATGATTTATGGTTGCATAAAAAAAATTATTTATCTATTCAAAAAAAATCTAAAAAATTTAATTATTAATGAGTTGGAGTTATTAAAAAAAATGTAAATTTTTCTTTCTTTATTTATTTAAAACAAAAATGCTTTCAATGTGATAATCTACAGAAATGCATTTTCTTAATGATCATACAATAATCAAAATTTGTTCTTATAAAGTAGAAGACATCCACTTCATAAATTAAAATAAAAAATAATTTTATAAAATTATTTTAATTTCTTCAAATTATACAACAATATTAGGTTACCAATTTCATCCACTTATTTTTTCATCTATTTCACAATAATAATATTTCAAATTTCATAGGTTTTTTTTTTCTTTTTTGACCAATTCATCTACAAACTTCTATTCATACTAAATGCTACCCACCTTTAAGGCAAGATTTAGGTGAAGAGGAAGAGATAGTTTATTTATGCCTCCGTTTTGTTTTTTATTATTTAAATTTCGCATGCATTTATAAGTGATATATACAGAAAAAAAATTAAAATTAATCTAACAGGTTAATTTGAATACTTATTTTACAATACCTATCAATAATAATAAATAAATATGCTACATACATATAAATAAGTGAAGTTTTTAACAAAATTGTACAACTTTATAGCTGAACCGCTTTCGGGGCAATCTTTAAAACTCCACAATCATAGCTATTTAATATATAATGAATGATAAATAACGTTTTTTAAACATAAATGTTCTATATAAAATATTTATATATTCAAATAATTAAATATTTTATGCTTTGGAAAGAGTAAAGCAAGCTTCTCTTTTGTTAATGGCATTGTTATTTTTGGCTATTATATATGCTTCTTTTACTTTTCTTTCACTATCATTTCTTTCTGAACAAATAAGCTTCAGAAAGTTCAAAAATATGATTGTTTGTAATCTGGTGCTCCCAAAATATTGATTTAGTTTTATCTTTAATTTTAGCTTTATTATATAAATACTTGTATTGATATACCCTGTTGGTAATATTGGCACGTGTTTAACCTATATATATATATATAGCTTTACAACCTATTTTAGGGCAAGCTATTCTACAAACAATTTGGGGAATTGATTCATAATTAATGCAACCTTTAGAATTATTAATAGATCTATTAGTATTAGGAGGAGTAATATATTTATTTGGAAATCATTGGAAAAATTCTTTATTATTTTTGGTGTGATATTGTTTATAAACTTCTATAATCATTAAAATGTTGTTTATTGATATTTTTATAAAAATTATATATGTTTTTTAATAGCATTCAATTTGAAGCCAATACTAATAAATCTTTAGTATATAGTTCTATGTTATTATTTCTATCCACTTCAAAATAACAAAGCTGATAATTTCGATACAAAAAAAAAACGCAAAACCTGTCCATTTATGTGTATTTGGAATATTACTTTTAGGATGAGTACATCCTCTTATTTTAAATGGCTTCATCAACATTTTATATACAAGTTTATTTTCTTCTTTGGAAATATTTAAATCTAAATGTTTGACCTTATGAGATTAATATTCTTTAATATTTTTTAAAATTTTATTAAAAACTTCACTTATTTATATGTATGTAGCATATTTATTTATTATTATTTTATAATTTTAAAGTGATGTATATATATTATTACAAATGGTTAATATCTATCAATAAAAAAATTTCATTAATTGTGTCAATATTTTTAAAAAATCATATAAGTATAATGTCTTTATTATTTGAGCACATAATCATAAATATAAACATTTCACAGTTACATTTTTAAATTCACTCCACACAATGAATAATCACTAAACAATTAACAACACTATGTACATATGTTGTAATACAGAGCACAAAACATGGGCTTTCTTGAAATATTACATTGTATTATAGTAATCAAATTCAGAACTCCACTTAATCCAATTCCATCGTCCTTAGTTTTTCCTTAAAAATTAAAAAAATATTTTTTATTAAAAATGAAAACTATTTTACATTTTATGCTAAACAAAGAAATAATAATTAAACCTAGACAAAAGTTTTAAAAATCCCAAATATTAGATCAAACTCAAAAAGATAATGACTCTATATTTTTCAGACAAAACAGCATGACATCCATCCATTTTCTTTTGTTTCAGTCTTTAATTCATAGACTATTGATATATATATATTCACATTCACTTATCAAATTCTTATATTTTATGGTAAATCACAACATATAATTTAACTACTTTGAAGTATTTGTATTTTCATCTATTTAATTTTATAAATTGTTATATAAATTTCATTTAGAGCAGTTTTGCTGAATGCTTAAAGCATCCTAAACTCTAACTTAAATCTAATCAATATAAAACAATAAAATGTGTTTTTTTTTTGTTCAGAAGAACATGTGACAAAAAGTAATAGAGTTTAAATCCAAGACATCCTAATTTCTAACTTGAATCTAATTAATATGTAATAATTTAATGTTTTGGTTGTTTGTTTTTTTTTTGATCAGGAGACCATAAAATGTTTAAGCAATAAAAGTGACAGATTTAGTTCAGCACAGGGATCTTTTTTTGGTTTAATTTGTTTATAATAAAAAAATACATTTATTAGCATTTCTATTGAAAATCCCAACATACTCTGCAATCACATGCTACATTTTCGGAGGGAAAATTTTTAGTACAGATCTCCATTTTCTGTGGTAATATTAAATGTTTTGTTTCAAGGTGACAACAATTCCTGCTATATATTACATGGTAAATATCGTATGAATATATTTAATGTGTTTTTATAAATATTATTTAAAAACCAAAATCACTTACTGTTTGCCTGATGCAAACAAAACTTAAAAATTGGCTTAATTAATATAAATATAGTTTCATTTTGTTCTTTACAAAATCATTTTCATCATGAAACTGATAAAAAAATAAAAGAGCATGCCTGAGTTATTCGGAATTTAAAAAAATTCTGTGACTTTCATTTACAAACGTAAGTCCAAACATTAAAACTCTGGTAAAAGCAAAAAAAAAAAAATTCAAAATGGAGTCAAAGATGTGAGTGAAGAAAATTTGGAAATCAAATTGTAATAATAAGACTCATTTAGTAAGCTATATTTAAACTTTATTTTTTTCTATAATACATTATTATATTATTTTAAAAAACACACAAAATATTTTTATCTATAACATACTATACTTTATACAAAAAGAGAAAAGTAGCAAAAAAGCTGTATAGACTGTGTGAACTTATACATAAAACAATTGATGCCTTTTTTGTGAAATGTTGGCCAATAGTTGGTTAAGTTATTGAATAATAACACTTATAAATTAAGTAACCTCTATATTATATATAAAAAAAAAATTAAAGAAATAACAACAATGTGGAAATTCATACAAAAGAAATATATAAATAAAATTTGTTTCAATGCAATCTTTTGACTGCATAAATAAAATAAACAATCAAGTGATTATATGCTAGGAAAAATATATCAAGCCCCCAGATGGTGAGATGAACATAAGATAACAAACTTTTTTATTTTTTTTTTACTTCTCTCAGCAGGAAATAGAGGCAGAAACCTTTACTCTTAAGTCCACCACCTTAACAATGCAATAAATTATTTGCATGAAGTGACTTTACAGTTTAAAAAAAAATTCAATAAAAATCATAAACTCGCATTTCATATATATACACACAAATAAATATCAAAACAATATATATATAAATACTTAAAATCAAAAATATTTACCCTCATCATTAGTCTCACTCAAAAAAGAAATCTAAAGTAAACAATACTGATATGTTCAAGAATAAATTGGGGCTTAAAAATATTATGCAACTTTAAAAATTATTATAACAATTTAAAAATTATTATAAAGGATTTTTTACTACAGTAAATACAGTAAGCTTGTTTACATTATTAAATATCATTATATCACATCAATTAAATACATTGATATGTTGTTGTTGTTTTTTAAATAAAAAAAAGATTGACCTAGGTTTATTTCAAGTTATTTCATAGCAATAAACAAGATTAAAAGAAACAATGATTCCCATTTAAAAATAAATACTAAGTGAAGTTATTTTATTACTGTAATTAATTATAATATGGACGAAGTGAAGCAATTTTATTAGTTTATTACTACAAATAATTATTATATATTAATTTTCTAAAATTAAAATCTATACTAATTTTTAAAACATGATAAATATAAATTTGTTATTATTCTTCAATTAATATTTCATGTTATCTACACAATTCAAAGACTTACAATATATAAAATATACTATATACCATATATAATGGGCAAAACTCTACATTAGTGCCACTCAGTGCAAGACAGAATAATCAGTGGATATAAGGTTTTGCATAAAATCCCTACCTAGTGCCTACTCTTCCAATATCCCCAGACTAGTTTCTGGCTTGTGGTCTTCATCAGTAAGGAGCCTTGGATCTGAGAGCACTGCACCTAGATCTTAGGATCTAATGCAACACTGCAGCAGCCACCTTTTATCTCTAATTAATTACAAAACTGAGTCTAAAATTGAAAACAATATTTTCAATCCAAACTCATTAACTTATCCAAGGTTCCTTCCTCACTGATGAAAGCCACAAGCTAGAAACTAGTTTAGGGCTATTGAGAGTAGGTATTAGATAGAGATTTCATGCACAAACCTTCTTGCATCCATTGTTTAGTCAGGCTTGCACTGAGTGACACTAATGTATGGAGAGTTTTCCTGCTTTAACAGCTTGAGCAAGCATAAGAAATGGTGATCAAGTGATACCATATATAAACCTTATTCTTATCTTACAATCATACAGATTAATATTCATTAAGGCTGTAGCCTCAAGCACATGCATATAAAATGCGATAGTAGGGACCTCTACAGGTCTTAAAACCACAAGCTTACTCATTGGAAGAAAAGAGGGGAACCCTTCTTTACTTCAACCTACTTTCTATTTAAATAAGTGAAGCTGAAGCGGTTCGATCTGAGAGTGTGAAGCTATTCAATACTTCACTAATTAAGTCCACATTTCTTATTACACATTAATACTCGTGAAATCTTTCAATTTACAACAAGTCAATGGAAAGATTTTATAGTGAGAAATCTATTACGATAATTTAAAGTTGTAGCAATAGTTATGAGTTTATTAAACATGACATACTAAGAGGAAATTGGAAAGATTCTATTAATATTCTTTCCCAAAATATCCAGTGCATCAAATTTTAGTAGCTTTCCTTAATCAGAATACAATAAGTTTTAAACATAGGAATGTTGATTCCAAGAATGATTTACAATGGTATGGGGAAAGAATCCAGTATTAGTGAACCATTTTTTATCAAAACAAAACATAAATCATGAGTTGTCTGTTCCCCATTGTAGACAATCTAGTTGATTCTCATTTACATATTCTAAAGGGCATCTATGAGAATTAACATCTATAAATACAGAAGGTGTGGCAAAATCTAGAAAAGGTAGATAGAGCAGTTTATATTGGTAGGTTTATAAATATTACATAAATAAAATTATCTTTATCTAAAGATTTTCTTGTAAAAAATGATGAAAATTATTTATATATTAATGAAAACTGTTTATTGAAAATTTGATAAAAATACAACATTTAAAAAAATAAAAGCTACTAAAAAAAAACAATAATAGAAAAGAACTAAAATGAGGGTTTTTTGGGGATGGCAATTTCAAATGCATTATAGTGGAACATACTTTATTGGCAGTCTTAATGCTTGCTTAAACCCAACTTAAGAAATCTGTATGACATATATAAAAAAAAAATAATGAATAGGACAACACAACATTCAGTTCATTTTTTGTTTCATGTTGTGTGAATATTTCTTACACTTTTTTTTTCATTTTTTGGAAAAAATATTTTTGTTTTTATTCTATTGGTTGATTCAACAGTACATATTTGACTTAACAAAGTCATGGAATGACTCATTTATAAAAGAATTGATTGCTCAAGAAAATGTATTGGCTGTATTTGCTGAATAAAAATCAAATATTATGATTATATTTCTCTAGCATTCATCTTGATATTAGGAATAAAACAGTGCAATTTTCATTGGCAACATTATTGGGGGGAAATGTAGATATGATACATAAATAATAAAATTACAGATTAAATATTAGTGCAGAAAGCAGTTGTAAATGTTTTAGCTGAAATAAATTAAACTAATAAACAAGAAACTGATATTTCACTTAAGATATTAAAGACTTCAAGCAAATTAGTTGGTTATTAAATGTTCTTTCAGAATTTACAATGCCATTTAAAAAAAAAGTTTAATGCAGTAAAATATAAGGGATTTTAGAATCATAAGATATTTTTATCTCAAGAGCAATTAAATGGTAAAATGGTAGAGAGATAAAAAAAAAAACTTCCACAGAATGATAAGAATTATTGCTGAAGAAGGCATAAGCAATCATCCCATATTTTAATTTAAATTACTAAATGAGTTTTGTAATTGACTAAGATATTTTCTAGTGCAAAACTGTAATTTTAAACAAAATGTAATCAATCCTTACATATACACTGTAGTATTATATGAAATCAACATTGTTTTTCTTAAATGTGAGAAAATTCTCAATCCAAGTCACATGACAGAGACTAAAAGATAAGAGCAGTTATCTTGTCTTTGTACCTAAATGCAATTATATAGGTCAATCTTAAGTATCTTCAATTGAGAGCATAAAGATTTTATATTATTCACTTTACGTCCATTTTCTTTATTATAACATATTATTATCTGGAATTTTTAACACTTACTGTGTGTTACTATCATATGATAGAGACTTTGAAAAGACAAGAGTGGTCATCTTATCTTTGTACCTAAATGCAATTATATAGGCCAATCTTAAGTATCTTGGATTGAGAGCATGAAGCTTATATATTATTAACTTTCTTTCCATTTTGTTTGATAACAAATCACAATTTAATGTCTAAGATTTGCTAATGATATAGTAGTAATTAGAAGCAGTGAGGATAAAATTAACAAAATGTTATCTAATGAATTTAAAAAATATGTATAGCATGAAAATAATAAATTAATCTAAAACTACATCAACGAACTGGAAAAAAAATTAAAAGCAGAGTTGGGTAAAAAGAGACTATTCCATATCTTCTTGACCAACAACTGCCTTTTCACTATCGTTTTTTTTTTTTAGTAATTATAAAGCTAATTAATTACTGATGTAAATAAGAATCATAATGACAAATGCAATAATAAAGGTTTTTACCTAAAAAAAAGTGTAATGTTATCTTCTATCCAATTAAAGCTAGTTTTAAAAAGAACTTTATGTTGTAATGTTTTATATATAGAGAGAGAAAATACACATATAATTGATTAAAAAAGGGAAAATGTGTAAAGCTTAAGAAAAAATAACTTCTGAAGAAATTAGTGATAAGTAAAGTTAGAAATGTAAATATAAATCATCTTCATTCATAACATCTATACTAAGCATAGTTTCCCACAAAGCTAAGTAATTGCAGAACAATGTGATAAAAGTTTTGGTACCTCTCCAACAAAAAAAAAAACATTTTTTACAATGTGCAATTACATATATATATATATCAGCGATTTAAATTAAAACAACCAATTTCAATATTTATATACAATAGCGGTAATGGACATTATATAATAACAATATATTAAACATTTTTAAACTTAAGAAAAAAATCTATATTTTTAGCGTAAATGTGAAAATTGAAAATTATAAAAGATGAACAAAGTATGGATATAATTTTGACACATTATCTATTAGGACTTAGAAAGAAAAAAAGTGATTATCTAAAAAGCAAAGGCAATATTTAAAACTGCAAAAATTCAGTTAAAAGGATGAGTTCATCCAGATAAAATAAACTTCTGATTGTAGAAAGAATTATATTCCAAAATAAGTGAAACAACAAACGCTTTCAGTTTTCAGCAACTTTTCTTAGCAGAAATGATAATAGAAAATAAAAATTGTTTTTAATTTATAGAAATGAAAACTCTCAATAATATTTGCAAATTTTCATAAATATATTAATAAAAAAAAACTATCCCACACAGCTTACTCTCGTAATATATAAATGTAGCAATTCTATTACCATTAATAGTATTTCCAAGGAATAAAAATTACATGTATATTAAAAAGAATGCTTGAAACACAGAATACAATAAGAAAATTAAAAAACTGAAAAAATAATTATATTGAGAAAATATAAACAGGTAAATAAAAATATATGATATGAGAAATTGTAAAAGGTAATTAGAAAAATGAGGGGGGGGGGTGTTACAAAATAGCAGTTAATAGGGGATGCTTGAAAAACAAAGTAAATGTGGGCATTTTTTGATGATGTTGGATTGACTTTTGATACCTGGATTTACTGATGATGATATAGTGGAATATATTTTGGTTTCTTAAATTATTAACAAAAAACGATGATTAAATGATCTTTTAAGTTTCACAAAATGCCAATATTAACAAAAAAAAAAAAATTATTTTTTTCCAACGCTTATTTAAAAACTATGATGTTGTTAGCATTTAAAATATATATAACCAATCATATTTTTTTATTTTACTTTTACAATATAAAAATATTTTTGAAAGATAAAAATAATAATACTTACCCATCACCCTCATAAGAAAAGAAAAGGAAAATAATCACACATTTACCTAAAAGTAAAAGAGAAAACAAATTATTTTTTCCCCCGCGCCAACAAAGATATATATATACCTGAATTCTATAAATAAATGAAAACATTTTAAAAAAAATAAATCAGTCGTGAAGATAATTCTGTTTTATATATAATAAGATGAATTTCAAGACAAAACAAAAACATATTTATGTAAATGTATGAGATTAAAGTTTCATTTCGAAAAAAAAAAAATGAAAATTGAAAAAAAGAATGACAGAAAATGTTACAGTAGCACGTCAAACTATATTATATTTACTTGCAAATTCTCTCATGTATAACTATAAATAGCTCAAAGATATGTTTGATTGACACACCTGGGTATAAGTATTATTTATCTTACTGTAAGTGTACAGTATAGTACTTTTCAACATGCATATATATATATATATATATCAAATCCTTTAGGTATATAGTATGCATATATAAACAACTAGTCTTATAATATAAACAAAAATTTTAAAAAATAATAATGTTATTAATAATAAAATGAGTAAGCACCATTACATACATATGTACAATATTATGTGTGGTCAATTGTTCACAATACTGTTTAATTACAATTAAATATTTGTTCAGGAAATTTTCTTTTTTCAATAACTTTTTTAAAATTCTGATGAAAATGTAGTGCACTTTCATTATTGATAGATACAGTTTCATTGGTTATTTTAATACTTTTAAGACTATAACATTTTCACAATCTATACAATCGTTCCTATTTGCAATGAATAGCTTGGAATCGTGCGATCCAGATTCATTGAGTCTTAAGGCTTCATAGAGTCTTAAGGCTTTCTGATGCAATACAAAACTGTCAATCACAATATTCTTACAATTCCTATCATTTACCATAGATTTAAAGAATTTGCTACCTTCATAAAAAAAATTATCTCTTTACTACTTTACCTGTTTCAGGGACTTGAATCTGCTTCTTTTAATATTTTTTGATCAATGATTCATTCTTTTGAAATATACAGCCAATGTCTTACTTTTCCTTATTAAATCAATATTTTTTTTCTCTCATTTAATGGTAGAACATTATGAATTTTGGGGGATTTATCACTCATTGTACTACAAAACATTTTACTAAAGATACAATGTACACTATATACAGTGTTAAACTTTTTGGAAAAAAAAAAATGCAAAGAAAAAATTTTGTACTGTGCTTTTTACCTAGAGTACAGAACTGCATTTAAACCATAAATATATATGGTTAATAAATTCATGTTGAGGATTTAAGAAAATTAAATTTTCCAAGCAAAAAAAAAGGTTGCAACCATACCAAAATTTGTAAAATTTAATAAGTTTATAAATTTCAATATTTCTATTTCTTCGTTTGTTTATTTACATTTTTTTTTTCAGTTAGCATATAATGACGTCATCTAATTTGATACAACATAGATCTAGACTTCACTGTACTATAGAAATATGTAAGTCTGAGAATGCAGCACAATAAATACCGTTTATATAAATCACTATATACTCATTTACAATTTTCTTAATATTATTACATATAAATGTATCGAAATAAAAACAATCAATAGATATAATTTAAATAAATTATGCATTTACATTTTTCTTAATATTATTAAATCAACATATATATAAAAACAATAGATACAGTTTAAATGAATTGTGCACTTACATTTTTCTTAAAATTATTACATACATCAAAATAAAAACGAAAAAGAGACAATTTACATTTTAAAAAAAATTATTACAATTGAAAACATTTATTTATATTACATATAAGTCTGTGTATTGTAAATCACATGCAAACATAGTTCAATAATTATACTTAACTATAAATTAAAAATATTTAAAGAGTCAATATGCTGAAATCATCCTTAATGAAGAGAAATGTGTATTTAATATAAAAATGATTTAAAAATTAGCATTTATTTATAATTTAAAAAGGTCAAGACATATATTTCTTTACCACTAAAGACAATAGCTAAAAAACAACAACAGTGTGATGTCTTATATTATGATTTATAAAAATTAAAAGCAATGAATTTACTTATTTGTTGTTAAACTAATTCTTTCATAATTAAATAATGCTCAACCACTGAAATGGCAAAAGAATAATAAAAGCCTGTCCAAATTCGAAAAAAATATTTCGCTATTCTTTTTTTTTTTTGCTTAGTCTGAAATTGTGATATCAGTTTTAAAAGCAATAATAATTTTTAATTCATCATCATCATAATTTTCAATTATTATCGATCAACTGCAGAATGAAGGTCTCTTCAAGTTTCAATCCATCTTCTCCGATTTCTAGTCTCTCTTCTCCATATCATTCCAATATACTTATTTCATCCACCCATCTCACATGTCTCTTTTTAGGCCTTTTACAATATCCTGCAACCCAATTTGAGATTTAGGTGCTCATCTATTATCATCTCTTCTAAAAATATGGCCTGTGTAACTCCACTTCAGTCTCTTAATTCTTTCAATGATGTCAGTGTCTGTTCTCTCACCCATGTATTTCATTTTCGATCTCTTTTTGTTACTCCTAACACATATCTCTCCACACTTCCTGAAGTTTCTAAATTGGTCTTCTATTTATTGTCCAAGTTTCAGATATATAAGTAAAAACTGATAACACATTTATTAAAAACCTTCCTTTTCAAACACATAGGCATATTTCCTTTAAATATTAAGTTAGTTCTAAAAAAAAAAAAAACTCTAACCAAGTTTAATCCTACGAGTAATTTCATCCATCATGTTTCCATCTGTAGCAATAATCTGACCAAAGTATTTCAAGATATTAACATCTAATTCATCACTATAAATCTTTACTTTCTTCTTTTGAAAAAATCCATTGGCATTACATTAGTCTTTTTAATATTTACCTTTAATCTTACTCTTATATTTCCCGAAGCTCTAAAGTGTTACTTTGCAAAAACAACTTCATCATCTGTAAAAATCTAGATGACTTAAATAATTTCCATTTACTTCCTTAGCTTTCCATTTTAATCCTTTAACCGCTAATTATATTATTGGTTGTATGAGGTAAAAATCAAATCTTTTAATTGGCCAACTCACAAACTGAAGACAAAGCCTATTGTTAAAACATACTTGCCTATAATATTAAATTCAACTCAGATACGTTTATAAAAAGTATATTACTAATTTTTCAGGTTATGAAAGAGAACGAAAGTTCTTTCAAAAATAAATTGCTATTTATTTATTATAAAATATATTCAATTTCGGCAAATATAAAGCGAATGTCTAAACAAAAAAGTGCTGACACAAACGCTTTTTTTCAATTTTACGTTCTGGAAAAGTAAAGATTTCTTTTTGCTAAATCTTAAATATTTTTACTAAAATCTTCAATATTTTTCGAAAATAATTTTGTTTTTTTAGTATATTTTTAAAAAAAACTATTTTAATTTCTCATTTTATATTTTTTTAATACTTTAAATTACATTCGAAATGAAAATCTCAGCGTTTTTCTTTATTTTCTTTGATCAGGCGGTTTCTTTGTTCTTTCCAGCCAATCAGAATGTCTTTTTCGGCTGAGAGCCGGCTGACATCCAATCACCGACAAGGTTCTTCTTTGTTTAGTTTTAAATGCAGTTTTTTTGATTTTTTACTTGTAAAATAATTCGGAAGAGGGCACCATCTTACAGAACTTTTAAAAACCTAATCAATAACTGTCAAACGAATATTCTACCATTAAAACTAGCAGAATTAGAGTGACGTCAGATGTCAACGAGATGCCTTGTAAGAGGCGGTTACACAAAATACCACAAGCAAAACTTCTGTAAAATATTTTGGAGATATGGAGTCACCCTGCCATACACCTCCTCAATATTAATCTTTTTAATATCACTAAATAATCTAATTATTGCTGTTGCATTTTTATAAATATCATTCAGAATATGACAATATCCTGGGTCTATACCTTAATGATCCAATGATTTAATCACTGAAAAAATGCTTATAAATCCAAAGCATAATGGCAACTAATATTCATTGGTTCTTTCTATACCTTCTCTCAGTACTTGGATATAATCAACTGTATTAAAACAACTTTTAAAACCAGCTTGTTCTTTTGGTTGGTTAATATCCAAAATTTGCTGCACATTGACTTGTAATTATTTTCATAAAAATTTTGTATAGAACTGATAAAAAATTAGGCCTTTAATTTGTAATTTCTTCTTTATTATCTTTTTTAAATATTAATATTAATGCTGCATTCTTCCAATCAACTGACATATCTTTATCATTTAGATATTTGATATATAACTTGCCAAAAAAAATTCTATTTCTTCACCTGCTTCTTTTATGATATTGATTATAATTCCATCATTACCAGATTTTCAA